>CM019169.2:39883483-39922980 GCA_009739505.2 Apolygus lucorum
TATAATGTGGGATTTCGACTAAGCTTTGCCTCTAAAGATTGAAAACGCCGGACTGCCCCATTTCTGGAATCCCCTAGACCAGCAGGATCTGATCTGAAAGGTATTTGTACAACATATCTCCCATCAGGCTGTCGCACTACAGTTTTAGAATAGTGAAGCTCACATGCTCTGTCTTCTCCTGTATGCGCCTGAGTCTGGACAGGCCACTCATCCACCCTCCAAAAGGCCTGAATGTTGAGGTCAAGCTCATCAAGGGTAGAAAGACAGCACAATACAGAACTTTCATGTGGTGCTTCATTGGAACCACAAACAATGTAACCAAGTTTGGTTTCTCGGAGCATTGCAGATGAGTTAGGAATGGAAACCTTATTTTCAAGCAGTAGGTCCCAAAAGTGCTTTGCTCCAATCAGAGCATCAACTCCAGATGGAAAGTTCCATGTGGGGTCTGCCAAAGACAGCTCTGTTGGAATTTCCCAACAATCGATATTGAGGGTATTGGATGGAATATTTCCAGTAATGTTTGGTATCACAAGGAAGTCAACCGTGCAAGAAAAGTTTGATGACTTCGAACGTATGAGTGCTCTGGTTGAGTGTGACACATGAGTAGATGTGGAGTTAATACCAGAGATTGGGACCTTGATTCTGGAACAGTCAAGGCCAAGGAATCTACATGCAGACTCAGTGATGAAATTAGACTGTGATCCACAATCCATCAAAACCCTGCAAGACGTTTGGGTCCCATTGGCATTTTGAATGTATACCAATGCAGTAGACAATATCACCTTGGAGCAAGCAGCGTCTGAATGACAATCCACTGAATGAGTGACTGTAGAAGAATCTCTCGCTTGAGTAGAGGAATCTCTTGCTCCTGATGAAGATAGATCTGGTACCACAGGCTGCTTCTTACCCAATTCAATGTTTGTGTGCAAAAGTGAGTTATGGGATAAATCACAAAATGGACAATTACTGAATTTACAGTCATCTAATTCATGATCAGTGAAATTAAGACACTTTTTGCATATTTTTGTCTTGGAGTTTTCTATGTGTCTAATGCGTTCTTCAATACTAAGATTCAGGAATCTAGAGCACCTAAAAATTGGGTGAGGTTTCTTGCAAAGCACACAAGCACTCTGTTGTTGAATATGAAAGCACGCATTGTCTTCAACGGATTGTCTCGAGGATTTCATATTCGTCTTGTTACTCATTGATGAAAGCCGACCACTCTTTTGGGAGGATTTAGAATTTGGATTTTCATTTGAAGTATGTTGAGATGGAAGAGATTCCAGGATTTGACAGCGTTGATTCATAAATTCAGTTAGCTCCTCAAGTGATGGCAAATCATCAAGGGGAGTATGCTCCTGCCAAGCCTTGAATGTCTCTGAATCGAATTTGGAAGTGAATAGATAAATTAAAAGAACATCCCAAGAATCTACCGGAAGTTCCAGTGTTTTAAGAGCCTGTAGATGCCTCTGCAACTTGTCTAACAGATTACGTAACTCTTTAGCTGATTCCTTGGCTAGTTTGGGGCAATCAAACAGTGCTTTTATGTGCCTGAAAGTGATTATTTTCTTATTGTAAAAGCGTTTTTCCAGAAGCTCCCATGCACCTTGGTAGTTCTGGGAAGTGACCTCTATGTTTTTGATGACACCCTCAGCAGTTCCTGTCACACAGCTTCTCAAACAATGAAACTTTTTTATATCTGACAGTTTGCTATTTTTGTGTACCATTGACTGAAAAGCATCAGAAAACGACATCCAGTCTTCATAGGTACCATTGAATTTTGGGATGGAGATTGGTTGAAATTTTATGGAACAGTCATCAAAAGAATTATTTACAGCTTCACATGAGTTATTGATGGACTGAGAAACAAAACCCTCTGCCTCAGCAAGCAAACGGAAATAATCAGCCTCAAATATCTCTCTCGAATCAGCTTCCAATTCGTAGTTGGGCGATTCCATTTCAATGCTTGCTTGAAGGTTGTTGTACTCATCCCAAACACCTTCAAATTTCTTAATGCGACATTTTAACTCATTCACATTTGGTGATGGTGAAGCTTTGTAATTCTCAAGGTAATTTTCAAACCTATTGACACCATCCAAAATTATAGTACGACGCATAAACAATTTATCCATCTCTGGGGTGTTTCCTTTCTTTTTAGGACCCATTTCGCGAAATAAATTGAAAAAGAGGTTGTAATAAAGATGAACTAACCTCAAACAGCTGATACTCCAGTAGGTGACCTAATTCGGTTCAACCTTGAACGAGAGAGACAGAAGATCCCCGAAGAGGGTTGAAAAGGGTGAGTGCGTTGTGTGAAGGCCACAAAGTCGGCGAGGCGACCAATCCGCTACCTCGGAACACAACAATGCACAGAACGTTCAACTGATCTTGACGCACACGCGAGTTTTACACTGTAATCCTGGTTCTGAAATCCGACTCGATGGACCAATGTTTATTCTTGTAGTGTAAAGAAAATGTTCAACTTGTAGCTCGAAGGACCAGGCGTATATGAAAAACACCGAACTGAAACAATATGAAGTTTAATGCGAAAATACTTCGAAATGAGAGGGCGAATCCCACGACAACTGACCCGTATGATGTTGTGTTGAAGACTGAAACTAAAAGGTTGGGCGAGGTGATGAAGTACTGAAACTTGATGGGTAGGGAGCAGCACCTTACAGTATACCATAATTAGTATCAAAAACTACTACGAGGTAGCGCACAATGCATTATTCAGAATGACATTCAACAATGTCATCGAAATCGGATGAAAAATGTAGAAGTTATGGCTGTTACAAGGAATTCACGTTTGCGCATGCGCAGTGGCTACTATTAGTCCGAAGGTGGTGATTTTCATAGGGGACCATCTAAATACTAATCTGTAACATCCCTGAAAATTTCATTGAAATCGGATGGAAAATGTAGAAGTTACAAGGAAATTCACGTTTGCGCATGCGCAGTGGCTACTAAAAGTCCGAAGATGGTGATTTTCATAAGGGACCATCTAAATACTAATCTGTAACATCCCTGAAAATTTTATCGAAATCGGATGGAAAATGTAGAAGTTACGGCCGTTACAAGGAAATTCACGTTTGCGCATGCGCAGTGGCTACTATTAGTCCGAAGGTGGTGATTTTCATAGGGGACCATCTAAATACTAATCTGTAACATCCCTGAAAATTTCATTGAAATCGGATGGAAAATGTAGAAGTTACAAGGAAATTCACGTTTGCGCATGCGCAGTCACTTCTATCAGTCCGGAGATGATGATTTTCTTAGGGGGTCTACACACCAACCCGCACAATCCCTGAAAATTTCATCGAAATCGGACAATAACTTCGTATAGTTATGCACGTTACAAGGAATTCATGACAGACACACAGACAGACAGACACGGAACCAAGATTGTTCAGAAAGTTCTAAAACGTAAAACGCGAGTGAAAATTTTGATTTTGGAGAACTTTTCTTTCGTCCTTGAAAAGTGAAAACAAAGCTTCCGCTACCTTGGTAGACTCGGAAGCAAAATGTGATACAGGTTACACAACAACCTGCCTAGTTATTAATATTTACGAAATATGTTTTCTACCAAAACTTGGTGAAATCTTTCATAAACAGGCTCTCTTGTACCTTTCAAAGATACCGATAATACCACTATGGTTATTATGATTATCCATGAGATTAGAGTATTATGATTTGATTCGTGATTCTGATCTAGAGGCGAGTGGTTTTTCCGTAAACATCAAAGAATAGTTGTGTGAAAACACTCTTTCAAAACAAACATTGTCTTACGAACGGGAAGAGGAAGATCCATTATTACGTGTGCTTGCCTAGTTCCATGTCAGTATTTAGGGCGGTATTCATAGTCATTCCTCAAGGCGCGGATTTCCTCGACTCGAGTCGAGGTTTCCTCCAACTTATCTTTTCTCGAGGATTCCTCACCCTATTCATAGACGAACAGAACGCATTTGGAGGTCGACCTCAGCTCATCCTCAACTCGAGGAGACCTCGAGTTACCAAACGACGGTCGAGGAAGAATTGGCAGCCCTGTTCAGGTAACAGCTCAGTGAAGGTTTCATGGAGAAGGTTCGATTGTTTATTTCAGAATGGTGAAGCCGAATAAACTACGTTGAGGAAATTCATAATTGAAAATAATGGCATTGTGGAAAAAGACAGATGCGGTCTCAATTGTCGAAAAAAAAAGTGTTGGGAGAAAATCGCGAGTGATTTCAATTTCAGTGGAAAGTACCCAACAGAAAGTAGCGTATTATAATTAATAAGTATATTATATTTATGTAATGGGCCGCCACTCAGGTCAGCGGTTCTTGCAGCATCCACCCACTCCATGGAGGGATCAGCTGACAAATCCGACACATCGGCCGATAAGCCGAAGAAAGGGGCTTCCATACGACCCGCAGAGCATGGAGGAAGGTGCGACCAGGGGCCGGGTAGGTGGCAGCACCGAACGGAGGGAGACGAGGCACTAACGGAGTGGGGGAGCACACGGGGAGGGGCGGACGACCGTTGCGACGCCATCCCACAGCGTCAGTCGTGTCTTGATCGAGCACTCACCAACAACCTTTTGAAATTTAGAGCCCACACACACCCAGATACTGTGATCCGGAGCAGTGCCGGAGCAGTGATCAGTAACAGTGAAGTTGATAGTGATAGAGAACTTTGTGAAGAACATTAGAGCCCACCCTTTTAACGAACATTGAACATTTTGGCAACTCGACCCCGTTATACCAAGGCATCTGGATCACGATACGCCCTACCAGTGAGCTTGGAACGAAGGACTCGAGGACCTCGGCATTCCAACGGACCACCAAACGACGCCACGCTTCTACCCCGTCTATACCGGTAAAAAGATTGTAAATCTTTTATTTCTTTCTCTAGTAAAATCGCATTGTATATATAAACTCCTCCTAGGTATTGTTCCTTTTTCTAGAATTAATAGTTGTGAAAGCTAAGAATATATATTTTCTTCAGTGACGCCGTTGTTTGGAGGTACCTCATCTGGGCCCTCGGCAGTAAGGGTATCTTATTCCCTCATTATTTCTATATTTTTCATTGATCTTTTAGGAGTAAGGATAACATACTCAGTTCAACATTTATTAAGAATTTTATTGTACGAAGTACATTTTGTTTGAGAAATATTAACCATTCTGTCTACACCAAAAATAGACAATTCTCGTTCGGTAAATTTAAACCTTGTAGTTTATGTTCTGACTTACCTGATCAATTTCCTGGTGCTTGGTAAAACAAAGGCAGATATAACTAGGGAAATAGAATCAACTTACCTTATTCGAGTCTTGCTGAACTGCGTAGATACATCAGGGGTTACTCTAGGGATATTCTACTTACCTGAAGAAGTCCAATTCTTGAAGAGTACCTGAAACAAAAGATAGATAGTTAACATTGAAAGAAAGCAATAACTAGGTTCAATAATCCACAAACTAAGGGGAATATACTTACCTCACGAAGGTCTAGGTGAAACGGGAGGCCATTTTTCGGTGATTCCAAGGAACACCTAGTCAACGACTCCGACGCCACACCCAGCCGACGAGAACCATAGATCTTCACCACGGTAAGTGGATCCAACTAACCTAGTCATAAAGCGCAGGGACAAGTAATCGTTAGATTTTCATAAAATTACAATCCATCGGCCACGTAGGAAAATCTGGCTATTACAAATGGTGGCATACGGTGGGATTTAGGTAAGCTTCGGTTACCACGAACCCTCAGTTCACCTTGCGCTTGACTAGTGAGAAACTGCCCAGGAGATTGATCAGAGTTATTTGCTTGATTATTTGTTTAATTGAAATTGTCTAACTTGTACACAAAGGAACACGATCGTAAAATATTGTTTTTCTGTAAAAGCAAGAAATACGGCCGTGGAAATAAAACCACTCTTGAGAGAGGAACAGAGTGTGAGAGCGAGCGAGCGAGATCAGGTTGTTCCGGTATCATTTCCACGTGGTGGGTTTTGGGTCGGTCATCACGTTCCGGATCCTCACCACCTTGGGCGTTCCGGACGGTTTTCTGTTGGCTCTGAGTGTTCTGGACATTTTGTCGAGAAACAAGTCTCGGACGGGTCATTAGGTTTAGGGATAACGATCCGAAACTGTTCTGAAAAGAACTGTTCCGGGTCCGAAACACCAGCCTTCGTTCCCGAGTCAGAACACAGGCAGGAGTAGCAGTTCCGAGACAAGTGATCCGAAGCGATAACACGTTCCGGAGTCACTGTTCCCGAATCAAGGGAACGTTTCGGAGTAACCGCCCACAAATTCGAATCCTGAAACACCGGTGTCGAAACAGGTGGTTTCGAAGCGATAACACGTTCCGAACCACCGTTCCCGAATCAAGGGAACGTTTCGAAACAGCCGTTCTCGAAACGCGAACAAGCATTGAACGCTCGTTCCCGAATCAGAACCGAAACCCTGAACAACGACATTGATTCGAAACCCACTGTTCCGAATCAGAGGATCGTTGCGGAACCTTCGTTCCATACGCAAGCATCCGAATCGACTGTGACAAAAGTGCAAATTCTCTTGTTAGTTTATACTTTCAACGTATTTCCGTGACCAAACTGACCTCGCGATTATTCAAGATGAGCGACGACGAGGGCGCCACATCCGTTTCGCAGGAAATGATGGAGGCTGTAACCGCCGCTATGGCAGAAATGGGTAACTTCTTCGCCTCGCAGAAGAAAACCCCGAAGTCTGAGGAACCAGGAGCTGGATTGCCGCGTTCACTTTTTCTCGAGGTGGACATCTGGAACCCCGATGAAGCTGGAAGCGTTTCCGCCCAACAGTTTTTCTCGGAAGTGGACCAAGCGACAGTCACACTGACTCAGGAACAAAGAGTACAGTTCTTGAGGGCTCGACTGAAGGGAGGGGTGAAACGATTTTTGCCCGAAGCCACCGGCGATTACCCATACGATCGTCTGAAGAACAAGATCCTTCGCTGGTACGGAAGAGAGAATCCCGAACAGGCCAACATCAAACTATGGACCACAAAGAGGCAGGCGGGAGAACCACTCCGAAAATACGCCGAGCGACTACTAGCGCTAGCCTTATGCGCAGTGGAGGCGGAAGAAACCATTCCCGCAGACCAGAGATCCGAATGGATCCAACAAAAGACTCTACGAGCCTTCGTCCGTGGGGTGGAAAAGGACATTAGTTTGTTCCTCCGAGGAGGAACCACAGACACATTGGAGGAGGCGGTCGAAAGAGCTGAGGAGTGGGAGGAGACTGACCGGGAGAACCGCGAGCCGGAGCTGCGATGGGACGTAGCGGGAATCACGAATCAGGAGCCCAGGAAGTGCTACGGATGTGGAGAAGTGGGGCACTTTGCGGCCAAATGCCCAAATCGAAGTAGCCCGAACGGAAACCGGACGCCGCCGCAAGCTACGACATACGGGGGAGGACCATCGCGGAAGTCGCCATTTTGGCGACCCTCATCCCCAAAACCGCGTCACCCTTGCTATTTTTGCGGGGAGTTGAGTCATTTCTCAGCCAGTTGCCCTCACCGAATGGCGGACGGCGATTTCTGCGATTTCTGCGGCGCTAGGGAGCACACTGAAGCTGAATGCTTCAGGAGAAAGAGGGTGTTGGCAAACGCACCCTACCGAACAAAAACCTCCGCGCCAGCCGCGGCCATCTTTCCACCAGCACAGGACGAACCAGAGGAGGAGATAAGAGGCGACGAATTGGTGGCTTTCCAGACGACCGTGGCCTTCGCAACCAGACCAATGATCTCCGTGCCTGTGAAGTTGGAGAATACAAGTCGACAAATGGTGCTGGATACGGGTGCTGCTGTGTCGGCCCTGTCCGAACCCATCCCTGGGGTGGACCTCCGACCGACTACGGCCGAGTTGTGGGGAGCGGATGGCCAGCTGCTACCGCTCCGCGGGGTCCAAAGGGCTACGGTGTCAATTGGACCAGTGAAGGCCACTCACGATTTCTATGTTTTCAGCCGATCGGACTCAGGCCTAAACCTATTGGGGTTGGATTTGCTGCGTAAATTCCCAATTAGCATCCGAACGGATACTGGCGCAGTCGAAATGAACCATCCTAGAACCGGCGAAATCCTGGTCGTAGGAGCACTGATCCGAGATCCAAATACCTTACAAAATTTGGAAAAGCTATCCACTGGACTACGGACAGAGAGAGCAGAGGGTGCGCTTCAACGAACTCCAGGGAACCCCACTGTCGAGATTCCAGGAGAGCGCAGACCCGGGGATTCCTCCGGAGACGAGTACCCATTGACCCCAAATGACCGAGAGTGCCTCCCAGACAGGGACCTGAAAAAGACCGAAACCCCAAATGAGCCACAGCCGTCGATATACGAACGGGTCGAGCATCAGGAGGAGCCGCAACCGAGAGACCTCGGGGAGAGTTTGGAGGAGGAGGATCACTCGTCCAGTGAACCGGGAAGAGATAGACGCGTGCTCCCGGGTTCCTGTGAGATCGACTCTGGGAGGGCGATGCCGGTCGCGGGGGATCCTGGCCACGTACCTTGCGTTCCGCCGGACCGCGTGAAGGGACCGTTTCGTGAGACGAACTTGACTGACGACAATCACGACATGAGGGATTCAATGGGACGGGTGATGCAGTATCACTCGAGACAAACGGAGCCCATTCCCGCTCAGGAGAGGACGGGTGAAGCCGCCGCAGTGGTTCCAATGGACGGGATTGTCGATGACTCCGCCTCCATCGGGGAAGACGCCCCAGAAATCAGGGCTGCCAACCGCGAGGATTGGTCAACCATGGAGGACGAGGGAATCCCACTCGAACCGTGCCCATACTCGGTACAGGATCAGTCAGGGGAGCAGCCATTGGATGAGGGTGCTCGAGAGGATGATTGGGCTGAGGAACAGGAGGCGTACCCTGTATCCTCCAACCCAGAATACGACTGGCGTCGACGAAGAAGGGCAGAACCGCCCAGCCGCGCTCCGGAGTGAACCGGGAGCCGGAGGAGGGAGAACGTACCTGTAAATAGAAAGTTGTGTTGTTGATGTTATAAAATAGTTAAATGTTAATGAAAAAAAAAAAAAAAAAAATTTTGTATAAGAATGAATATATATATGTAAAGTAATAAATAAAGGAGCTTACCTGACAACGAAGCGATGGTTGGTTTTCCGATACCTGTGACCCAAAGTGAGACGGGAGCCCCGGGGAGACTTAACCGGATCGGACTAGGAATGGGACGGGGTTGTCTGGGTGTGATTGGCCGTCTCTAGCTCACAGAGTCCATTTCCTAAATGGACATTCTGAGGAAAGAGACGAGGAAGGGAGCCTGGAACAACCTGAAAGCAAGAGAGAGAGAGAGAGGGTAGAGGTAAAGAAATAGTCCACGAGTGGTAAACCAAGTGGTGACCACGGCCATATTTTTTTGTTGCAGGAGGAGTAGTAGGAGTCGGATTGCCATGGCCTCACCACAGCAAGTAGGAAACACCGTAGGGGTAGCGACGAGCGCGGAGGAACAACGGGGGCGAACGTTGGAAACAATAGCCATTATAGGGGGCACAGCGGACTTGTTCGAGGAGATGCCGGAACAATTGGCTATCATCACTGGATGCATGGCACAGCTAGCGGAGGGTTTACGCACCAACATTTCCAGAATGGATCAGATCAACCGGGCACTGACCAGGGACGTGGCGACGTTGCGATACCAGACTCGGGCGCAGCAGGATCATTCCGAGACAGACAGTGATCATGGGGAGCCATGTGAACCAGACACCTCACGCCAATCAGACATGCAGGAGCGACCCGTGACTACCACGCCAGAACCACCGGAGTCGGCACACAGAATCGGAGACGAGCCGGTGGATCAAGAGGAACAGCACCCTGAGAGGGCGGTCCCACCATACCCGCCGCTCTCGCCAGCGCCGCCGCCGACACTTCGGGGGTCCGTACCAGAATTGAAGTTGTGCGCTTGCTCTATCTGCAACTGGAACCGGCTGGTGGCAAGATGCAAGAAGCACCAGATGGGTCATCCAGGTCATCCAATGCCTGGCGAGTTCGGGGAACACGAGAGGATGAGACCCACGGGTTGTACCAGGTGTGAGAGGTGGGGATGCGAGAGAGCGTTGCCGGAGTCTCGCCCAGATGTGCCATTGCCGTTGCCACCCGTTACCACCGAAGGCAGAAGAAAAGCCGATGAGGGCATCGGCCTCCACGGAAGGGAAGAGTGTAATGGGCCGCCACTCAGGTCAGCGGTTCTTGCAGCATCCACCCACTCCATGGAGGGATCAGCTGACAAATCCGACACATCGGCCGATAAGCCGAAGAAAGGGGCTTCCATACGACCCGCAGAGCATGGAGGAAGGTGCGACCAGGGGCCGGGTAGGTGGCAGCACCGAACGGAGGGAGACGAGGCACTAACGGAGTGGGGGAGCACACGGGGAGGGGCGGACGACCGTTGCGACGCCATCCCACAGCGTCAGTCGTGTCTTGATCGAGCACTCACCAACAACCTTTTGAAATTTAGAGCCCACACACACCCAGATACTGTGATCCGGAGCAGTGCCGGAGCAGTGATCAGTAACAGTGAAGTTGATAGTGATAGAGAACTTTGTGAAGAACATTAGAGCCCACCCTTTTAACGAACATTGAACATTTTGGCAACTCGACCCCGTTATACCAAGGCATCTGGATCACGATACGCCCTACCAGTGAGCTTGGAACGAAGGACTCGAGGACCTCGGCATTCCAACGGACCACCAAACGACGCCACGCTTCTACCCCGTCTATACCGGTAAAAAGATTGTAAATCTTTTATTTCTTTCTCTAGTAAAATCGCATTGTATATATAAACTCCTCCTAGGTATTGTTCCTTTTTCTAGAATTAATAGTTGTGAAAGCTACGAATATATATTTTCTTCAGTGACGCCGTTGTTTGGAGGTACCCCATCTGGGCCCTCGGCAGTAAGGGTATCTTATTCCCTCATTATTTCTATATTTTTCATTGATCTTTTAGGAGTAAGGATAACATACTCAGTTCAACATTTATTAAGAATTTTATTGTACGAAGTACATTTTGTTTGAGAAATATTAACCATTCTGTCTACACCAAAAATAGACAATTCTCGTTCGGTAAATTTAAACCTTGTAGTTTATGTTCTGACTTACCTGATCAATTTCCTGGTGCTTGGTAAAACAAAGGCAGATATAACTAGGGAAATAGAATCAACTTACCTTATTCGAGTCTTGCTGAACTGCGTAGATACATCAGGGGTTACTCTAGGGATATTCTACTTACCTGAAGAAGTCCAATTCTTGAAGAGTACCTGAAACAAAAGATAGATAGTTAACATTGAAAGAAAGCAATAACTAGGTTCAATAATCCACAAACTAAGGGGAATATACTTACCTCACGAAGGTCTAGGTGAAACGGGAGGCCATTTTTCGGTGATTCCAAGGAACACCTAGTCAACGACTCCGACGCCACACCCAGCCGACGAGAACCATAGATCTTCACCACGGTAAGTGGATCCAACTAACCTAGTCATAAAGCGCAGGGACAAGTAATCGTTAGATTTTCATAAAATTACAATCCATCGGCCACGTAGGAAAATCTGGCTATTACATTTATATTGGTGCTCCTTTTCTTTGCGCTCGTTCGTTGTTTTGTAATTTACAAAGTACTTACCAAAGCGCTTTTCACCTGAGTGAAATGGACCATAGATTAAAGGCGCATCTAGACTGACCCGCAACACTTCTCGAGTCCCGCGGCCGCGTCATTCCGTTACACCAGAACTTCTCATCCTTATACTTCTCAAATCAGTAGAAAAACCAATTTCTACTTTTTCTCCTATGGGGTTACACAAATGAAGGCTTTAGAACTATATGAAACAAATTTCCATTAGTATTAATACGTGCTTTCAACAAGGAAGGTACCTAATAGGTAGGTACAGTACCTACTATGAAGAGTTGAACATAGTCGATTACTTTTTTTATTCGAAATTCCCACACACCATATTTTGAAAATTGTTGAGGATATGTTGTTCTAACATTCACCAGAGTTCGGAGCGATTTGAAGATTACGTTTTTTTGTAAAGTGTGAAAATGTTGTTTGAAGGACTTACGACTATAGAACCTCGGCTTCGAAACAGTTGGCTCGGCAACTTCTAAAATCGATTACTTCTTTTTATTCAAAATTCCCCCACCATATTTTAGTATATTGTTGAGGACATGTTGCTCGAACATCCACCAGAGTTTGGAGTTATTTGAAGATGACCATTTTTTGTAAAGTGCGAAAATGTTCGACATTTCTACTGAAATCAGCTATCATCAAATATTGGGCGGTCATAACTTTTCTTCCACTGAACCGGAATCGACCAAATTTCAGTATATTGTCGACTAGTTGTGTAAGAAACATATGCCAGAATTAGGTGCAAGTAACTCAGTCGTAAGTACCCAGCCCTAGATGATGAAGAGAGATTCTGTTCTCTCCTGTTCACAGAAATACTCTCGGGCAGGAAGAAAATTGGGAGTAGCACGTTTATCACGGTCTCCTTTGTAAAACGAAATTTGTTCCGAAATGTTCGATCATCCAATACCTACCTTTACAAATAAGAACATAACAAAATTACTGGCATTCACCGTGTTTATCATTATTATCATAACTTTTGAGTAAGTACCTACCTCCAAAGGGTTTTCGTGATCCCGCGAGTAACATTTCGGCCTTCGCTGATCTCGCGAAGATTCCTATAAATACTCATCAAATTCCTCCAATCTTTCAATATCTTCGAAATTCATGTTTTCGGACGAAATAACCGAAGAATAGATCCGTAGAATATTTTATAACGACAACGCTTGTGATAACAGGTAGGTAGATATCATCAAAATCTTTCCTCAAGGTACCTTTTCACCTACCTTGGGCTGAGGAAGCTCGAAGCCCCTTTCTCGACTCGAAATATCTCGATTCGGCCTTCAAATTTCTCGACTCCACCTCCGAAGTCGTCTATGAATACCGCCATTGGAGGACGCCTTTGGCGGTTCGAGGACGCCTTGAAATGAGGCGACTATGAATAGCTTAAGGAGCCGTCGGGCCTCCTTAAGGCTTCCTCGAGACCTTCCTCGACTTGGAGGATGAGTCTAGCCTTGACTTTGGCTTAAGGCTTAACTATGAATAGCTCGAGGAGGAAAGGACTCCTCAAAGCGTACTTTGGAGGAGTCCTCCAACTCGAGTCATGACTATGAATACCGCCCTTAGAGTTCACCCCTTCCACTAAGGGTGCCAGTTCTAGTACCAAAGTAGTAGTACGTCGTAACGTTGAACTTTCATCCGTTAGTTTTGGTAGGCAGTCCGTCGAAGATCACAACCATATTCAAGTTGAAATTGAATTTCAAGCAATAAATTTTATTGCTCATGGGGGTCTCAGTCAGTCGCCGTTCGTTCCTCGTTCCGGTTCAGTATTTCGCCAAATTGAAGGCGCAAAAACTTAAAAAGTTGTACCTAATTTGAAATTTTAAAGGATTTCAGTAATTCATTAGTGCACGGTCCTAGGGAATTGAAAAACGTAAATATTGCCCCTGGCATTATCAAAATCGAACAATAGTTGCCAGACAAACATGGGAAAAACCGTTTATTCAGTTATGATTTTCCCATAAAATGTAGCTAAACTTTAAATTTTCAAGGGTTTTGGAATTTCATTAGTGCACGGGCCTTGGGAATTGAAAAACTAAAATATTGCCGCTGGAACCATCGAAATCGAACAATAATTGCCATAGAAATATAAGAAAAACCCGTTTATGTAGTAGTTTTTCCCATTTTTCTTTGGAAATTATTGTTCGATTTTGATGATTCTGGGGTCAATATTTCAGTTTTTCAATTCCCAAGGCCCTTACTAAAATTCTAAAATCCTTTAAAATTTCAAATTTTGGTACAACTTCAAGTTTTTGCCCCTTCAATTTCAAGAAGTACTAAGAACGAACGGCGACCGACTGAGACCCCCGTATCTCTAAGCCATAAATATATAATTTTGTGAATGTAACCCCCTCCCCATGCAAATTTTCGTTACTCTAGTGAAATAATGTGCAACTCGGAAGTTATCTGAGTCGAACATGAGTAGAAACAAGCAAAATTAAAATACGACAAAATAGTCACGTACATACACAGACATGCATTTGGGGTTTTGGAGAATTTAGATTCAGAATAGTCTTGAATGGATTAGTAGGTACGTAGTTATTTTTGGTTTATTATTTTTAATTATAAACCTTTGGAATCCTACGTAGTTATTTTTGGTTTATTATTTTTAATTATAAACCTTTGGAATCGACCAAGAAAAAAAATTAACCCCCTCAAAATTTGTTGGTTTACGTTTCAAGGTACGTAGAATCTGACAATCCGTACGCAGTACGGCCGCACTTTCCTTAGTTCCCATGGACCGATTACCGATTTTATCGCTACCAACTGGTTTAAATTGAATTAATCCTTATCGAATGGGACGTCCTCTGGAATGCATGCATTACCAAACAATTTGTTTGCCCAAGATTTTCACCTTTTAGGTAAATGCTTGTTGGTTCATAGTGAAATTTAATACCTATAGGTCACAAGGTACTAGTGGACCGACTAACTAGTTGAAACCCAGTAGTCGTACGGAAAATTTACTGTATGAGGGTGCAGATATCGTCTAGCCTCCTAGAAGAGGGTCAATTTTCACCTAAAATGATGATAAATCAAATAAAATAATCTCTGTTGGTGGATGTGGGTGTTCCTTGTAGAGTCGCGGGAATGGAAGTTGTACCGAGCTCCTGCCTCATCCTGGTAGCCTGGCACAGAGTTCACGAAACTCGAGGTGAATCGGAACATCTCGATCCGGAACAACTCGAACAACACAATTGTATTTTATACACTACATTTGAAATTACCTTTCTTAAGTATAAAAAATTGTATTATTTAATTGCTGAGTACCTACCTGGAACGGCGATTTGTACGTTGGAAGGTAAGGAACGAATCTTGGATCGATTTGGTTTATTATTTTCAATAAAACCTTGGAATCTAGCAAAAAAAGTTTTACCCCTCTCAAAATTAATTTTTGTTTATGTTTATGTGTACCTATGTATAATAAGGCAATCGAATAATAATAAAAAAATACCGAAGTTCGCTATTCGCGGCACTTTCCTTAGGACCAATTTTGATGAAATTTGAAATATCGGCTCCATTGGGGGCTTTTGGTTATTGTCAGTTACTAGAAAGGGGTGAAAAATAGAGGGTTGTAAAATTCTTGATATAAAGGTACCTATTGATTTCTTTCAAAACATTGTATAATCGAATGAGACCATCTAGAGCTCCGTAGGACCAATATGAGGTCTCAAGGGTTTGAACTTGAAGTAAATCAGAAACACTAGTGTGAATCGCAAAACTGAAAAAGGCCTTATCTCTGTAAGCTTTTTCGGTTTCGAAATATAGACTTGACTGAGCCTAAATGCAAATGCTCTGAGGGAGACTATGGTAGCGCAATTCAAAACCGTGAAACTAACAAAATGATACTAAGAGAATCACTGATACTCCCAGTACCTTAGACACCTTGGATGATGGGAACAAGAAATGTACACAACACAGGTTACAAGTTGCTGTTCAAAAATTGTATTATCGAAATAAATGAAATTGTCTACAAAGAATATGCGTATCAATAGTACCTGACTTATAGTACTTCAAAATATAGATATATATAAGAAAATAAAACGTATCACGGGGGTAATTAGGAAATGGTACGCAACGCGTACTGACTGAAATAATATCACACAATTCAAGACTAAGTGTGGGCTATGAAATATATGCAAAAGGTAAGTTGTACCAAAACGAGTACCGAAATACGTATTATAAGTTATATGCAAAAGACAGGCGTACCGAAAATATGTACCCTTCGAAATGAACCCCCCCCTTGTAACTGTTCATTGAAAGGGAATTAATTAATGAACACGATAAGTAATTAGCGAAAAGGACTTCTATATTCGCATTCGAAATTAATAATAATAGAAATCAAACGTCACCTTAACCTTACTCTCATTGTAACCTACTTCACGTTATTTCAAACAGTAGTTATACAAAATAAACAATTCCTTCTCAATGTCATTACTTCCATTCACATCCCCCTGTTTTTAGATGCCTGAGAGGGTGAAGCGCTTAGGAGGCTTCACCAAACGTCCACTGGCTGTTCTGTATCCTCCCTGCGATGATGGGGTACCAACTGGTGACTGCCCTGCCTTTGGGGAAGGAGTACCTGCGATGTTAGGGCTTGAGATCGGTGTGTTGATCTGTGTTGGAGCAGGCTGAGGCATCTGTTGGTTGGCTAACAGATCCGATGGCAACCCAGACTTGCGCTTAAGTGGCGTTTCCGGTTCCAGTGGTATTGGAGGATTGGCTTCCACAGATTTTCGCTCGTGTCTTGGTTGCAGGAACCAGGAATTCCTACGGAACTTGGCTCCTTCTGCCGTCTGGATCATATAGGAGTTGGAGTTTCCGTGTCTGGCGATGATCTCAGCTGGGACCCAATTCCTCAAAGATTTCCTCCACAACACTTGGTCACCAGCCTGGAACAACATGGGTGCATTCTTGCCTTTGTCTGCTTGCCTTTTCTCTTTGTCACGCATCTTCCCCAGTGACCTTCGGACTTCTTCTGGTCTGATAAGGTGAGGCTGGAGCAAGGAGTTCAGGCAGGGAAGAAGGGTCTTTGTTCTTCTCCCCATCAAACGTTGCGCTGGTGAGCCGATGTTCCCTCTAGGTGTATTTCGGTGGTTTAGAAGCGCTAGATGTGGGTCTGACCCATCTTTCAAGCATTTTTGTAGCAGGAGTTTGGCCTCCTGTACATAGCGTTCTGCTAGTCCATTGGACCGGGCAAATTCTGGGCTGGAGACTCTGTGGCGAATGTCCCAAGCACACAGGAAGTCTCTAAATTCTTGGCTGGAGTACTGGGGTCCACCGTCTGAATTTAACTGGTCTGGAATTCCGAATGTGGAAAACCATCTTTTCAGCTGCTTGATGACTGCTGAGCTTGTGGTTGATCTTAATTCCACGAAGTCAAAAAATCCAGAGTAGCTGTCAGCTATGATCAGATACTCCCTATGGTTCCAGTGGAATAGATCACTGGCTAATATCTGCCAGGGCCTTTCAGGAAGTTCGCCTGTTGTGATTTGTTCCTCTGGCTTGCTTTTTTGAAGGGCTTGACAAGTTGGACAACTTTGCACGTACCGCTTTATTTCATCTGCCATTTTTGGCCAAAACACATTTTCTCGGGCCAGCTTGAGGCAACCTTCAACCCCTTTATGGCTGCGATGTATTTCAATGAGCAATGATGGGACCATACATTTAGGGATCACTATTTGTTCACCTTTGACAATGAGGTCTTCATACACTCCTAGTTCTTCTCTGAAGCTGAAGTAAAGTTGAACATCATCAGCTAAAAGTTTTCTATTTTCGGGCCACCCATTCAAAATGTAGCTTTTCACTTCCTGGAGAACATGATCTTCCTTTATAGCTTCCACGAGTTCACTCAATTTTGTCTTTGAGAAAGCTACTGCGACCAATACAGTGAGTTCTGGGGGTCTATCTTGCTCTGGCGCATTTTCTATGTCCCTGCTGAGGGCATCAGCTATGAAGAGCTCCGATCCTTTTTTATATTTGACAGTCGGGTTATAAGGCATAATCTCAAACAAAATTCTTTGTAGTCGAGCGGGAGCCTTGTGCAATGGCTTTTTGAATATGCTTTCAAGAGGTTTATGGTCTGTTCCTACTATCAACTTTGGGTTCCCCCACACATGAGAATGATACTTTTTGCAGGCCACCAGTATTGCCAAAGCCTCTTTTTCCATTTGGCTATAATTAAGCTCTGATTTAGTCAATGCTTTGGAGCTGAAGGCGATAGGCTGGTCACGCTGCATCATACATGCTCCTACTGAGTGCTTACTAGCATCCACAGACAGAGTGACTGGCTCCTTAGGGCTGTAGTGTCGCAACACTGGTGCCTTTTTCATAGCTGATAGCAGGCTTTGGAAAGCAGTTAAATGTTCTGGCCCCCATTGCCAAACAGTGTCCTTCAGGAGTAGCTGCCTTAATGGCTGAGTCAATTCGGAGAAATTTTTTATAAATTTGGACAAATAAGTAGCCATCCCGAGGAATCTCTGTAGTTCTGTCTGGTTTTCAGGTATTTTAAATCTCTCCAAGCTAGCTATTTTTTCTGGATCCACTTGAATGCCATTTCCTGAAATTACATGTCCCAAAAAGGTGACTTTTGGCGTATTGAAAATACATTTTTTAGGATTCATCTTGAGCCCTGCGCTTTTCAAAGTGCTCAGAACATCTTCCACGATTTTTTCCAATTCTTGTTTGTTCTTCGCATGGCACAATACATCATCCATGGCTACCTCTACACCCTGTTTCCCATCTAGTAAAGAGGACATCCAGGCTTGAAATACTTCGGGAGCCGAGCTCAAACCAAATGGTAGCCGAAGGCAACGAAACCTGCCCCAGGGAGTAGAAAATGTGAGGTAATTCGATGTTCTACGTGTCACTCGGATCTGCCAGAACCCTCGAGCGCAGTCCAACTTTGTAAAGATTTTCGATCCATGAAGATTAGCCGCAACTTCGTCCATGGTCTTCAAGGGATATTGTCGTCGTTTAATATTTTTATTTACCTCAGTCAGGTCAATGCAAATTCTAGGGACACCCTTTTTCCAGACGACGACCATTGGTGAAACTGCTGGTGCTGGCTCATCCATTCGCTCGATGATCTTGTTTTTTACCATCTTGTCCACTTCCATCTTTACTTGATCGCGGATTGAGTATGGGATTTTCCGAGGCGGACATGTCTTGAAATCAGGATTTTCTACAATGTCGATATCATAAACGAAGTTTCTTATGCAGCCTATGCCTGTAAAAAGGTCTTTGTCGTACTGTTCTTTTATCTCGTCGATCCGTTTCACCAATCCCAATTTTTCACATGATCTTTTACCAAGTATGCACTTGTGTCCTCTACCAACCACCATGAAATTCAGTTTTGTAGCTTGTCCCTTTTTCGTTTTAATAGGTACTACAGCTTCTCCTATCACTGGTGTGGAGTCATTGCTGTATGATATGAGGGATCGCACCTGTGATCTATTAACATGGAGGCTGAATTTTTGTACTTCATTCAAGGTGATAATGTCACACTGAGCACCCGTATCCAGTTTGAAAATAACTTGATGATTTCCTGGAAAAGTGATGGCCTCATTCCAGTCTTGATCTGTTGGTCGAGTTGATTGAACTTCCCCCACATAAAGATCGAATTCCGATTCCGTATTAGTAGTTGTGACACAAGTATTTACTGATTTGGAAAAACAGTACTGTTGGAAGTGTCCTCGTCGGGAACAATTTCCGCATTTATTTTTGAATGCTGGACAGCTTCTCTTTTTATGAACCGTTCCGCACCTCTTGCAATGAAAGGTTTCGTCTTCTTTCCAATTTTTTGATTGGTTGTAAGATTTATCTTTGAATTTTCTCGAATTCCACCTTTTCTTATTTATAGAGTTTATTTCTACGTGTTCTTCCCCTTTCATGTCAGTCATCTGCTTTCTCGCTAACTCCGCGGCCCTACAGGCGGATACAGCTTTGTCATAGTCGAGGCTTTCCTGAGACAACAATGATTTTCGAACTTCATCGTCTAATATGCCCACGACAATTTTGTCACAAAGCAGTTCATCCCTCAGTGTTCCGAACTGACATTTGTTGGCCTGGTTTATCGCATCTGTTAGAAATTCATCAAAAGTTTGGCTTCTCTTTTGTGCCAATCTATTGAACAACAAGCGTTCGTAGGTTTTGTTTACCTTGGGTAAAAAATACTTGTCGAACTCACCTTTGATGTAATTCATCGATGTTTTCTGGCTATCTGTGAGTTTAAACGTGTTGTATATCGTTATTGCTTCTTGCCCCATCACCGTCATGAAAGTCGCGACCTGTTTTTGCGGGCTCTTTTTGTTGAGATTGATAGCTTCCGCATACCAATTGAAAGATTGAACCCATTCTTCCCACAGGCCGGCGATATTTTGCTGATCGGCAATTTTAAATGGTGGAGGTGGCCGAAGATTAATTGCTTCGTCTTCGCTCATTTCTCCGTCGAAACTAAATCCGAACGAATTTGTTCCGAACGCGGCGATCCACAACTGATTCACGATCGCGGCTGGGAGGCACAACGAATTACGGGATTGTTTTGACTACCCGAACAACGACGATCTAAACACGATAATCTATTTAAACCCGTTTCGGCACCATGTAACTGTTCATTGAAAGGGAATTAATTAATGAACACGATAAGTAATTAGCGAAAAGGACTTCTATATTCGCATTCGAAATTAATAATAATAGAAATCAAACGTCACCTTAACCTTACTCTCATTGTAACCTACTTCACGTTATTTCAAACAGTAGTTATACAAAATAAACAATTCCTTCTCAATGTCATTACTTCCATTCACAACTATCACACAAGGTATATGATGAAAGAAAAGCGTATCGTTACGTGTATCAAAATTGCTATACGAGTTATTACGATGTACCAAAGGTACCAAAATACGAATGATTATAAATGCTGATGGCGTACTGTTATTCGTACCGAAAGTGTTGCACAATTACTGAATTTACAATAGGTTGCATATGTACCTAACCAAAGTTGCGTTTGTACCGATTAATAATCTTATTCAAGAACAATATATAGAATCTGGAATGTAGCGAGTTAACTGGCACGTAGCAAAACAATTGGAAGTAATATGAGCTGGGGATTACCGTACTACAGAGATTCTGGAGTCGTCTCAAAGGTGTGGCACGGGGTGTACCAATCGTGAAGGCGCCTGATCCAGTAGTAGAGGTGTCCAAAGAGAGTTCGACAAGCCCGAAGGTAGTTGTCGGCAGGATACAAAGAAAAAGGGTGAGCGTACCACGGTGACTTTAGGTACGTTCAAGATGTGAAAACTGTTACAAACGCTACACCAGTCTTTGGCAAAAAGACGACGGCCCTGGTGCGCACAACTGCTCCGGTCAAACGTAGAAAGCTGACTGACGGTGGGGGAGCTCGGTCGAGGGTGGCTGGTCGCTGCTGGGGTGGGAAGGCCGACGACGCCCGACGTTTACCGAGGAGTCCCGAAGAATCAGCACCCCCCCTTCGGGCTGCTCTGACGTAGAGGTCCGGCTGGCTTGACTCGCCCGTCGTGACGTCATCCGCTCCACCGCCCCATCCCCCGACTTACACTCCTCCCCCTCCTGGAAGCCGCCGTCCCCGGCGGGCAAATCATTGTCCTCCGTCCTGGGGATCTCCAAGGGTTTATGGGGTTTCAGGCTCAGCATTGCCGCTTCGTACTTCCGCCGTCTGCAGTGCTGACAACCCAAGACTGGTACGGGGTGTGGCTCCGGACAGGCAGTGTTGAGGGTTCCTTCTCTGTGGCGCTTTATCAATCTTGTCCAAAATTGCTTACAAGACAAGCATCTGAAAGCCGTGAGTCGCTTCACCTTTACTCCGCAGACAGGGCACGTCACCAGCTTGATCGTGAGCGGCGATATGGTCTGGTCCTCGGTTAAAATGACTTCCGGGATGAGCGAAGATGTTAATGGTGTCGTATTTCCTTCTGGCAGGTCGTCCTCAGGGTGGTTAAAATCGTCATCTGAATCGTCGTCACTGAAGATGGTCTGACGCGGCTTCTTTCTGACGGCCGTTATTGTTTTAGAAAGTCCCTCGTCACTGTCATCCAACCTCGTCAGCCTGACACAGGGCTGGAGTACCTCAAGCTTTTCCAGGAGCTGACGTTTTTCCTTTGTCAGCTGCGTAACTTCATCGTGGGCTGTTCTCTTGGCCGCCACCTCCAATTTCAGTTGCTGTTCCAAACCCATGTATGCTGTGCGCAGGTGCTTCCACGCGGGCAGTAACGCCGCGATCCGGTTCAGGTGCATCCTGCTGCTCTGCAATGCACTGTGGATGGCATACGTGTTGTGAGTTTTGGACGCTGTATCAATCATGAAGGCTGCTGCTTCTATCATCCGCAAGGCCTCCCGTTCTTGTGCCTGGTTCAGGTCCACTTGGCACTCTTCTTCCTTGAACATTTCCTGAGACTGTGTTCGGTACGTCTCCCGAATTTCTCTGACAGCACTATGCTCTGTGCTGGGCGGTCCTTCCATGTCTCCTGACTCGATTTGTTGCATGGCCATGGCTATGGCGGTGACTCCGTACTGTAACAGAAGGAACCTCTTTTAGCACTCATACGACAATTCCATGAACACAATACTACCAACAGTTAAACCACGTTTCCAGATTCGCTACATTCAGGTAAGTGGGGTTTACAATGTTCAAAGGGCAAGGGGTTAACTAAAATTCTACAATGAAGGTAAGTATCGGCTAAATCTACGCATACTTTTGTTTTATTTTCAGATTTTTTTTTTTTTTTTTTTTTTTTTTTTTTTTTTTTTTTTTTTATGTTACAGTTGCGTACCGGTGGTACGCGTACCTTATTCCCTCCATCACCGATCCGTGCTACGGCCTCCTCCAGTTCCCTCAACTCGTCGTCAGCAGCAGACAACTCGTCTTCCAGTACTCCGACTCCTGACAGGTAACCTTTCCGATGTAACGTGCGGTAGTCCTTAGTACTTCGTGGTCGCAAGTTGTAGGGTGTAGAAGTAGTTGGTGTGTTGGTAGTCGGTACGCGGGTGGATGGTATGCTATCCGCTGGCGTGCTGTCTCCAAGCACCGGTACCGCTGTCTCAATTTTGGGTGTTACGGGTGGCGGAGTGTGTGGTTCAACCCGTATCTCCTCGTCCTCCATGAGCACCTCCCACTCATGCTCCTTCACTGGGCTTAAGTCTTCGTGTCTTATCGGTGTAATAGGACTCGGCTGTACAACAGTTCCGAACGGCACGTCCGTTAGTGCACCATCCGGTACTCCATTTTCCGCTGCTGGTTTCAAGCGGTTCAGGTGTACCACCTGGGTACGTTTTTGCAGTACGTCTGTGATTCGGTACGTTACCGGTGATGACGTTTCTAGTACCGTCCATGGTCCAGTCCACGGGCTCCAAAATTTCTTACACACGTCTTTGGGTGGTTGCATCGTTTTGAGATAGACGCGATCTCCAACTTCAAACGATCGAGGTGTCCTCCGGCGGTTGATACGTTCCGCTTGCGTCACCCATGCCTTGTCCAAACTCTTTTTCGCGATCTGGCGTATCCTTTCAATGGAACGGAGAGGGTCTATTGGATCGACCGGGCAAGTTTGTCGCCATTCAATGGTATTAGGCATCCTTAGCTCGCGACCAAACGTCAACATATTCGGCGAGTAGCCCGTACTTTTATGGGGCGTTGCACGATATGCAGCGAGTGCGATCGGTATAGCCTTTTCCCACCTCTTCGTCTCTCGTACCAGCTTCGCAACAATATTGGCGATGGTGCGATGAAATCGCTCGCAAACTCCGTTGGCTTGTGGGTGGTACGCTGTCGTTTGAATTTTTTCCACTCCCCATCGTCGACATAGCGTTTGGATCGTTTGTGACGTGAACGCAGTTCCTCTGTCCGTTACCAGCCGTTTTGGTACTCCGTGCGTCGGAATGTACCGGTTTGCAAGACACTCTGCGACAGTTTCAGCTGTCGTGTCGCCGACCACATACGCCTCCGCGTATTTTGAAAAATGATCCACCACCGTGAGAAGATACTTTTGTCCCGACGGAGTCGGTAGAGGACCAACAAAATCCATTCCCACGATCTCCCCCGGAGAACTGGGAATCAAAGGGCGCTGAATGGGGGCCTCCGAACGCTGTGGGTTGTTTCGCCGTTGACAAATTTCACATGCCGCGATGTATTCCTTTATGGTATGGGACATTTTGGGCCAGTACCCCGCTTTGCGAACTATTTTTTCTGTTACGTCCGCCCCCGGGTGGCCTGCCCAACTGGAACCATGACAGTTTTTTATTATCCATTCGCGCATGGTGCTCGGGATCAAGGGGACAACGTGCTCCTCCCCCTCGGTCACAACGGTAGTTTCCCACAGGTTCGTCCGCCTTACCAAGCCCGCAGCTCCTTTTTTCACCAATCCCTGGACCCAAGGATCAATTTCTTGCGCAGCAGCCAGTAGTCGTCCGGGGATATCCAATTCTATTGCAGCTACTCCATTTCGACTCAATCCGTCGGCGTGGCCCATCTGACTGCCGGGTCGGTACGCCGGTACAAAATCGTATTCGGCGAGCCGCAACGTCCATCTCCCAATTCGCGACGTGGGGTCTCGCAACCTCATAGCGGCGGTTAGCGCCATATGGTCGGTTTCCAGCTGGAATTGTTTTCCCAACAAATATTCTTGGAAGTGGCGGGTTGCCCACACCACAGCCAACAACTCCCTTTCGGTCGTTGAATATCGAGTTTCAGCGGGGTTAAGTTTCCTACTGGCATACGCCACAGGTCGCTCCTGGTCTCCAACACGCTGAGACAACACCGCGCCAATAGCTGTTTGCGAAGCGTCGGTCGCGAGGACAAAAGGTTTGTCCAAATTCGGGTGTGCCAAAATCGGGTCAGTGGTCAACGCTTTCTTCAAAGTCTCGAAGGCAATTTTGTGTTCCTGTTCCCAAACGAAGGTTACGTTTTTCTTGAGTAGTGACGTAAGTGGCGCGGCGATACCCGAATAGTTTTTGATAAACCGTCGGTAATAGCCGGCCATCCCCAAAAACGTTTGTAGCTGCTTTGCATCGGTAGGAGTTGGGAAGCGTTCTACTGCGGTGGTTTTTTCGGGTTCCGTCCTGATGCCATCTCTCGTGATGCGGTGTCCCAAATATCGAATTTCGGACTTGAGAAATTCACACTTTTCATGGTTGGCCCGCAACCCGACATCCCGTAGTCTACTTAGGATTTTCACCAGACTATCAAAGTGGGCTTCTAGTGTGGGAGAAAACACCACAATGTCGTGCAAGTAGACCAGGCAATGGGTTCCAATTAACCCGTCGAGTGCGTCGTTCATCGTTCGTTGAAAAGTTGCCGGAGCGTTCCGAAGTCCGAACGCCATCCGTTGGTACTCGAAGTGGCGCCCCAACGCCGAAAACGCTGTCTTCTCGATGGAGTCTGCGTGAATAGGTAGTTGGTGGTATCCAGCCACCAAGTCAATCTTACTGAACCATGCACATTGGCCCAGTGCAGCCACCGTACTCTGCAAATTTGGCATCGGGTATGCATCAGGTTTAGTTACTTTATTAAGGCCTCTATAATCCGTGCAAAATCTCCATTTTTGCGGTTCACCGGCCGGAGTCTTTTTCTTCACGAGAACAACAGGTGCGTTCCAGGGACTACTGGAGGGTCGAATCACACCGTCCGACAGCATGCTCATGAGTTGCTCTTCAACTTCTTCCTTCAGCGCGTGAGGTATGGGATACGGTCGCACATTAACAGGTTCTTGATCCCCCGTATCGATCCGGTGTGCTACCTCTAATTTACATCCTTCCCTGCTGGGTTTCTGGAAGACCTGATGATATTCTACTAGAATATCTCGCAACTGATTAGCTTCTTTCTCCGGCACATCCATGCATTTTCGTCGTAATTGTTCGATAATTTCGTGTTCCGTGGTGGTCCATCTTTCGGTGGGGGTGAGTTCCCGCTCATCTTCGTCCGATGGATCCGGTTCGCTTGTCGAGGGTTCCGATACCCTTGAAATTTCCTGGGGAATATTTGGTACTTCGTCTTTTGGGCGTACCTCCGTACCGAAATTTCCGAGTACCACCGTACCTTGTTCAGTGAGTACCTCCGTATCGGGTAGGTCGAGTACCACCGTACCGTGTTCAGGGAGTACCTCCGTATCGGGTGTGTCAAGTACCACCGTACCGGAGAGGTCGGGTACTACTCTTGTTGCTTGTACCCCTGCCACGGGTACCGATTCCTGCTCGTCGTTCCTCAGTAGGGTTACTTCGTGACGGTCTGCTCGTATGACCATGGGTACCTTCTTCATGATGTCCATTCCCAGTAAGTCCAATCTGGTTCCTTCCCGTTCAAATATAAGAAACGTGTGATCAAAAGTTATGCCCCGCAAGTTCACTCGTACCGTTTGTTCACCACGGAATTTTAGTGGGTATCCGTCCGCCCCCCATGCAGTAGCATTCGTTGGTAGAATAGGAGTACCGCGTACCGGAACTGTTAATACCGATACCGCAGCGCCCGTATCTAGGATCAACGAGCGAGACTCGTTGTTCAACGTAGCGTTGATGCGTAGCGTTCGGTTGAGGGGTCTTTCAATGATGGTGATATGTCCCACCTCACGTGATACTGGTACCAATTCGTTGTTGGAGTTTGTGAACTTCTCATTCGTACCTTGCGGGTGCGATACAGGTGTGAGCAGCTTCTTTTTATGGCAGTCCCTTTCAAGGTGTTCACGGACTCCACAATAATCACAGAAAATGGTCTTCTGAGGGTTACTCGGGCAGTCGACCGGGAAGTGTTGCGTATCTGCGCAAAACATGCATGGGTATCTGGGTACCGGGCGGTTGGTAATTTTCGGTGCTGGCGCCGCGACGTTCGTACCATTCGTACCGCGTGAAGTGCATCGAGCCGCGAAGTGTCCGAATGCGCCGCAGGCGTAGCATTTTCGGTCTCCGGGTTGCACCGCAGACAAGTCCCATCGTACCTCCACTTCGTCGTGTTCCCCTAGCGTCTCCTCTATTTCTTCTGCGCGCTTGAGAGCTGCTTCAATAGTTGCAGGTTCAGTACTCAGAAGGTGCGAGCTCAATTCCTTTCCAACTCCTCGGATGAAAGCTTTGAGTACCTTTCGGCGTACCCACTGTACCTTTTGAGCCGCATTTAACTCAGCGCCTTCTTCCTGTACCGCTACCTGTGCTAACTGTCGGATTTTTTCTGCGAATTGTCGCAACGTCTCATTTGGTTGTCTTTTCACGGTCCAAAGTGAAGCGGCGGCTTTCCCGGGGTTACCCCGTTCGTACCACTGTACCATAGCCTGCTTCATGTGAAGGTATGGGTTCTCTCCTACGTACGAACCCATATTGTCAATCATGAACTGCTTAGCCGTACCTCTCATTTTCGAGCGTAGCAGTCGTAGTCGTTTCTGTTGGTCGAGGGTACCTGCGACGTCTTCAAATAATCGGAAATACGAGGATACCGATATCGCTCCCGCCTCATCGGGATCCCAGGGGTCCAACTCCAAGAACATTGACCTCGGAATGTCGAGATTATTCCCCCCCCCCCCCCCCCCGCTGGTCCTTTTCCACGTGCAGGTCATTGAAGGTCTTCAACAGGGTCCCTAACTGCGAAAACATCTCGGCCGTCGAGTCCCTTTCCGATCCCGCGGTCGCCATTGTGTTGGATGAGGAAAATCCGTACCGGCCTAATCCCTTGTTTCGTACCTGCGTCGGTAGGTTAACGAACCCAACGACCCCACCTGTACAATCCGTGTGAAAATTCTTGTGGAATGCGTACCGTTTGTACACACCCTCTCAAAATCTTTGCAATGCGTGCACCCTTCCTGTTACCAATCACCAAGTGTCTTTTTCCTGGGTTCTGTGTGGCGTACCTACACAAGATCCTAACCGCTGCCACCAATTTTGTAAGCTTTTTCGGTTTCGAAATATAGACTTGACTGAGCCTAAATGCAAATGCTCTGAGGGAGACTATGGTAGCGCAATTCAAAACCGTGAAACTAACAAAATGATACTAAGAGAATCACTGATACTCCCAGTACCTTAGACACCTTGGATGATGGGAACAAGAAATGTACACAACACAGGTTACAAGTTGCTGTTCAAAAATTGTATTATCGAAATAAATGAAATTGTCTACAAAGAATATGCGTATCAATAGTACCTGACTTATAGTACTTCAAAATATAGATATATATAAGAAAATAAAACGTATCACGGGGGTAATTAGGAAATGGTACGCAACGCGTACTGACTGAAATAATATCACACAATTCAAGACTAAGTGTGGGCTATGAAATATATGCAAAAGGTAAGTTGTACCAAAACGAGTACCGAAATACGTATTATAAGTTATATGCAAAAGACAGGCGTACCGAAAATATGTACCCTTCGAAATGACTATCACACAAGGTATATGATGAAAGAAAAGCGTATCATTACGTGTATCAAAATTGCTATACGAGTTATTACGATGTACCAAAGGTACCAAAATACGAATGATTATAAATGCTGATGGCGTACTGTTATTCGTACCGAAAGTGTTGCACAATTACTGAATTTACAATAGGTTGCATATGTACCTAACCAAAGTTGCGTTTGTACCGATTAATAATCTTATTCAAGAACAATATATAGAATCTGGAATGTAGCGAGTTAACTGGCACGTAGCAAAACAATTGGAAGTAATATGAGCTGGGGATTACCGTACTACAGAGATTCTGGAGTCGTCTCAAAGGTGTGGCACGGGGTGTACCAATCGTGAAGGCGCCTGATCCAGTAGTAGAGGTGTCCAAAGAGAGTTCGACAAGCCCGAAGGTAGTTGTCGGCAGGATACAAAGAAAAAGGGTGAGCGTACCACGGTGACTTTAGGTACGTTCAAGATGTGAAAACTGTTACAAACGCTACACCAGTCTTTGGCAAAAAGACGACGGCCCTGGTGCGCACAACTGCTCCGGTCAAACGTAGAAAGCTGACTGACGGTGGGGGAGCTCGGTCGAGGGTGGCTGGTCGCTGCTGGGGTGGGAAGGCCGACGACGCCCGACGTTTACCGAGGAGTCCCGAAGAATCAGCACCCCCCTTCGGGCTGCTCTGACGTAGAGGTCCGGCTGGCTTGACTCGCCCGTCGTGACGTCATCCGCTCCACCGCCCCATCCCCCGACTTACATCTCAGTTCAAATTTTAGCTGTTTGTTAGCAATGTCGTTTATTGCTTATTAGAATTTAGTTTGATGTGCTTCCCGGGCAACCAACAACCTACCAACGATTCTTTGATGGTAGGTTCATTCTGTTTCTCTGAAGCTTATCACGAAAATATGGTAGGTTCCTACTGACAATGGCAAAGCTGTGTTCTTTACTGGTGGGTGATCAGAAATAAATAATAAACCTTTGTGTCGTAATTTGCAGCGTTTTTGGCATAGAGTTTTCAACAAACTAGATAATCGATTTCAAAGGAGGAAAATTCGTTCCGAAAATCGATTATGATTGAAGCCGATCATGGGGGAAAGGAAAACACGTCTGTCATCAGTTGATGATGGCTTGAGACTACGAAATGATTGATATCGATTTTCACAATCATGTGGACGTTCCTGAAAAACATCAATATTATCGCATAATCTTTAGCCTGTCCCCGTCAACCCAAGCTTTTAGCTTTGTTGAATGTTGGTTGAATCTTGATTAAATTATCCAGCCAACCTTTACTTACAGAATAGTTACGTAGGTACTCACTGAAATTAGCAAAATCGGTGTTCCAGGAAAGTTCATAGGAAACCGTCGAGCGAATTCCTCCAGGAAATTGCAATACCCTTGAGAATTTCATAAAACTTGGCCGTGGTTCTCTATATGATTTTGCCAGTGACGAGGAATTTGGCAGAACTGGAATTAGTCTGTAAAATAATATTTTGTCTAATTTTACTTACTTCTTTCTATTTTGTAGATATTTTTTTATTTATTAATTACTTCATCTTCATAATCAATCTATTCTCAATTATCCCATCTATCAATAACTTCTTCTTGATTACTGAGTGTCTCCTCTAAACAACATTACTTTGTCGCTTGCGTCTCCGTTTCTCAATCGGAATTTGAAAGCCAAGCTTCCACTATAATCACTTGGAATATAACTTAAATGTGCAAGATAAATATAAACGAAACACCTACGATTTTTTGATGGATCTGCCAAAACTTCGCCCCCTTTTGCCTCGGGGAAAAGCATTCTTATCCGGAATTTTGACAATCCCTGTTGGATTCAAGGAATTTGTTTTCCTTCCGCTAGTAAGCCCAGGACTTTATTGGATTTTATTCTCTCCTGCTCTTCTTCGGGATTACGGGTGATTTAAATCCCATAATTATTAAATACAATATTAAATAGCGATACAAAATGTATATAAAACGAATCGTCTATTGTTAAATCATTAAATGATTTATAATTTTTACACGTATTTATAATTTATAACGTTTATAAATTGTATAAACGTTAAAATCGATTAAATCAAAGTTCGTTCTGTTTATGTTGGTAACTCAAAATTCTTCGGTCATTTTTATTTTTCAGTTTTTGATTTATACTCAATTGATTATTTGAACCAGTTTGGCTTTGGTCGATCTGGTAACTTAGGAAGCTCAAACAACATTTTTTATTCTCTTCCGATAACTATTGGAATCAGTTTATTAACCCTTTACTTGGTAAGAAAAATACAGATTGACCAATTCAATCCAATATTTTTTTAAATAATTGCCAAATACACTAACAAACAACGGGAAAAATTAATGCTTAAAAAAAAAACGTTATGGCTTTAGGTCATTGCAATCGTAAGTTTTACAAATGTAGCTTTACTTACAGCTATATTGCCAAGATATCGATAGATCTAGCAAAATTATATTTATTGATGTTGCAAGAAATTGATATTCATGTTGCATTTTACCAGAACCTTCTTATAACTCGGTATTGAGATACATTCAAGAAATTAGGTTGAAAAAACCATCTCCACCCTAATTCACAAGAAATTTAGGTAATATCACGAGATTTTTATCTGAATATCCGAATTTAAGCCATCAAAACAGGCTCATTCGAGAAGTTTCCTCCCAAATGAACAAGAAATTAGGGTGATTTCGAGAGATTTGCCTTCACGTATCCGAATTCCAACTATTATATTTAAAATTTCGGGATTTTTGATCGACCTAGGAAAACTGTTATTGCTTTAAAGCTATATTGCCAAGTTAAGGATTAATAATTGATCATTTTCTTCCATCTTACTTTCAATCTTGAAGGAGAAGTACCGGTAATGTCTCCTCTATAGCTGAGCAGGTTGCTCTGCAAAAAAAATTAATTTGTTTAAATAACTCTGTTTTATATACCTAAATAAGTAAGTACATGATTTTTGAATTCTGTGTCTTCCTGGGTAGGTTTACTGCCCTCAACAAATTGATTTCTGTCGTCAATTATTCCAAAGTAACCTACCTAATTGAAACTTACCTATTCAATCAGTTGTTGATAATAATATTAATAACGTATTATTTTTCATGATTCAGGATAACATATTATGTTATCCTGAATCATGAAAAATAATACGTTTTATAAAGCCTCTGTCGATGGTTCTTGAGAAAGTCACAACTAGCGCTCTCTGTTTCAGGACGAGGCAGACTCGATAGTTGGGCAGCTCACCGCCAGAGGGAAGGATCAGATGACGTATCAGGAGTTCTGCCGTGCCATCAACAAAATCCTCAAAGATACAGGTCTATAGAAGATCCCGTTACTTATATTACCTATATCAATCACGTAGACATACTCATACACTTTGTAGGAACCACAGACGTCGGTGTATTTCCTGCGTAAGCTTTTCGGTGGTGGATTGCAAGGAATTCTGATGTTTTCTTGTAAATAAAAAAATAAAATAAAAGGTACCTATCAGAGGGCACATCCGGCATTACCCTCTTTTACATGGCCATCATTACTTACAGCAAAAATGACTTCATTTTTATTTTTTCGAGAATGTGAATTGTTACTGTAATAATCAAAGTTTGGCGTGAGATATATTTAAATTCATTATAAAAACGAGCTCTCCACATCTATTATAGAGCTGGAGTTAGGAGAGCTGGTTTTTATGAATTATAGCAAGCTATAATAGCTTGTTGTGGAGCTATAGCTACGCTAGTATAGATACGCTGCAAAGGACAATCTTGGGTCCATTTTCTGAAACAAGGACATTCGGAACTGGCTTCCCCATTGAATTAGTACTTTACATCATGATCTTTTAAACATTAAATTATGTAGGCATATAATGTTGATACCGGTCACTCTACGTTCAATTTCCAAGAAAAAAATGGGTTTTTTTACCTACCTACTTTACTTTCTAGTCACTACCTACCTACTTTTAGTCACTATCTCACCTGTTTATCTATCAAACTAGGTATATCAAGAATTAATTTTATTCTGGCAACCCCAGAATTGGCCAAGGAACAAAAGACAAAACCATGTCGCGAGAAGGTTATTGGGTAAGGCAGTTTCCCTCAGGGAAGAGAGCTTGAACGACCTTGAATCAGCTGTTGGAAATGCCTCCATTTGCCCCGAGTTCCATCCACCATCTAACAGGAGTTCCGAAGTTTCCAAGAGCCCACCTTAATCCCATAATATTCTTTATTGCGGGATTTCCGAGCCTATCAAGGGAGCGGAAAAATAGTTCTCGTTTTCCAAATACATTTTTACTGACGACCTGAGTATCCAAATAAACTTTCATTTGGTACCTACTCTCTCAAACGGAAGACTCGCTTAGTTTGAAGAGAGAGAGAAAAACATTTATTAGGAGACAAACATTTATTATTTATTAAAAACATTTTAGTAGTAAAAAAGTTGGACAAGGACTCCAGTTGTTTCGAAACGTAAAGCATTTGCCAAAAATTCAAATTGATTTACGCCAAATGGATTTTTTAAGTGCGCGTGTTTTTTAAAATTATTGCAATCGTATACAAAAAGAAAAAAGACAATAGAAACAGAGTTGAGTAGAACGTTTTCTATTTCCACGAAAATAATGAGTTACAAGTTAAATCGATTTCGACGGTTAGGTCATCATCAGTACCTAACAAACAATAACTGTACCTTAACAATAATAATGACCACTCATTATTTTCGTGGAAATACACAACGTTTTACTCAACTCCGTTTTTATTAAAATGGGTTTCCAAAATCTCATCGCGAGTGATTTTATTCTTAAGAGAAAAAGACCTCAAAATTTGATAGTTTACGTTTCGAAAATCTAATAAAATCGAAGAATCCGTTCAGTTAGTTAGCACTTTCCTTAGTTACTTTGGCATATTGGCTCCATTGGGGGACTCGTTGTGCCCCGAAGCTTTTGGTTAGTGAAAATCACCAATACGGAGTGAAAACGCTGCAAATTATTACACAACGGTTTATTATTTCTATATAGATCACTCGTCTGCAAAGCCACCAACCATCCAACATGAAGAAAAACATCGATCGCATTTCGGTCAGCTAAAATTTCAACGGAGATTAGGCCTCTTTTGCGATTCACACTCGTGTTTCTGATTTATCGTACGTAAAACCTTTAAATTCTCGTAGGGAGCGAACGGTTTGTCCGCGTGGTCTCAAAAAATTCTAAAAATTCTATAGAGCCACCTTTTAGGGATTCTAAACTTACTCTGCCAAAATTGGCAGCTGGATTGTCACCAATGGGGGGTGCGCCTGGGTAGGAAAAACTGTTTATTGTTATTTTTAATCTAAACTAGACCTCATTCTGAGAATTTTGGTAGCAACCGCGACCTTCTAGCGTGTGTAAATCTTTTCCTATGAATTTTTGAAGTTTCGACCGTTTATGACGTCACAGTGGGCTGGGGGGTCCCGCCCAGGCGAGAGGGGCGCGTGACGTCATAAACGGTCGAAACTTTGAAAAATCATAGAAACAGATCTACTCATACAAAATGAGAGCGGCTGGTGTCAAAATTCTCATGATGTAGTCTACTTTCGATTAAAAATCTAAAAAAAATCAAGGCGCACCCCTCATTGAAGGAAAAACAATACCTTTATATCGAAATTTTTTGAGTTAGGGCGTTTTCAAAATTGATTTTGGAACCCTTAGAAGTGACCTACATCAACCAAAATCTTCGGGGCACAACTAGACCCCAAATGCAGCCTACATACCCAATTTCATCAAAATCGGTCAATGCTAAGTGGCAAAAGTGCCGCGTACGGCGGACGGACGGCCAAATTTTTATTCGATTTTTGGATTCTACGTACCTTGAACCATCAAATTTTGAGGGGGTGTTGTAATTTTTTTTCTTGGTCGATTCCAAAGGTTCATTATTGAAAATAATAAACCAAAATGGTGGTTGGAGTTTTCAATAAATCCTACCTAGCTCAAAAACTTTTGAAATGGAGGTAATGTTTTTTTTTTTTAATTTTTTTTTATAAATTTGAAGTAGCAGTGCATTTTTAGAATTGAATGAGACCATAAAGAGCTCTGTTGGACCAACCGTTTACTCCCTATGAGGTGAGTTGAGAGGAATGATGAAGCAGAAACACGATTGTGAATAGCAAATGAATGTTCACTAGAGTTAATTTCTAAGTTCAGTTGATCAAATGTGATTTATTACTTAGTGTAGATTTCCAGTCACTCATTTCTAGCAGTACTTCCCTTTCAACAAGAATCAAATTTCGTAATGAATGTGAGGGCACCTGAAGAGTTTTCTTTCAAACGGGCTTAAATCCATTTTTTACACTTTTTTTTACGGATTCCGAATCTTTGGAATGAGTTTATCACACACAAAATAATAATAATAATAATGCCTGACAAATTAAAAAATCACAGACACCTTCTCGCTTCCCATTGAAAACCATATATATACCTCAGAGGTATACCTACAATACTGGACCTGGAGCTAAAGATAATGACATTAAATGTGGCTGACTGGATCTGGACCGCGACAAACCCCACATTTAAATACCTACCATACTTACAAATTTGTCAAAGAATTCGATTTTTTCTTTCATTTTTTTTTTCTCAAAGAGAACTATTTTTTTATTCTATGAATCTATTTCTTATTGTGGATCAGTTCTCTGAGTTTTAATCAATTTCGGTACAATGGATCTGTTTATTTACTGTGGATCAGAATCCAGGTGTTAATTCGTTGCAGAAATGAGTAAGTTTGCATACTGTGGATCGGTATCCTTTTGTGATAACTTTTGTACCATTATGGACCACTTTCCTCGCAATGATCCGTTTCCTATTGTGGACTACTTCTGTTGTTTGTCCATTGCTGTGATTTGGGTCAGTTTCCGATGCGCTTTGTGAAACAAGGGAGAGTTTCCCTATCCCCTGTGGATCTCTTCCTTAATGTCGAATGGTTTTCATAAAAAGTAAGATCAGTTCCTGAATTGCGGATCAACTTTTTTACTGTGGGTGAATTTCTGTAATGTAGATCAGATTTCTGACGATGGAAGTTCATTGTTAACAAAAAGGGCTGATGTGATGAAGTTTTTTTTTCTACGTAGAATTTGTAGTTAATTTGGACCCTGTCCGTCATCATACATTCACAGTTCATAAGATGGGTCGCTTTGGCCTTTCCATAGGTCAATGATATGACAAATACTTATCAGGTCTTTTCCTCATCCCTAGAACTGACTGGCAAAATCATTTCAGTCCGAATGGGTTGGATAGTATAGTGATCATTGTAAAATTGGTCAAGTGACATCTGAAATGCGGATTAGTTTCTTTAATGTTTGCTAGTTTCCGTACTGTGGATCAGTTCAGCTGTCCCATGTTTCTGCAACCATGTAAGGCAGATCAGATAATGCTGTCCCAAGGCACAAGCATTGTTGAGGCATCACAAGCATAGTTGTTGTCGCAATGTACCAAAAGCATAGTCTCAAGGTACCACTATAATTTTCGTCCCAAAATTCAAGTATAACATTCCCAAGGTACCACACGAATAGCTTGCTGTCTAAAGGTGCCACAAGCATAGCTGTCCCAAGGTGACACTGAACCTATCGTTTCTAACGATATGACCCATCCTCCGCATTTTCTCTAAATAAATTCCCTAAATATAACTATATTTTGGACCATGGCAGAATAAGCGCAGAGAGTCAAGATTAAGTTAAAACTAACCATGTCGTATTCAAATCACACGTAGTAAAAAATCAATTTTTTTTGTTCCTGAAAAATTAAGGAATGTTGGTTAAGCTGAGCAAAAGCTCCTAGGAAAAGCTGGCCTATGAACTCCAGTTAGTCTCCAGTCAAGCCTCGAAGCACTGGCTGATCTAGATTGTGTGCAGAATTTTTTGAATTCACGTGACATCAATAGACATTTCAGTTTATTGGGAAGAACTGATACATAGGACTTCCGAGTCAAATTAATCCTTTTCCAAACCAAATGAATACCTACTTTTCCAAACTAAATTAATCTTTTTCAAAACCAAATTAATCCTTTCGCAAAAATTAGCCTAGTGAACATTTTTGCGAATTGCAGGTATTGTAGAAAAACGTGAGAAGTTTTTAGCTGTAGAATGTGATGAATTTACGATTCTTCTGTCCGATATTTTCGGAGGCTCCCTACAATGAGGTAGGTAGTATGATGAGTATTCCTTCCTAATGCCATTTCTTTCTAATCTTCACTTCTTACTGCTTTTTCCTTGAAAATTTACTCGAATTTTAATTGAATTTCCAAGATGATGTTCTGATGATGTACTTACTTTGTAGGATTAGGTACTTTACGGAAATATAGCATTTCCAAGTCAAATTATTCCTTTTCCTTACCAAATTAATCCTTTTCCGTCTAAAGTAATTTTTTTCCATACCGAAAGAATCTTTTTTCCAAATTGAATTTCTTCCAAATCAAATTGATCCTTTCGCAAAAATTAGTCCAGTGAACGTTTTTGCAAATAGCAGGCGTTGTAGAGAAACGTGAGAAGATTTTGGCTATAGAATGTGAAGAATTTACAATATCTTCGGAGGCTCCCAACAATGAGGTAGTGTGATGAGTATTCCTTCTTAATGCCATTTCTTTCTAATCTTAACTACTTACTGCTTTTCCCTCGTTTTTCCCTCATTTTTCCAAATCAAATGAGGTAATTCTTTCGCAAAAATTAGCCAGTGAGAAACATGTTGTAGAAAAACGTGAGAAGATTTTAGCTGTAGATTGTGAAGAATTTACGATTCTTCTGTCCGATATCTTCGGAGGCTCCCGACGATATCGGGAAATTGCTAATGAGTAAATCTCAAATAAATAAAGGATGGATTATAGAAACGCATTAGAAAGGAATACTCATTAGACTCGTCAGCCTCCGAGGATATCGGACAGAAAAACGTAGAGTCTTCACATTCTTCAGCTAAAATCTTCTCACGTGTTTCTACAACGCCTGCTATTTGCAAAAATTTGCAAATAGGTTTGAAAAAAGATTTTCTTGGTTTGGAAAAATATTAATTTAGTTTGGAAAAAGATTAATTTGACTTGGAAAAAGTGGGTGTGGCACATAGCTTTCTCGTATCCATAACCCGATTATATAGATGATCCGATGCATAGTAGTTAATCTGAAAACACCAATCTCTAAGTACCTTTCACTACCCTCTTAGGGGACCATCTACACGCTAATCTGGACAATCCTAGAAAATTTCATCAAATTCGGACGAAAAATGTAAGTGCGGTAGTGATTGGATCGAAAAATTTTTAGCTTGACTAGGATTCGCACCTAGGACTCCTGGGTAGGAGTCCAGAGCATTGCTGACTGACCTATCAAGGGGATAGTTGAATGAGGTTTAAGATCCTCACCTCACACGCCACTGTTACGGCTGTTACAAGGATTTTACGTTTGCGCATGCGCAGAGGCTACTGAAAATTTTAAGGCCTTGATTTTCATTGGGGATCATCTACAACCTAATCCCTGAAAATGTCATCGAAATCGGGTTGAAATTGTGGATGTTATGTCTGTTACAAACAATTCACGTTCGCGCATGCGCATCGGCTACTATCAATCCGGGGGTGATGATTTTCATAGGGGACCATCTAAACTCTAATTTGTAACATCCCTGAAAATTTCATTGAAATCGGATGGAAAATGTGGAAATTACGGCCGTTACAAGGAAATTCACTTTTGCGCATGCGCAGTCGCTTCTATCAGTCCGAGGTTGATGATTTTCATAGGGGACCGTCTACACACCAACCCGCACAATCCCTGAAAATTTCATCGGAATCGGACAATAACTTCATATAGTTATGCGCGTTACAAGGAATTCATGATAGACAGACACACAGAAACTGAACCAAAATTGTTCAGAAAGGTCTAAAACGCAAAACGCGAGTGAAAATTTTGATTTTGGAGAACTTTCTTTTCGTCCTTGAAAAGTGAAAACAAAGCTTCCGCTACCTTGGTAGACTCGGAAGCAATTTGCAAATAGGTTTGGAAAAAGATTAATTTAGTTTGGAAAAAGATTGATTTGACTTGGAAAACGTCTGCCAAGTGGGTGTGGCACATAGCTTCCTCGTATCCATAACCCGATTATATAGATGATCCGATGCATAGTAGTTAATCTGAAAACACCAATCTCTAAGTACCTTTCACTACCCCCATAGGGGACCATCTACACGCTAATCTGTAACATCCCTGAAAATTTCATCGAAATCGGATGGAAAATGTGGAAGTTACGGCCTTTACAAGGAAATTCACGTTTGCGTATGCGCAGTCGCTTCTATCAGTCCGAGGATAATGAATTTCATAGGGGACCGTCTAAACACCAACCCGCACAATCCCTGAAAATTTCATCGAAATCAGATGGAAAATGTAGAAGTTATGGCCGTTACAAGGAATTCACGTTTGCGCATGCGCAGTGGCTTCTATCAGTCCGAGGATGATGATTTTCATAGGGGACCGTCTACACACCAACCCGCATAATCCCTGAAAATTTCATCGAAATCGGACAATAACTTCGTATAGTTATGCGCGTTACAAGGAATTCATGACAGACACACAGACACACAGACAGACAGACACGGAACCAAAATTGTTCAGAAAGGTCTAAAACGCAAAACGCGAGTGAAAATTTTGATTTTGGAGAACTTTTTTTTTTCGTCCTTGAAAAGTGAAAACAAAGCTTCCGCTACCTTGGTAGACTCGGAAGCAATTTGCAAATAGGTTTGGAAAAAGATTAATTTAGTTTGGAAAAAGATTGATTTGACTTGGAAAACGTCTGCCAAGTGGGTGTGGCACATAGCTTCCTCGTATCCATAACCCGATTATATAGATGATCCGATGCATAGTAGTTAATCTGAAAACACCAATCTCTAAGTACCTTTCACTACCCCCATAGGGGACCATCTACACGCTAATCTGTAACATCCCTGAAAATTTCATCGAAATCGGATGGAAAATGTGGAAGTTACGGCCTTTACAAGGAAATTCACGTTTGCGTATGCGCAGTCGCTTCTATCAGTCCGAGGATAATGAATTTCATAGGGGACCGTCTAAACACCAACCCGCACAATCCCTGAAAATTTCATCGAAATCAGATGGAAAATGTAGAAGTTATGGCCGTTACAAGGAATTCACGTTTGCGCATGCGCAGTGGCTTCTATCAGTCCGAGGATGATGATTTTCATAGGGGACCGTCTACACACCAACCCGCATAATCCCTGAAAATTTCATCGAAATCGGACAATAACTTCGTATAGTTATGCGCGTTACAAGGAATTCATGACAGACACACAGACACACAGACAGACAGACACGGAACCAAAATTGTTCAGAAAGGTCTAAAACGCAAAACGCGAGTGAAAATTTTGATTTTGGAGAACTTTTTTTTTTCGTCCTTGAAAAGTGAAAACAAAGCTTCCGCTACCTTGGTAGACTAGGAAGCAAAATAGTGTAGA
>CM019169.2:39923080-40032697 GCA_009739505.2 Apolygus lucorum
CCCAAAAAGGGGGGGGGGGGGTTTGCATTAATTCCGGACAAAGCGAAACTTTTATGGGTGACTTGTGGGTGCCTATGAACATGTTTTTTAGTATATTCTACTAGATTCTCCTTGTGCTAACTTTTTGGTGCCCGAAAAACCGCGATTTTCGGCACTTGATTCAGTTTTTTGCCTATAACTCGTACACGATGCATCCTACGGAAAATTTTACTCATTCCTTTATTAACAGGATGAATTTCTGCGTCGAATGACCACCTGAAACGTTAAGATCGGTTCAGCCGTTTGGCCGAAATCGATCGTTGAAGTTGGCGATTTTTCCCCAATTGGTTGAAAATGGGTTACGCTCAAGTTTCAAGGCCTGTACATCAAAAACGGCGTATCCAACCAAAAAAGTCACATAATCAAAGTTGTAGAGAATCAAATTTTGTGTAAGAAAGCATCCCCCTTCCCCCCCCTCCCACCCGCCCCTACCAAATGATAGAATAACGAAACAACTTCTGAGTAAACGAAATATGAGTATTGAAAACGGTGTTGCAATCAAAAAATGTCATATAATCAAAGTGAAACGTCTGTTGTTCAACTTACTAAGGCACTGAGGTACTTGTAATACTAGAAAAGGCGAAAGAAAAAACATTCTCCTGGTCCTAACATTTTGGTGCCCAAAAAACCGCGATTTTTCGGCACTGATTCAGTTTTTCGCCTATAACTCGTACACGATGCATCCTGCGGAAATGTTACTCAATCCTTTATTAAACAGGATGAATTTCTGCGTCGAATGACCACCTGAAACGTTAAGATCGGTTCAGCCGTTTGGCCGAAATCGATCGTTGAATTTTGCCGCTTTTTCCCAAATTGGTTGAAAAATGGGTTACGCTCAAGTTTCAAGGCCTGTACATCAAAAACGGCGTATCCAACCAAAAAATGTCACATAATCAAAGTTGTAGAGAATCAAATTTTGTGTAAGAAAAGCATCCCCTCTTCCTCCCCCCCCTCCCACCCGCCCCTACCAAATGATAGAATAACAAAACAACTTCTGAGTAAACGAAATTATGAGTATTGAAAACGGTGTTGCAATCAAAAATGTCATATAATCAAAGTGAAACGTCTGTTGTTCGACCTAAGGCACTGAAGTACTTATAATAATAGAAAAGGCAAAAGAAAAAACATCTCCTAGATTCTCCTTTTGCTCACTTTTTGGTGCCCGAAAAACCGCGATTTTTCGGCACTTGTTCCAGTTTTTCGCCTATAACTCGTACACGATGCATCCTACGGAAATTTTACTCAATCCTTTATTAAACAGGATGAATTTCTGCGTCGACTGACCACCTTCATTTTTTAGATCGGTTCAGCCGTTTGGCCGAAATCGATCGTTGAAGTTTGGCGATGTTTCCCAAATTGGTTGATCGCCAAAACTTCAACGATCGATTTCGGCCAAACGGCTGAACCGATCTAAAAAATGAAGGTGGTCAGTCGACGCAGAAATTCATCCTGTTTAATAAAGGATTGAGTAACATTTTCCGTAGGATGCATCGTGTACGAGTTATAGGCGAAAAACTGAATCAAGTGCCGAAAAATCGCGGTTTTTCGGGCACCAAAAAGTTAGCACAAGGAGAATCTAGTAGAATATACTAAAAACATGTTCCATAGGCACCCACAAGTCACCCATAAAAGTTTCGCTTTGTCCGGAATTAATGCAAACCCTAACTGCTAATTTGACTGGACTATTAAGATCCTCACCTCACACGCCACTGTTACGGCTGTTACAAGGATTTTACGTTTGCGCATGCGCAGAGGCTACTGAAAATTTTAAGGCCTTGATTTTCATTGGGGATCATCTACAACCTAATCCCTGAAAATGTCATCGAAATCGGGTAGAAATTGTGGATGTTATGTCTGTTACAAACAATTCACGTTCGCGCATGCGCATCGGCTACTATCAATCCGGGGGTGATGATTTTCATAGGGGACCGTCTACACACCAACCCGCACAATCCCTGAAAATTTCATCGAAATCGGACAATAACTTCGTATAGTTATGCGCGTTACAAGGAATTCATGACAGACAGACACACAGACACTGAACCAAAATTGTTCAGAAAGGTCTAAAACGCAAAACGCGAGTGAAAATTTTGATTTTGGAGAACTTTTTTTTCGTCCTTGAAAAGTGAAAACAAAGCTTCCGCTACCTTGGTAGACTCGGAAGCAATTTGCAAATAGGTTTGGAAAAAGATTAATTTAGTTTGGAAAAAGATTGATTTGACTTGGAAAAATAGTGTAGACAAAAATATTGAATATATTCTGGAAAATTCTGAACTATTACACCGGTCATCAGCTCAAAAATGCTGTTGGAGTTTGGTGGTCCATTGAGGTCCGTCAGTGACAGCCTTCGAAGGACCACCATAGAGCGACTCGCGTCTGCTTGTCTGGCTTCGGGGACGAGGATGTACCGAGAGGGGGTACCTTCCCACGATGGACCGATACAACGGGGTACACGAGGGGAGAGGACCGGTGCCCCGGGAATGCCCGCCAGGTACGCCCCGGCGCATGCGCACAACCCCTCGCCTTTCTCAAACGTCGCCTCGTGAGTATTCAGTGCTTCGCCGTCTTGCGGTCGATCTGGTGTTGGCCGTCGCTCGTTCGTCCATCGATTCCGCGGGTTTATCGTGAGTGGGTTTTGTGAGTTCATCCTGATCATCGGATACCCCGTCTTCAGAAGATTCCACCCTGGCATGACTTCGAATCTGATCCAATAAGGTAAAATATCCACCCTGAAAGTTCCATACATGCAGCATGGGTTGTGAGCGAATTTTGAAAACACCGCTTTCTTGGTTGTTTTGGTTTATTATTTTCAATAATGAACCTTTAGAATCGACCAAGAATAAAAGTTAATTTGTTGGTTTACGTTTCAAGGTACGTAGAATCCAAAAATCGAATAAAAATTTGGCCGTCCGTCTGCCGTATACACTAAGGAAAGTTACCAAGAACTGATTTTGATGAAATTTAACATATGTGGGTATACTTATTTAATTGTGAGCCGATGCTTTTGGTTGATGTCAGTCACTTCTAAGAGGTAAAAAATAAGGGCTGACAATTTTAAACCACAATAGCTCAAAAACGCTTCAAATTATTACGCAACGGTTTATAATTTTTATATAGATCACTCGTCTGCAGAGTCACCAACCATCCAACATGAAGAAAAACATCGATCGCATTTCGGTCAGCTTTAATTTGAACGGAGATTAGGCCTCTTTTGCGCTTCACACTCATGTTTCTGATTTATCGTACGTCCAACTCTTAAATTCTCGTAGGAAGCGAACGGTTTGTCCTACAGGGCTTCGCGTGGTCTCAAATTTTTTTTAAATTCAATACTATCTTAAATCGATGGACAAACAATACCTTTATATAACAATTTTTTGAGTTGGGGCGTTTTCAAACTTTATTTTTCAACCCTTAGAAGTGACCTACATCAACCAAAATCTTCGGGGCACAACTGGACCCCAAATGGAGCCTACATACCAAATTTCATCAAAATCGGTCTATAATAAGTAGGGAAAGTTCCGTGTACGCCGGACGGATGGCCAAATTTTTATTCGATTTTTGGATTCTACGTACTTTGAAACGTAAACCAACAAATTTTGAGGGAGGGTTAAAAAAAAATTTTTCTTGGTCGATTCCAAAGGTTCATTATTGAAAATAATAAACCCAAACATTGGAAATGAAGGAATTGTTTATTCACCAATCTGAAATAGTATTAAAGTTTTAGAATCGAATGAGACCACCCAGTCTGTAGGACAAACCGTTCGCTCTCCATGAGAACTTGCAGGTTGTACTCATAACAAGTCAGATACATGAGCGTGAATCGCAAAAGAGGCCTAACCGTTCAAATTTTAGTTTACCAAAATGCTCAGTGTTGTGTCCTTACCAACCAGTAATCAAATTTGCTATAAGGCATCGACTACTCCCTATTTTTCAAATTGAGTGAGAAGCATTTATTTCTTCAAAATAAACTTGATTCTTGAGCGAAAATATGGTTGGTAGGTAGTGACAATGGCAAAGCTGTATTTTTTTGCGGGCGACTGATCTATAGAGAAAAATAATGAATCTATGTAATAATTTTCAGCGTTTTTGTGATATTTCATGTGGGTTGGCTCCACACAATCGCACTCACTTCTTTCTGAGTGAATTCCTGTAGCTGATATCCAGATATTTGTATTCATTCATGTTGAGGATCCTGTGTATGTGTTCAATTTAATTCCCCATTGAAAAAAATTGTATAAGTCACACAGAGCTGTATACTTCTTAATCCTGTACTTCGCAACGTCTAATATACCATACGTGTTTTCTGTTCAAATTTTAATATAGAAACTTTTTCAGTTTTACCACGTTTTTTAAAGGGCCCAAAAGGGGAAATATTGGAACAATCCCAACAGGAAACTACCGAAATTTGTAATAATAAACTCGTTAAGTCTTTGCATCGAGACTGCGTAGTTGTATTGGTGTACATTCATGTTCACTACTTCATCTAATACTACGTGCAGCAAGTGAGAAGGTATAATAGTTATACCTGCTATTAATGATTACTTCCACTATTTTATGTTATGGATTTTTTCTTACTGAAATAGAACGAAATACATTTTATTTAATAAGAGCTCTCATTTGTATTTAGTGACTTGGAAGTATACGATAATATAGGTACTACTATACCACACGTGTTGAAAATCCTTTTAAATTTCTACATTTTAGTAGCATAGTTTTTTGAGGGCCTAAAGTACACTTTTAGGGGGGAAAACTCGAAAGAATCGCCATGGGGATACTTTTGCCAGTACAGGGTTAAGATAGGGACTTCGAAAATGTTTACTTTTAGGTTTTTTTTTTTCTTGATGATAGGTAGTGAAGAAGAAAGTATGAGAGGAGTTGAGAGGTCTGATGGAGGTGGCAAGATGACTAACTCACGCCCTACCTGATTATTTCACCTAATTTGCTGACGACAGTTTCACTCCTATCTTGTGTTACGCGACCAAAAACACGTTGCAATCTGGGAATCTTGGGTCCTAAATTCATGCCAAAAATATATCGTAATTTCGACACAAAATCACGATTTTCTCATGGTCAGAACTTTGTCAAATATCGGGATTGTGGTCATTCAGAAAGAAACGCTGTTATCGCCTAGCTTTCGAAATATTCCCTTCATCAGGGCTCAACATGAGCAGTTTAGCTTTGTTTCCAAAATTTGATAGGGCATAAGTGGTTGTTACATATCGTCGGCGAAGCGGCAACATGCTATAACTCAATTTTTTACCAAAATGAGTTATACATCAATCTTTATTCAAAATTTCCCGCCGGATCGATTGGTGAAGTCAGTTTGGCAAAAAAATGATTCATTTCCGAGTTATTGACAGTATTGCCAACTTGAAATAACTCAAATCAGAAAGCAACAAGTGATAACTCATTGTTGTCAACGTTGTTTTGACTAGGAAGCGCCGCATCATAGATGAGCCGGTAAGTTTCCTTGTTTTTGCACTCATTTTGTGGACTTGTGTCCTGGTTTTTCGCTTGATACTAGTACTCTAGATAATCCTGAATTAGTAACGTTTAAAAATCTCTTAGTTAGCATAAGAAATTGTAACTAAATCACCGCTTGAAAACCACAGAGGCAGTTCCATTGGTATCGAAATTAGCATAGGGAGGCGGCGAGTAGGGGATAATATTCACAAATATACGATATATATTTTGGTTCCTTTATACCTTTTCTAATTGTACTCAAGCCTTGAAATTGAGGAATATTATCAATGTACCTCTGGATTTTCATGAATTATTCTTCTCGCCACAACTAGTAGTGCAACTAGTAGTGGTGCCCACGATGGTTCCAGGTCACCAGAAACCACGTATATCATGTGCTTCTGTGTGTTTCACCTTGAATACGGATGTGAACTCCGACGGACTGCCTACCAAAACTTACAAATCAAATTTCAAAGGTTTAAATAACCTAAGGCTTATCTAAGGGGACGACTTCAGGAATGCATCCATTACTAAACAATATATTTAGGAACTTTCTTCGTTATCTTGTCAGTCAATGCGTCGATCCAAATCTAAGAAAATTTTCCTACCTTATTATAATGTTGTCAGGACGAATCTGTCTGCGATCCAAGTTCTATTCAAAGGAGATATTGCTGATAGTTGTTCTTTTAATAACAATATATTTAAGGTAGGCACGCTTAGAACTGGCGTTTTGTTGGTGACCAAATTTCGATTGGAATCAAGTTCTAATCTTTTTCATTTTTATCTATTTTTGATTTTATTTGGTCCTCTGGTTTAATAATATTTTTACTGAACCATACTATTTCTGCTAAACAAAAGGGTTTTTGTTTACCCTACCAACCACCAACCAAATGGAAATGAAGGGTTGAAATTATCAAAAATGCCCCAGTTGGTAGTAGATACCTATGGTTGGTAGGGAGGGATCTATACAGATGGGTAATCTATACAGAAAATAATAAACCTTTGGGCAATGATTTGCAGCTTTTTTTTACCTACCAACTTTTTCTTACCCATTGGAAGGTACTACTTACCTACTACACAATTATACTGCCTTCACACCGTCACAATAAAGTTTATTAGAAAGAATTAAACGCTTCACACTCGATTCGAAAAATAGAGAACTTCATATGGAAATTTGATTGCTGGTTGCTCAGAAAGCAAAAGTCGAAGAAATGAACAGCGATCCGCATTTTAGTCAGATAAAATTTGAACGGAAATTTGACCTCTTTTATGATTCACACTCGTGATTCTGTTTATCGAAGAAAACCCTTAAGTACTGGTAGGGAGCGAACGGGTTGCCCTGCAGAACTCCGGGTGGTCTCAAAGATTTTTAAACATTCAATTCATTTAAAATTGGTGAAAAAACGATACCTTTATTTCGAGAGTTTTTAAGCTAGGGCACTCTAATAACCCTGAAACGTTCACTACTGCAATGATTAATTTGCTATAACTAAATATCCTCATTGGCAACATGCGATAACTCTTGCTCGACGGGGACTGTAACTAGCTATAACTCAGAGTAAAATGAGGTAACATGCTATAACTCACGTAACTTTTCAATTAATTGAACAACATATGGTAAAATTCCGACAAAATTGATGAAATGGGCCTTATTGTTGATGGAATTGTCAAAGTTTCTGTTTCAAGGAAGTAGTATTGAATTAGACAGTTTTTTGTGTCTCCTGAAAACTTGGGAAAACTGAGATATAGCATGTTGCCGCTTCACCGACGATATATTGCTTCCGAGTCTACCGAAGTAGCGGAAGCTCTTTTTTGATTTTTTACCACGTTATATTGTTGCCTTTTTACATGCCTGGAAAGTTTTAAATATATTGTTTTGTTTGTGTTGTGAGCCTGATACTATATTTAATTATTTTGGAAGTTTTCTACTTTCTTTACAAAGTTAATGAGAACCAAATAGTGAGTATGGGTTGGTTGCTGCTCTCTCCTCATGTATAGCTGCCGCTTGAGCCCTGATGAAGGGAAAATACACTCCTGCTCAAAATTAGAGCACCACCATCCATTTTTTCGTTTATCTCTTTCCTTCTTCCCCTCATAAATTTTGTATCCTGGACTGGCCACCAAGGAGCCTAAACATGAATCCGATAGAGCATGTTTGGGACATGCTGAAAAGAAGAATTCGAGCCAGAAATCCACAATCAGACAATCTTCAGCAGCTGGAAACAGCAGCGAAAGAGGAATGGGACAATATCCCCAGGAAGGTTTCCAAAACTTGATTAGAGGCATGGGTCGATAGCTCCAAGCCCTCATCCTAGCTAGAGAAGGTAATGCCAAGTATTGAAAAGCTAAACTGGCATGATTCAAACCCTTTTTTTCACATTTTCAATTTTTATAATTTTACCACAAGAAATACATATTTCTATAAATCATTAAAAGCAAATTTTTTTTCTCGAATTTGTGCCTTTTTTGGTTACCTTTTTCCTTCTGTGTTTGCAAACAATATGTGCAAATAGATAAAAACTTGATAAAGGAAAAAAGAAGGGGGCAAACGAAGAAATAGATGGTGGTGCTCTAATTTGAGCAGGAGTATATTTTCCGAAAGCTAGGCGATAACAGTGTTTCTTTCTGGGTGACCCCAGTCCCGATATTTGACGAGTTCTTCATCGGTCGATACACACAACATCTTTCATGGTCAGATGAAGGGAGACGTGTCTGAAGTTTGTTATTGTTTGAAGATGTTGTGGGAAGAAAGGAGCATGAAACTAAGCATCGAAATTCCTGCACTTACATCGATTGACTGGTGTAATGGGGTGTGCGCATGGGTCGGAAAAACTGTTTATTGTTATTTTTAATCTAAACTAGACCCCATTCTGAGAATTTGGACACCAATCGCAATCTTCTAGCGTGAGAAGACTTTTTTCTATGATTTTTCAAAGTTCGAATGTTTATGACGTCACAGTAGGCTGGGGGATACCGCCCAGGCGCACAGTACTGTGAGTAGGTATGTGTAAAAATCGAAAAAACGAACGTCTATTAGTATTGGAAAGGAGTGCAAGAACCTATCCCCAGATAGTCCTTAGTGCACGTTTAAATAGGTTTCCTGACCTCACAAGCCTCTTACCACCAGAGGGCAAGTTCAGCGATTTATGTTGATAACTCATTTCACCCAAAACGCTAACGATGAACTACCTGCTCATTAAGAGTGCGGATACCGTCATATCAACAAGTTGGGTCTTATTGCAATTCATGACGAGTAACGGCATAAGTATGTGCTTCATTCACGTTTTTTAATAATTTTGAAGTATGAATATCCCCCTAAGCACTCGCTAAAATCGTCACAATAATAATTCCCAATTTGTCTTCTGAAACCTTAACATTAAATAGTGAATTTCTCAAACAGAGGAGAAATGAGGAATTAGAGAGAGCATTTGATGATTGTTTTCTGGCACTATCCCTTGACTCAATCCCGTTTGGAATTTGCCGCGAATTTTTTTTTCTATGAAATTTTCAATCCCTAATAGAAAGCTTTTTGAAAAATTGAAAGTCGCAGGAAAGTGTGGAGAGGAAAAAAACCACATCCTCGCATTTTTCATATCAACAGAATAGAACCGAAAAGATTATGAAGTCATCAACCAGAATCTGATTAGGGATAACTTCATTGACACGATCACCATCCACAAAACTGATGTCTAATGCTGTACCAAGCACATCTAACGCTGTGGAACTGAGTTGTGGAAGCGCTCTCTCCAGCATCAGCAGCGCTAATGACAGAGACGATTAGATTCATCATTCAGTGTAATGCACTTCTAAAGACATCTAATTATTAACTATGTTTCAGTACCTAAACTTTTGTAGAATTGGTGAAATGTTACTTCTGTTTTGAATTTAAAATTTCAGTATTTTTCATAAACTTCTTCTAATATTATTTATTGTGCAATTTTCTTTCCTTGAAATGTAAAGTAGTATGAAATCCATGATCAGAGCAACTTTCCCTAACAAAACTCTCCACAATTCATTTTTGATCACTTGACCTATAAACTCACAGTACTGTGAGGCGGGAAGGGCGCATGACGTCATAAACATGCGAAACTTTGAAAAATCATGAAAAAGATCTACCATCCAAAAGAGAACGGATGGTGCCAAAATTGTCAGGGTGAGGTCTACTTTCGATTAAAAATTTAAAAAAAAAATCAGGCGCACCCCCCATTCACTTGATAATTATTAATCAATACTATTATGTCAAGTATTAATAATACTACTTGATAATTTGAAACTTCATCTTTCTACGATACATTTTTTTTCTCTCCTTTCTCTCATATTAATTGTAATATTAGCTGTATTACTATCCATCAAGACCTGCAAATTCACCCCACTGGTATTTACGACGTGGGTCAAATGCAAAAATTGTGTTGTCGAAACTTTGACTGGGTCCAACTGACGAACTTTCCTGCTAGGAACTGAAGCAAGAACCCCCTCACCCTTCATTCGACGTTTTATTGTAATTTCCTGGCTCGTCCTCTTTCACGAATTTCTCCCGCTAGAATTACATCTAAATCGTGAACGGGATCTTTCCACTTTCTCTGTTTCAACTTTTTTCGGTCTTCCAGGCCGGACGTCTGCATGTTATTCGATTCGAAAAGAGAATCACTGCGTGTTTATATTAACTATGATTTGGATATTAAGTGTTACGCGAAATTATGATTGGTTATCGTTTTCTATTGTGATTCATAGCTTGTTGACTAAACAATGGGTTGTAAATAGAAGATATTTCAGGAATGTCAAGGTTGGTCAAAAGACATTGTGATTCACTCTGAGGCGTCCAGTTCTGATCTTTTTTCGATTCAAGAATGATCGTGTTCAGTGACCTGAATATGACTGAGTGGTTTCGAGTTGAGATGTTCATAAGAAATAATATACGTATAGAGTAGGGATGTCCCCAAAGTATCGATACTTAAAAGTATCGATACTTTTAAAGAAAATTATCGATACATATCGATACTTTTTTTCCCAGTATCAGAGGCGATACTTTTTTACCTCTCATACTAGATAAAATGCTATCTATTTAATTATCTCTCACATTAGATGAAAGTCTCAAATTTTAGTAGGTACCTTCATGTCGTTGGTGTTGACATTTTTATCAGTTTCAACACCTACGACATGAAGGTACCTACTTGACAGTACCTATATCTCTACGTAGATTGTTGGGAGACCAGCCACTTCAACAAACTAAACAAAAATGATGTACCACCTCCTCCAGCTCTCTATGATAACTTGCTGTCCTCCATCATCTAGGAAGGACCACCAAAATGTTAACCCAAACAAGTGCAATACAAAACAATTAGTGATTTATTGTTTTGTTCATTCTATATTAATTATTATCCTCGCGATGGAGAGATGTCACACTCATGGAGAGAAACATAAAAGGCATTTTCCACACATTTTTGTAAAAGTATCGAAAAGTATCGATACTTTGTGATACTTTCTTGATGTATCGATACGATATTATATCGATACTTTTGAAGTATCGGACATCCCTAGTATAGAGTACAGGGCGTGTTCCAGTATTTCCATGTTCAGAGGTTAGAATCAGGTTTCGAGTTACCCCTGTAGTTTTTCCTGTGAGTAAAAATACGCAGGATGAGCTGAAGAAGTGGGCTTTTATTTGAACTACCAGGTTTTGTAGGTGTGCTGAACCAACGACCCCAACAATTAATGAGAAATTTCACCAAATTCTGTTTGCATTTTTCCTGAATAGTTAATGGTGTGGGATAGATGAAAATCGGGTTGATTTTGGAAAATAAGTCTCCTGTTATATTTGGGAAACAATCAAAATTTGTGATTTCAAAAAATAACCGGGAAAACGGACTTCTTCAACGTGAAGCGAAAAGGCTCGCTGATTGGCTGTTCGGATCGCCGTCCCCTCCCCTTGTTGCCTGATGGAACGACATAATCGTGTTGTCTAAGAGGAAAGTTATTAAATAAGAATAGGGGAAACTTAATTTTCTCCATCTTGCTTTTTCTATATATTTTCTTCTGTTCGATTTCAATCTTTACTGGTTTTGTGAAATGTTACCTCCGAGGACTATTTGAAGTGAGATTTCATGATCTCAGCGCTTCAAGCGGCAGTAAATGAACTATTCCAGGATGACGTCATCCTCCCGGTTTTTGGTTTATTATTTTCAATAATGAACCTTTGGAATCGACCAAGAAAAAAAAATTTTTAACACCCCCTTAAAATTTGATGGTTTACGTTTCAAGGTACGTAGAATCCAAAAATCGAATAAAAATTTGGCCGTCCGTCCGCCGTACGCGGCACTTTTGCCACTTAGCATTGACCGATTTTGGTGAAATTTGGTATGTAGGCTCCATTTGGGGTCTAGTTGTGCCCCGAAGATTTTGGTTGATGTATGTCAGTTCTAAGGGTTCCAAAATGAATTTTGAAATTTTGAAAACGCCCTAACTCAAAAAATTTTGATATAAAGGTATTGTTTTTCCTTCAATTTAGGATTCTATAGAATTTTTATAATTTTTTGAGACCACCCGGAGCTCTGTAGGACAAACCGTTCGCTCACTACGATAATTTAAGTTTTGGACGTACGATAAATCAGAAACACGAGTGTGAATCGCTAAGGAGGCCTAATCTCCGTTCACATAAAGCTGACCGAAATACGATCGATGTTTTTCTTCTTGTTGGATGGTTAGTGGCTTTGCAGACGAGTGATCTATATAGGAAAATAATAAACCATTGTGTAATAATTTGCAGCGTTTTTAAACGTTCATATTTTGCACACTGTTTTGTTTATTCGTAAATTAGGAAGTACGGGCTGAAAGTTTTTAAAGTTGAAAGCATAGGAGGTTTTTCGAGGTGCTGAATCCGATTTTGGGGTCAAAATGCCTCGTAAGTGCTGGGGCTTATATGCTTGTATTTTTCAATTTACTAGCTGTTACTTGCTGAGTTCTGGAATCAATATAGGAGGGTATCCCACTTTTCTTGAAGAGATGTTGCAAATTTAGCTGATTCAAGGGGTAGCCACATGTCAAATCTAACTAAGACACAGGATCTGGAAGTCAGAACCTTGCCTATCAAACTACATCTCATCAAACTTATAACACTAATTATAAGTATGAATGCTACCTGAAGAAAGGACCTTACTGGTATCAACTAGAAATCAACAGTTGATTTACTATAGTTACTATAGTGGTCACCCAAACTACTACCTATACAGCTTAACTTAAATGGGTAAAGCACACTCCTACCTAACCCAACACTATTCTGCTTGGGCCAATAGATGTAACAGATGTAACTACAGTAGAAATGAAAGCCAACCATACATCTACTACCAAAGCAATTGAAAATCATGAAGAAAGTGTGTGTTTTTCGAGGTGCTGAATCCGATTTTGGAGTAAAAAATAGGAAATTCCGACATGGTGAAATTCCTCATTGATACCGGTGCTACTCAATAAGGTAATCTCAGTAGTTAGGCGTAAATTCAGGCCGTCTCATGCATATTATTACACCTATTAGCAGAAATCGATGTATTTGTTGATGGAAATACTGGTAGCAAGGTTGACGTTCGATATTTTTTGTTTGGAGCTTCGGGCACCTCCTGGTTCCCTACCTGAATGGAGGAGAGTGAAGTGTGCAGGCTTCACAACAGCCATCTACCACCTGTTACTTCGGAGGGGTTCGTTTCCCTTTCGGCATCAAATGACCGAATTTTCTTTTTCGGATAGGCGGCGAAAGGTTTTTGCATTTTTGATCAATAAAATTAGATCAAATTGTTAGTTGGGGCATTCTGATCCTGTCGAAAGTACGAGACATCAATGGGTTCATTTCAATACACGGATCTTGTTGACTCGGTAGAAGAGGTGTCATAATTATGTACAATTATTTCAACTGTCGGTTAACCGATTTTTTCAATTTAAAAGTTAATTTGAGTTCATCTCAACCAAACGGACATAGCTGCAATTTCCGATTCTGTCTAAAAATGTAATCAATCAAATTTTTATTAAATTTCCTGAATTAATAAAATCTTGAAACGTAAAACATCAAGTTTTGAGGGGGGGTTAAAACTTTTCTATCTTGCTCAATTCCAATGGCTTATTATTGAAAATAATAAACCAAATTTTGTTTTTGAATCTCCTCTATCCCATTTGTGTATATATTTATCCAAGCTGTTGCATTCGTGGGCACATGAAAATATTGTACCGTAGCTGTTGGTTTTGATGGAAATATTGTATTGCAATTAGGAGGCTATAATACTAGTGGTGTCAGCCAGGAAGGCCATGGAAGGAAGGTTGTGTCCAAAGCAGGTAGAATTTCCAACAAGACTTGCCTCACCAAGCACCTGTGGGGACTAGTAAAAAGTAAAGTCCTAATATCTCAATGCTCAGCTCTTCTCTCAGTCGCCATATTGAGAAAACATCAAACTCCTAACCCCATGAAGCCTCTTAGTCAAAACCATGGAAAATGTTGTCTAGGTCGTTCATTGAACCGCAATATCCTCTGAGAGTTCAGAGGAATCTAAGGAGTTGAAAATAAAACCGTGGACGTAGCAAACGTTAAAATTTCAACAAACAAGCAGACTACAACGGAACGGGATGACATTGCGTGGCCGTGAACTGTCAAGAGACCGTCAGACGTTGACGTAGGTCAGTATAGTCCAGTCTCCGGAGATTATTCCTCGCATTATTTTAGCGCTGACGAAGGAAATATGACTGACATGTTTGGAAGTAGATGTTAGCCTGAAGAAATTGGTCTACAAAGATGACTTTTAGGATTGGGTCAGTTTCCTGCCGCACTACAACTTGAGCTATAGTGATTTATAACTTAGTTTACTATTTTTCTTGCTATTTTAACAGCAAATATGTAAATCGACGACCCAACGAAACACATTATTTCAACTGATTGGGAATGGGGTCTACTGGAATAAACTCCTTCTTTGCCGAGAGAATCAAATTCTCTCTCCAAGGTGTGGAGACATTTTTTCCATTTGTTGTCGTTCTTACTTCCAATTTTCCTGAAAGCTGGTGTTCTATTCTTTTTTATATCATGGAACATGCTTTAGCCTTGAGCTAACTGGCAATAAGGGTCAAGTTTTTTGGAGACGGCAATGTGTCACGAAATTTTGCAATTATTTCCTCTTACAGTCGGTACGGAACTATCTTCGTTCTCAGAAAAATCGTTCACCATTCGTTGGAAAGCTCAAAATTTATGCATAAATTATATACTGCCAAAACCGCTGTAGTTATGGAAGAAACTGAGATATACCCCTGAGTTAAAAAAAAACTGTAAACAACATTCGCGGTAAGATATAATAGATATAATACATATGATTTTTTATTCGAAGGAAGGCGGGGTTTCATTATTTATATAGTACGGCAACGTATTTACGAAATGGAATCTAAGAAACCTGAAAAATGGGTGCAATATAAGATAACATGATATTTATACTTCCATTTAAGGAGCTTGTAAATAGTACTTAAATCATAGTAAAACAGACAAAAATTCGATAAAAGGAAACAGCAAACAAATAAAACACGGCTAAAGCATGTTCCATGTTTCTTTAATATTAGCCTAATAGGCTTTAAGCTGTAAGCATCCGGAGTCCAGGGGGAGTTTCCTTCGTTTAATACCATCTAATTTAATTTTCAATAATTATGGTGGCATCTCAATCAGCCCATTTTGTATTGACGTTTGGTATGCTCACTGAGTAACAAGTCCTTCGAGCCCTGAAGAAGGAATTAAATTCACCGAATGCTCGGCAAAGAAGAAGTTTATTCCAGTTCACCCCATTCCCAATCAGTTGAAGTAGTTTGCTATTTTACTCCGGTGTATCTAGAGCTTCAATACTGAAGGTACCACCTTTCCCTCAGCAAAAAGGAAAGCCCAGGTGATAATCCACTCGGTGGAACGTCCTCATTTTCCAACCCATTTGGTTTTACCGGCGGTTGAGCTGAGCAGCAGGTGCTGACGAAGAGCCTCAGAAAACTCTCCTATCACTAATAACAGCTGGTCACCACCTCAGCCGGAACGAAAGACGCATCCTGTCTCCGATTCGGGGTCGAGTAGCCATTTTCTTTGACGTAGGTCAGGGCCGTGAATAGCTGAAAGGCTACTATAGGTAGTAGTTATTATTAGCTGCACTTGTGATGCTAGTCGGAGGCATGAATCATCCACCAACAACAACAAAAGTGTTTTAGATTCTAATATACACGTTTTTAGTACCAGAATTGTGACAATAAGCAACCCCAGCTGAGATGAGCTCACAGACATTTTCCTTACTATCTACCTAGCTAATTTTTGAGGAAGCATTGTTTTCACTTATGGGAGACAGCTGAAAAGCCTGCTAAAAGCAAGCAAAAACAAATCGTAGATAAAACGCGTAATTTATTAAATTAGAAAAAAAATTGATGTCGGCCTGGATTCGTACCCGGGTTAAAACGTGAAACGTAACATTCAACAAACATGAATGAGCTTAACCGTTTCGCGGGCAAAACTCGGGCGTCATGGGAAAAAAAATTTTCCGATCTAGTCGGGTCTTTATGGATCTATTAACAATATTTCAGCCTTTTTTGCGAAAAAAAAAATGGCTCACGCGACATAAAATGGCATGGTACAGCATGTGTACCAAGGACCACCAGGTGCACTTTTCGGCCATGACGTTCCTTGGTACAACATTTGTACCAGTAAAAGGTAATCAGGGAATGATCGTAATTTGAGTTTATTCTGGATGATCTAACTTTCAATCAATATAAAACAGATGACAAATTGGACAGCAAACAACATTTCAATAGGACTTGTTGCGTTGGCATGCGACGCGTCCAATCTCCAGTGAGAAATCATGGGGCGCCCGCCCCGAAAAACTTCAATAACATCGTTGCGAGTACAAGATTCCAGTGTTATGCTTTCATTATGGATACTTGAATAGCTATAGAAAAATTACGTTCCTCGAATAGAAGACGAAATTCATCGGTGTGGACGTCACCTCGTAATGTTTTGGTTTGAATAAAAATCAACAGCAAAAAAACTTCGAAGTTCGCGTTCCTTGGTACAACAGTTGTACTTACCTCAAATCACCCCACTTTTGCAATATCTCGACATCTAGGCGGAGCTAAGAGATGCTACCATTTTTCCCATGATGCTGCACCCTATTGAGAAGGAATGGAACAAAAAACGCGCCAGAATTCAAACTGCTTCCACCTTGGTACAACAGTTGTACCAAGGAACTCTAAATGAACAGAAAAGAATGAACAAACCTAAATTTTTTTTAACGCAAGAGCCTCCGTGCTGCTCTACAGCAGTGGCTGTCACGTACGATGAAGCAAATCGTAACTAACGGAGGTATTTAGAGACTTCAGAATAAATCAATAGAAACCTCCAAAAATGGCATTTGGAAGGGTTGGATGGAATACCTTCGTCATGTTGCACGGAGTAGGTACTTCCTGAAACACCGAGTTTTTCCGCCTTCTACGAGGGCGGTGGCGGCACGGAGTAGGTATTTGGGTGATTCCTAAACTACAGGCAAATTCGCGTCTAACATCTGTGAAATTTCATCCACTAGACCTACAACAAAGTTGACAACTTTGATTTTTTTCCCCAACTGTGGTTCTGATGAGCTCTTCAATATCCTCTAGAATTATATTGGATAGGGTAACGGGCCCAATAGTTGGACAATTAAGGTGGCTTTGTCACTAAAGGTCTCGCTGTAAAATCAGCATTTTAGTAAATCTTCCTAATTTTTCCCCCTTATCTTCTCAGAATCTGTGGCTACATGATAGAATAAATGCTTTTTTGGTTGGATAAAAGTGGAGTTTTGAAATAATTCATGAAAGTCAAACTTAACTTGGCCCAGAAGTTGGACACTTGTTCCTAATCTTGGACAGTGGTGGCCCAGTAGTTGGACACTACTATTCTTCGCACTTTTCTGGTGAACTTATATTAAAATGTACTAAAACAAAAGATAACAATAATAATAATTAACAATAGTTAAATAAAACAAAAGATAACAATAAAAAAGATAACAATAATTTACAATAGTTGTTATCTTATAATTGTATCTTTGGCTATAATTGTTATCTTGGACAATTATTGTCCAATTCTATCTTTAGGAGTTTTTGTTAACTCAAACGAGCTTTCTTTAAATAACCTCATGACTATAATACCTTGGCTATAATACCAGCTTTCTTTAAATAACCTCATGACTATAATAACTTGGCCCAGAAGTTGGACACTTGTTCCCAATCTTGGACAGTGGTGGCCCAGTAGTTGGACACTATTATTCTTCGCACTTTTCTGGTGAACTTATATTAAAATGTACTAAAACAAAAGATAACAATTGTCCAATTCTATCTTTAGGAGTTTTTGTTAACTCAAACGAGCTTTCTTTAAATAACCTCATGACTATAATACCAGTAGGTTTTTGGATGGGAGCTTGTCTGAGTTGACTCCAAAAAGACAAAATTGAACAATTTTTTGTTTGATATTTTTGTTATTAAAATGCGAAGAAAAGTAGTGTCTAACTACTGCTTCATTATTGTTTCCTAAAATTATGAGATTCAGTGAAGATAATCGTGAAAAAATTCCACATTGGATTTTGAAGCTTTCTCGTGATTCAGTCTTTATCGTTTCAGTCTTATTGCTCACACTAAGAACTCAAAAAATACCTTACTGATCTTCATTAACATCTACTTCAATATAATATAAGTACTAAAATATAGTAAAAATAAATTAATGTCGACTTAGGAAAAGGAGAAACCTTTCAAAAACCTCTTGAAGAGAGAAATGAGAAACAATCACGACTTATGAAATAAAATATACAAAAGAATCATTCTAAGGATTCCAATAATGAAAATCACAATTAGAATTACAAAAGAATCTCTTGAAAGCTAGAAAACCCACGGATGTCCAAGTATAGGGCCATTAAAAACCAGGCCTTGGCCCTGAAGTTGGACGACCGTCCAACTTTTGGGCCACCAGCAGATTTGGGGTTCCATTAGTTGGACGGCCTTAGTATAAAATAAATATTTATTCTAATGGTCTACTTCCTAGATGAATACTTCAAAAAATAGCTCAACTTTACGGAGCAATAATTGAAATGCACAAAAAATATCGCAAATAATCAGAAAAGCCTTATGAATCTGCTCATGTTTACTTACTAAAATCATAACGAACAGCATTCGTCCGGACACCACTTTCAAAACGAACTGAACTATAATTATTGGGAGTGGAGATAGTGTATTTTACCGGGGAAAGAATCCACAGTCGGTAAAAAGGACAGTACCCTTATTTATTAGGAAGAAATTAACCAACTGTCCAACTATTGGGCCCGTTACCCTATTTTGGGTTTTGTGAACATTGTAGTGGTAGCCTCTAGTTCGGTAATGTTAATGACCAAGATCCAATGTAGTGCATGTTTTCTCAACATCGTTAGAGGCTCTAAATAATGAGGAGATTTGAAGCACAAGTAGTTTCGGATTAATATGACCTTGAAGTTGAAAATAACATTGTCGTGGCTTTGAGTTTTCAACATCGTGAATTCTAACATTGTCCTTATTCTTTTCATGATATTTACGAAAATGTTGAAAACTCTAAGCCAAGACAATGGCAGTAATAAACCTACGCACCTGAATTCCTTCTTCTACGATAACCCTTAATATCCCTGAGGTATCTTTCTGGAAGTCCGATTTTACCTGCAACAGTTTATCCATTTTTGAACCAAAGCTGATAGCCGTTGGCTATCTTGATACTCCAACTATGGAGAGAAAATTTGGTGTAAAAAACGTAATAATAATAACATATTAATTAACAGAGTTGGAAAACTATAATAGGGCCTTTGAGGTACCTTCTATCCTCATTCTCACCTTGTAGGCTATTAGTTGGGTTTTCTCAGAAAAGGCAAGCACAGATTCCTCTATGAAGTGAATTGCTTGGTTCTGCACTTTACGGGAAATAGCAGATCCTAACATCCCACCAAGAATTTTCCAGCTTTCTTCATTCACTCCATCAAAATTGGGTTTATGGACAGATTTTGCTGACGCAGATAGCGCTAGAGTGGCCCTTAGAAAGACCCTTCTTGAGGTGACAGATTGTATAGAGCCTTTGAGGTACCTTCTGCTCAAATATTCTCTAAATTTGAATTCAAAACTCCGAAAAAAAAATTTCTAAACAAGTGGGAAATTAAGGGTTAATAGAGTTAATAGAAAAGGAAAAGATTTACCAAAAATGCAATGCTGTTTTTTTTCTTTCACTAACCCAAGAACTAAATTGCTACAAAGTAACAAATTTAAATGTATCCATATTATTAGGGACACATTGTCGAGTGCCCAATTCACGTTGTCATGGAACTGAAATTCAAATTTAAATTTTGGACTGGGGCAAGTGATTAATGAGCTGCCATAGCGCACTTTGCCTCACAGGGTATGACCAATATCCATTTTTTAAAAAATTCAAGTAATTTCGAAAACTTTTTTCCCCATTTTTGCTCGGATCAAAATTGCCCCCAGTTTAGGAATTACCCATTTCTCAACTTGGGCGGGGGGTGGGCGATATGCGTACATACGGTTGGGATTTTATGTATTAGGATGTGGGGATATCAGATACTTCAAAATGAATCGATTTTAAATCGTATCGATCTTTTTGAAAATAATCGTAGGTATCGTTTTCTTTTCAAAAGTATGGATGTTTTCAAGAATCAACACTTCAAGCTTGCTTAAGTAATTACCGAAAGCTAGAGCTAACTGTACTGTTGACTAACAAACCAGTATCTCTAGCTAGATCGCAGTGCTGTTTGTAATTATCATGTTGATTAGTGATTGTTGTTATTCCTCTAGTTAACGATAGTAATGGTTCAAGTTGCAACCATCAATATATGTCTTATCAGAACTGCGGATGTTATCTTCAGCTGATGGAGTTTCTTGTTTGAGAAGACGTGCTCAAGACTCATGATGGGCTAATGTTCGTCCGCGCTATCTAAACGTCGTTCTACTTTCTGCGTTTTTCTACTTCCCTCGACCCCACTTCGAGTTGATTTAGAGTGGTCGGAGGGCCGACAAAACTTTATTGACGTCGGTGTCTTCTTTAGATTTCGTATCGATTTGCGGCGCCCCCAGTTCCGTAGCTTCGTTCACAACCGTAAGCCATTATAAGGCAATGACCCATCCATGACAGCGGAAATGTATGTCTGCACTTATATTCAGAGTTGATAGAACAGAAACTTAACAAATATTATTGGGAAATTGTATTTAACTTGTTTAACTGGGACTTGAGTGAGAGCTCTCCAAAATATGTGGGTCGTTGGGAGCACACTCCATTCCTCATAATTATTTGCAGCCAACCTACCAAAATTTTGGTCTAGAAATTTGTTAGTCTGTGAGTTTTTAGGACAATATATTAAAAATTGAGGTCGAAAAAAGTGAGATTTTAGGGAAAAAGTCATTCTGACTCTTCCAAATTTCCCATTTTTTCGACACCAAATTTTTGCGAATCACTTCCTTATTTGTGTCTGAAAATGAAGAAAGAATATAAAATCATTTAATATATCAGTTTATTGTGAGGGGAGAGGAACCACTTGGATTTACAGTACCGGATAGGAGAAAACACAAAGAAGGAATAAAATATGAGGGTATTAGACATTAGTGGCTCCCGTTCCCTCGCATATTTCGAACTTGATTTATTGCTCAGCCTCTCAAATATCAATGTATAAGGTAGTTTTCCGAGGTAAACTGACTCAATTTTCATCATTCACAATGGACTTTTTTAAAATTCAAAAACATCACCAGAATTGTTGTGATTATTGTGGAATACAAGAAGCAACGAAGTTTGGGGAACAGAAAGTGACCGACTTCAGGGTTGATCAAATTGATCTTATTCGTGAGGGGCCTATCGCTTGCTTACTTACCTACCCTACTTCCTGCATTGTCGATAATGACTGGCATTTGGTGAAGTAAGTTCATGCTGATGCAAGAATACTGCAAAGCTACGCACATTAGTTTCCTTTTATAACTATACTTAACCCTCAACTTGGCCAGGAGAATACAGGTCGACCAATCGATGCAATTTTTTTATTGATGCTAACAAACAAGGAGGAAATGCTTTAAAAAATAACATTATGGCCTTAAGCTATCGTAATCGCCAATTTTATAGATATAGCTTTGAAGCTACATTGCCAGGCTATCAATAGATCGAGCCATAATATGAATATTGCTTAAAGACTTGTTGTGGTCGAAACGACTCTGAGTCCTCTTGTGAATAAAAAGGGGAAACGTTGATTTTCTGATGTTTATTTCTCTTTCTAGCAACAGCTTCGCTGGGGCAACTTGCCAGCATCTTCAGGCTAAAACATATTCGAGAACAGCAGATCTCTTAATTAGTCATCTATTACTATGGTCACTTTACGCTAGACATATACATTGTATTTCCCTATACTTGTTATCCCTATATTTGTTGGAAATACAATGTATATGTCTAGCGTAAAGTGACTATAGTAATAGATGACTAATTAAGAGATCTGCTCTTCTCGAATATCTTTTAGCCTGAAGATGCTGGCAAGTTGCCCCAGCAAAACTGTTGCTAGAAAGAGAATTAAACATCAGAAAATCAACGTTTCCCCTTTTTTATTCACAAAGAGGACTCAGAGTCGTTTCGACCACCAACTAGACTATATCATCCGACTCAACACCCTTCAACAATTGCTTAAAGATACAGTCTCAAGGTATGAAGGTTCATGTTGCATTTAACCTAGACCTTCATCAAACTCGATACCTAGTAGAATAAATTCTTGAAATTAGGTAAACAAAATAGTTTCTCACACAAATTAACAGGAAATTAAGGTAATCTCGCGAGATTGTCTCCGAATATCCAAACTTAAGCCATCATGTCACTGACTAGCTCATTACTTGGTTATCGTCTGATGCCGCGAGGATCTATGGGGGAAGACGCTCCAAATTATTACACACAGGTTTATTATTTTTTATTTTTCTATATAGATAACTCGTCTGTAAAGCCACCAACCATCCAACATGAAGAAAAACATCGATCGCATTTCGGTTGGCTACAATTTCAACGGAGATTAGGCCTCTTTTGCGATTCACACTCGTGTTTCTGATTTATCGTACGTCCAAACTTCAAATTTCCGTAGTGAGCGAACGGTTTGTCCTACAGAGCTCCGCGTGGTCTCTAAAAATTCTATGGAATATTAAATTGAAGGAAAAACAATACCTTTATATCGAAATTTTTTGAGTTAGGGCGTTTTCAAAATTTCAAAATTGATTTTGGAACCCTTAGAAGTGACCTACCTCAACCAAAATCTTCGGGGCACAATTAGACCCCAGAAGGAGCCTACATACCAAATTTCATCAAAATCGGTCAATGCTAAGTGGCAAAAGTGCCGCGTACGGCGGACGGACGGCCAAATTTTTATTCGATTTTCGGATTCTACGTACCTTGAAACGTAAACCATCAAATTTTGAGGGGGTGTAAAAATTTTTTTTCTTAGTCGATTCCAAAGGTTTATTATTGAAGATAATAAACCAAAATGTGGGAGCCTCATGAAACCCTCGACGATCGAATCAGGGCATGAATACCCCTTGAGTATTCTCTATGTCGAGCCGGAATGTAGTTTCAAACTCCGGGTTTGATTCCAAGAAGACGAAACGAAGAAAGAGATAAAAGAGCCTTTATTTTCGTGTTTTTCCGGTTTAAGTACCCGGAATATTTATTAGAGTGTGGCATACGAAACGAATTCTGAAGCGAATCCCATCGTTACATTTGACCTATCAAAGTGATGGGTCTTTATCCGTCTTCGTTATGAACCGAATCTACTGTATTGATTCCGTTCTTCAACACGTGAGGTCGTGAGCAGTTGGCTCCATTCAGTCGATGGTTTCAAATCTGGCACCGATCCCATTAGACACGTTGAATAGGCGGCATTACGTCATCTCTCAGGAGTCTACAGGTATTAATAATTTCCGTCTGCATTGCTGTAGGTCACGTGGATGATTTAGTTTGTCCTGATAGAGTTGGCCTACGTGATTGTCACCTACCCAATAGCTCCATGCACGTACTGTTATCGTTTTAATTTTGAAACTCGGAGTCCCAATGCAAAGCTCCCAATCGAAGCAAACCTTTGTTTCAGAAAACCAAGTTTTAGCATGGATATTATATTTGGGTCATTTACGATCAAAACCTAATCACTCCAAATTGTCAGAAATTTACTTTTTTGCATTTTGACAATAATTTAATGTAGTAATTTGATACTTTGATAAACGTAGTTCAAAAACGGACGGAAACCAAATCGATGTTCAGTTGTATTATTAGGTACTATTCAGTGTCTAATAATATTCACAAAATCGGTCACAAAAATGCGCTACAGATAGTTTTTTAATGATTTCCACTTACAACCAAGTCGTTGCTACGGAAATTAATCTTCTTCATTCGAGTTCATAGAAAAATCGTTCATCGTCCGTTGGAAAGCCATAAATTTATGCATAAATTATATAAAAGACACGATAAAATGTCCCAATGTGTTGCAGAATCTTATTTTCTATTGATATGAAAAGTTCACAATAACTTCAATTCACTTATAATTTATTTATTTACTCTAGGCCTTCTGAATACTAATTACAAAACTCTTAACACTAAAATACAAACTCTTCTCTGATCAGCTGAGTCTACAAAATTCCCTTTTGGTTTTTCATGTTCCCTTTTGAAATTTCATGTGGAGCCTCTTTGGAATAACTTAGTACCCATGACAAACTCAGATCTCTTCTGATCGGAAGGAAGAACTGAATTCGATACAGTTGGCCTCTCTTATATATGAGTGCCTGAAGTGTGCTGCTTAACACCCCGAAGCATTCGGAAAGCCCTCTCATTCATATAGTACTCGCAGCGCTCATCTGTTTTCAATGCCCCAGTGTAGGATCAGTGCAACCCGAAACTCAACTGGCTGGTGGTGCCTAAAATTTTAAAGTTTGAGTCTACTAAATAATAGATTTCAAAAACTTTGCAAAAATCCTAATATCTATGGCATTTTATAATTTTGACGAGTATTTCGATATGATCAGTAAACAGTGCAATTTTAGAATGTAGTCCTGAAATTCTACGTCTTATCTATTACTAGAGTTTTTCTTGGTCAATTTATTCATGTCGTTTGCTGCTGTCTGAGGAATATCAATAAAAGTACTCAACTTATATAAATCTATGTTTAGCCTTTAACTTTGTGATATTCTTGTGATTCTTGTAAATTTTCTGTGATATTAGGATGAGGATTTTTAGTATTAATGTTACATGTTATATTGTTTTGTGAGTAGTCTCTGCTGTCATTACTTATGTATTCTTTTCAATACTTCTCTAGTCACTTGTTAAAATAAATTACTAGTCAGGTTTTCTGCCATCGCCATTATGGGCGTATGTCGGGAACCGCCATGGTGGGTGGGCTAGCTTTACATGTTTTCCCGTGGTCGCGGATACATCAATATAGTTTTGTTTCATTTCAATACCGACTTCCCTCTTCATCTTTTAGCTCTGTCGACGGAAAAGTGTGGCAAGTTCAACTGTACCTACTTGAAACGGTGGACAATCATTGAACCGATCGATTGACTTCGAGCCATTGAAGTTGAAAAAGTTGACGTCACCCAACGGAATAGAAAGGCCCCCAGTTTCCCGGAATCGCTGGGACTCAGAGCCCTGAGGCGAGTCACACCTTTTGGGACCGTAAACTCCGCCAACGGATTCTCCATCACGTCCTGAATAATAAAGAAGAGGGTTTCCTCTCAGTACGCACAGGAAATCTCTGCTAACCTCATTTATAACGGTGGAATAATTGAGGCAGTTTTTAGCCTCTTGGGTGTGTTGATTCAGTTAGTATCATCACTGGACTTTCAGATCGAATGAGTCTGATTTTGGTTTATTATTTTCAATAATTAACCTTTGGAATCGACCAAGAAACATTTTTTTTTTAACACCCCTCAAAATTTGATGGTTTACGTTTCAAGGTACGTAGAATCCGAAAATCGAATGAAAATTTGGCCGTCCGTCCGCCGTACGCGGCACTTTTGCCACTTAGCATTGACCGATTTTGATGAAATTTGGTATGTAGGCTCCATTTGGGGTCTAGTTGTGCCCCGAAGATTTTGGTTGATGTAGGTCACTTGTAAGGGTTCCAAAATCAATTTTGAAATTTTGAAAACGCCCCTAACTCAAAAAATTTTGTTATAAAGGTATGTTTTTTCCTTCAATTTAAGATTCTATAGAATTTTTAGAATTTTTGATACCATCATTGATATTTCATGATACCATTCATCCTTCTGTGCAACGTTAGAAAAATGAATAGATATATACAAAGGTATTAAAAAATATCAAGTATGAACATATTAAAAACATGTTGTTTAGTAATGCATGCATTCCAGGGGACGTGCCATTGGATAAGCATTAGATCAGTTAAACCAGTTGGTAAGCGATAAAACTGTTTCACTCGATGTAATTTATTCATTACTTTAGGCAAGAAATAGTGACCCCCCCCCCCCTCACCCTTATCCACCATAACATTTCTAGCGGCATGGGAGCCTCGAATCTGCAGAGCATTTTTAAATCCATGATCTACGACACCCAACATGCGAATTCGAGTTCACCCCCCACCACCACCACCACCTCCCCAACGCCAACAATGGTGCCAGTCTGGCACCAAAGCGGAAATACGTCGTAACATTGATCCTTCATCTATTAGTTTTAGTAGGTAGTCCTTCGAGGTTCACATCCGTATTCTAGGTGAAATAAAACTGTTTCACTCGATGTAATTTATTTATTACTTTAGGCAAGAAATACTGACCCCCCCCCCACAATTATCCACCTTAACATTTCTAGCGGCATGGGAGCCTCGAATCTGAAGAGCATTTCAAAATCCATGATCTACGATACCCAACATGCGAATTAGAGTTCACCCCCACCTCCCCAACGCCAACAATGGTGCCAGTCTGGCACCAAAGCGGAAATACGTCGTAACATTGAACTTTCATCTGTTAGTTTTGGTAGGCAGTCCGTCGAAGTTTACATCCGTATTCAAGGTGAAACACAAAAAAAAAAAGAACCACGAAATAAGCGGTTTATGGCATCATGGCACCATGGTGGCACCAATTAGTTCCATGGTGGTACAGAGAATAATTCATGAAAATTCGGAGGTATAATGAGAATTTTTCCTCAATTTCAAAGCTTGGGTACAATTAGTAAGTAGTAAAGGAACCAAAATATTGAAAAATCGGATATTTTGTGAATATTATCCCCCCCACTCACCCCCTCCCCTTGCGAATTTTGGTACTCTGGTGAAATCATGTACAACTCGGAAGTTATTTAAGTCAAACAAAAAAGAAACACGCAAATCGGTTGGAAATTGAGGCCTGGGCAGAGTTTACAAGATTATGCACGCAAACGCACGTTTTTTAAGCATCAACCCCCCCTTTCCCCCTCTTAAAAGCAAAATCCAAAATTCCGGCGCCGTAGTGCACAACTAGATAGTATTACGCGTCAAACGAAAAAAGAACCACGAAAATCGTTTGAGAACTAAGGCCTGGGCAGAGTACACAAGATTATGCCCAAAAACGCAGGTTTTTCGAGCATTAACCCCCCCTTTCCCCCCCTTAAAAGGCAAAATTCGAAATTCCGGCGACGTAGTGCACAACTAGATAGTTTTCCGCGACGAACAAAAAAAGAACCAGGAAAATCGGTTGAGAACTAAGGGCTGTGCAGAGTACACAAGATTTTGTTACACACACACATACACACATACACACATACACACACACACACACACACACAGACATACACCTATGGTTTTTTTCGCGGATTTGGATTCAGAATGGTCTAAAACGGATTACTGTGTGGTTATTTTTTTTTTTCTGTTGAGTGTTGTCTTCCTTCACCCCAGATCGATCGCATAAGGACGCCCAAGTCTTACTGTGGGACGTCCTAAAAAGAAACGTTGATTATTTATAGTCTTTTTATTCAATATTATTATTAAAAAAAGGTTTTTTAATTATGATTGAATAACATAAATATCCCACTTGAGTAACTATGTAATGAAAATTCATTTATCAATCAATTCATTTTCATAGTATATGATGAATATCACTCAATAAAATTGCTTATTCAGTATAACTTGGTAGGTAGATGTGGAAGTGAAATCGCAAGCAATGTTACTGATCTATTCTGTGGGGGTCAAGGAGGGTCGGATTGAAGGGGAGGGTAACAAGGGTCGCTAGGCAACCAACCTCATACTCCATTTGCTAGCAACCAATGAGCGTGCGTTATTTTGACGTGATAACGTCTTATAAATTGGTTTACCGGGAGACACTTCAAGAAACTGCGTTACGCTCCACTCACGGAGGGGGTGCAGCTCGGCGCTCCCCTTCCCCGGCGCTCACAAAAGCGGAAGCGCCCCCCCCACCCATGGGAAATACCTACTACCTACGGGAAATACCTACTCTGTGCAACTTGACAAAGAATTTTATTTTATCCTTCTTCCTACTATACGAATGAATATCAACATTAAAATTATTTTACCACTCAAAGTCGTTGTCACGTAAAACTTTCGCCCGTATACCGACTTTACAGGCAACTACACAGGGTTTTTTTCATTTACCCTTTCCGTCTCCAATTGTCCAAGAATCGGATTTCTAACCAATCATTCATCAATTATTAATGACAATGAATATGCAAGCTATCTCATTTTTTACTCAACACCTTTAATAGCCCGAATTCTGCGATTTCATCATTTAAATAATAATAGTATGGTAAAAACTCAATGGTGGAAAGAGAGATCTACTTATTCTGGACACATTCCCGTATTATAATTGGAAAAAATCTTTCGTGGAGGATGAAAAACTTTGGGAAAACTTTTGAGTGCGACGCTAGCGCCATCTCCTAAAAGAGAATCAAACTAGAGGGCTGTCCCCTTTAGCCTTAAAGTTTGGACGTATGATAAATCAGAAACACGAGTGTGAATCGCAAAAGAGGTCTAATCTTCGTTCAAATTATAGCTGACCGAAATGCGATCGATGTTTTTCTTCATGTTGGATGGTTGGTGGCTTCGCAGACGAGTAATCTATATAGAAAAATAAAAAATAATAAACCATTGTGTAATTATTTGCAGCGTATTTGCTCAGGAAGCAAAAAACTCAAACATCCCAGGACACATTCTGTCAAAAGCCAGAAAATGAATGAATGGAAAAGGTCCTCATACGTTTTGCGTTTAACAGCATTGTTTTGGAAGATTTAATACAATAAAACAATTCCGCCAAGTGGGTGTGGCACATAGCTTCCTCTTATCCATAACCCCATTGTATGTTTAGATGATCCGATGCATAGTAGCTAATCTTGATACATCAATCTCTGAGTAAATTTGCGAGTACGCAGACGCTACTATTAGTCCAGGGATGGTCATTTTCATAGAGGACCAGCTGCACGCCAACCCGCACAATCCCTGGAAATTTCATCGAAATCAGAGTTTCAAATTTTTGGTTTATTATTTTCAATAATAAGCCTTTGGAATCGAGCAAGAAAAAAAAATTCAACCCCCCGCCCTCAAAATTTGATGTTTTACGTTTCAAGGTACGTAAAATACGAAAATCGAATAAAAAAATTTCTTTCCGTCCGCCGTACGCCGTACGCGGCACTTTCCTTAGCAACACAGGACCGATTTGGTTCAAATTTGGTATATGGGCTCCATTTGGGGTCTAGTTGTGCCGCGAAGCTTTTGGTTGATGTAGGTCACTTCTAAGGGGTGAAAATTAAGGGTTGAAATTTTCAAGAGTGCCCAAGCTCGAAAACTCTCGAAATAAAGGTATCGTTTTTTTCAACAATTTTAAATAGTATTGAATTTTTGAAAATTTTTGAGACCACCCGGAGCTCTGTAGGACAAACCGTTCGGTCCCTACGAGTGCTTGAAGGTTTTCCTTCGATAAAACAGGATCATGAGTGTGAATCGCAAAAGAGGTCTAATCTCCATTCAAATTTTATCGGACTAAAACGCGATCGCTGTTCATTTCTTCGATTTGTATACAGTTTTGCCTTCTGCGTAACCAGTAATCAAATTTCCTTATGAAGCTTTCTATTTTTCCAATCGAGTGTGAAGCGTTTAGTTCTTTCTAATAAACTTGATCGTGAAGGTGTGAAGCCAGTATGGTGTGGTAGGTAGTACCTAGCTGGTAGGTAAAAAAAATGTTGGTGGGTAAAAAACGTTGCAAATCATTGCTCAAAGGCTTCTTCACTCTTCAGATCACTGATCAGCTGAGTGAGCTCCGAATCCATTTTCAATCCTATTGAATGGAAGTGCTCTTCCAGGCGTCTCCAGCATTCGAGGAGATCTTCTTCACTCCTCAGATCACTGATCAGCTGAGTGAGCTCCGAAGCCATTTTCAATCCTATTGAATGGAAGTGCTCTTCCAGGCGTCTCCAGCATTCGAGGAGATCTTCTTCACTCTTCAGATCACTGATCAGCTGAGTGAGCTCCGAAGTCATTTTCAATCCTATTGAACGCAGGAAGCTGAAATTTGAGAGGGAAGGTCAAGGGAGAATACAGAAGGTGGTAGGTGCTATTGATGGAGAACCAGTGATCTATACAGAAGGGTGATCTATACAGAAAATAATAAACCTTTGAGCAATGATTTGCAGCGTTTTTCAATTTCATTTCAATCAAAGTTTTCGGGGATTACGCGGTAGAATAGTTGGTGTTGAATACTCCTGTGAACATCATCGCCCCCGGATTGATAGTAGCCTCTGCGCATGCGCAGACGTGAAACCCTTGCGCCAACCAAAACTTTTTCCATCCGAAATTGATAATAATTTCAGGAACCGTGTGGGTTGGAAACTGAGTTGTCCTTCTCGAAGGAAATTTCTGCCTAACTGAACGTTTAGGACTTGCAAACATCGGGCACTCTTTTCGATGAGATATCCATTACTCGATTCCCGAAGGTCCTGCCTTCCTTCACAAAACCGTTCGCCATCAGCCAAATCACTCCCGCTTCGTCCCATCTCTGCCACCTCTTGAATAGATTTTTTCCCCTGACGCCCTCGAATCTCGACAAAGAACGTCCACAGCGTTTTGTCCGTTCGGAGATACCTCGTTTTTTTAGTACCTTTCAAGGAAATCGCCTCGTGAATCTTGCGCCGTTACTCTTCTTTTCATTTGTTCTCTTAGTTGATAAAAACTCCAAACAGTATCCAACCTTGTGGAAATGCCTATCAAGTGGTTGTCGCACATAGTTTTTCGAAATAGATGATTCAATTAACCAGTGGAAATCCTCCTTTAATACAGTTTTAACAAAATAAAATCAGGCAAGTTTGTAACCGTTTGTCATAAGACTGTCATAAGTGTTGCTACTGTTTCCCTCAAACTACGATTTTAATGTCTAAGGGGTTTTCACGTTCTTCATACGTTTCTATTTCGAAAAAAGTTGAAATTAAGTACATTTTGAATTAAGGAAAACCCGGAAACATTCAAAAGACCTACTTTCTCCGATTTCATCCCGAACTATTTGTAATGTAGAACTCCTTACTGATAGAGTGCACACAAAAACAATTGAAAAACGTGCAACAAAGGAGGGTTAGGAGGGTATAATTCCTGGTTGATGGACCTTGGGGTAAGGTTTGTGCCAATTTTTGGGAAATTTTACATTAATTTTCGAGACTCAAACGAAACTTTTGTCTAGGCGATAACTTAACTATCCTTTCTGTTCATCTAATTTTGAAAAAGTATTGTTTAGGTATGGGGTCAAGATGTTGAGTAGGTAGATTTACTTGATATTAAGAAGAATCCCCTCGAGTCCTCCCCCATCACCCTCTATCTTCCTTTATTTAATTTCAAACGGTACGTTTAGTTATGGCAATTCCAGTGGTACAAAGTAGGAAAACTCGAAGAATCTTGAAATTGGAAATCATTTCAGAAAATTCCAAGAGTAACTAACTTGTTAATAATTGGTTGTATCGATTTTCGGATTCTTCTTCAAGTTACGAGTGTGTGATTACGTCTACCCTCCAGTTAGTTGCTAGAATTCTGAGGGAACTCTTTTACTTACCCGCTTAACCCATAATAATTTCTCTGCCAAGTCTTCTCTTTCAAGTTCAGTTGCCTCTATCGATTCCTCGCCCACGTGGATGCCGTGCAAAGTTGGCTCGGCGTATTCCGAGAGACAGGAAGCCCCCCATGCTCGTTCATTTATTCAAAGGTTCCATACTTGGAAACATAAATGCAGTCATTCCACCGCTCTGAAAATTTTCCAATACTCAATCATACTCCCAAATAGAATATGAATCACACTGCTGAACAACAGAGACCTTCTAAACTATTGGATGTAGAAATGATCCATCATTATACTCCAAAACTGAAATAAAAGAGACGAACAAATACACTAATTCGAATTCAGAAAAAGAACTCATTTGTTTGGATCCCTGACAACCTCCGCCACTTGCCGAAGCTGTTCTCGATTCCTCGCAACTTCCAAATTCACTGATACACTGAATGCGTTGAAGTAGACAACAGTGATCAGATTTGTACGGTAACTTTTTTCGGTCTCCACGTTGTCTCGATCCCGTCACATATTACAGAGAAACTGGTTGACACGGAGGTGGTTCCAACATCCAGAAAGGCAGATCTCCTTCAGTATGACTTTTCACGTTATCTGCAGTCTTTTCAAAACTACACCATTGCGTTCTAATATTGATGGAAAGAGACGACCAAATACACCAATTTGGGATCAGAATAAAAAATCTTCTCTTGGTTAATTATTTTCAGTAAGTAATTAACCCTTGGAATCGAGCAAGAGGAATTTTTTTCTCCTAAAAATTTTGTTTCACATTTCAAGGAACGTAGGATCAAAGAACAGAGTGTCCAACGATTCCCCGAAAAAAAATATGCGAATTTTCCAGGGTCACTATTCGACTTTTTCCAGGGTTCTAAATCGTTTAAAATATAAATAAATGTCATCATGATTGCTCAAAAATCAGGTTTTTAAGGACATTTTGATTTCTAATGCTTATATTAAAATACTTCTTCGATAGGACTTCTATATTTCGAATGCTTATTCATTAATAAGCATTAGAAATAGAGAAGCTTATTTCTAAACTAATCTTTAAATACCTGTCAGTCCTGTGCGATGGTTTCCATCTACACTCCGATTCGCACGATCACTTACAATGTCATTGAAATTGGATGGAAACTGTAGAAGTGTCTATCAGTAAAAGGGTGATTATTTTCATAGGGGACCATCGGCAACCCAATTCGCATCGATTCCCGAATAATATAATAACTTCGAATAGTTTTGCAGTTTACAAGGATTTCATGACAGACACAACAGCGACGTCGATTCTTGGATAAAGTCGAAAAATGACATTAAATTCATCTAGATTTACTAGAGGGAAACGACCACTTCAATGTCGAGATGAACGTCGAAATTATCGAAATTTGTTGGTTTACTTGAGAGAAACGACCACTTCAAAAGCTTGTTTTCACCTTCGATTGTTCGAAAAGTCGATTTTGAACGGTGAAATCGTCGAAACTTGTTGGTTTACTCGAGAGAAACGACCACTTCAAATGCTTGTTTTCGCCTTCGATTGTTCGAAAAGTCGAATTTGAACGTCAAAATCATCGAAACTTGTTGGTTTGCTCGAGAGAAATGGCCACTTCAAAGGCTTGTTTTCACCTTCGATTGTTGAGAGAAGTCGATACTGAATGTTGGAATCATCGAAACTCTTTGGTTTACACGCGGCCTGGAATCGAACCCTCGTCTTCCAGATTATTAATTCTCGCAGTCTAGTTACTGTATTTGTTTATCGGTTAGCGTTATACTTTTGCCGGCTGAAAATTCTCCTTCGCAGACCTTTTTTCATTTTCAAATCCTATCAACAAGAATTATCATGATGATTTTGGGTTTATGGAAACTCACTTTCTGTCGGTCATATTCGTTTGAAATCCTCGGTTCTTGTGCTAGTTTTGATTGTCGACTTTTAAGGGTATAGCAAAGATACCCCCTTATAATTTTTTGATTGATCCAAGTGCAGGATTATCAAAGATTATTAGGATAGGATCAATAGGGGTAAAGGAATTTACAATGCACCTGTGGGGGGTGCACCTGATTTTTTTCAAATTTTTAATCCAAAGTAGACCTCATCCTGAGAATTTTGACACCAGCCGTTCTCTTTTTGGATGAGTAGATCTTTGTGTATGATTTTTCAAATTTTCGATTGTTTATGGCATCACGCCCCTCCTTCTCTCGTCTGGGCGGGACCCCCCAGCCCACTGTGACGTCCTAAACATTCGAAACTTAGAAAAATCATAGGAAAAGGTCTGCTCACGCTAGAAGATCGCGGTGGGGGTAAAAATTCTCCGAATTTGGTCTAGTTTAGATTAGAAATCACAATTAACAGTTTTTCCAACCCATGCGCACACCCCATTTACTCTTAATATTATGGTAAACAATAAATTTTATTTAGTAATTTACAGATTATAGATTGTAATAACCAGCCAATATCACTCCTAGCGTTAGCCAGCGATTATAGGATGCAATATCGAAATTACCCTAAATTATCGAGTGAAAGCATGAAGCTCCAGAAGGTTGTCAGTAACATTACCTACACCCTGTAGTCGATATTTTAGGATTTACTGTACCTCAGTTTCGGTCTGTTCTCGAATGGACTCTTCACAGTTAGCTCTTCGGGAGGTCCTCTTCATCAATTTGGTGGTTCGCTTTTACGAGGGATGGCGAAGAAAACTCGAAAGTAGCTGGAAAGTTCGATGAAAAAATCTTCATAATGAGAATGAGGAGTGGAGCAATTAGGGGGAAATTAACCGTGGAGCAGCTCATGTTTGGAGTGGCGCTTAACAAGGCAGCTGCCCAAGCGTCCCTGATTAGGATTTTCTCTTCGAATTGTTTTTTTCTCCACCATCGTAAGAACCAAGTGAGCGAGAAACCTAAATAACGGAATAAGAACAGGGTTAAAAGGTGTTTTTGACTGTTTATGTCTTTTTGACAGAAGATGCAGGTTACCATGGGAGATGCATGTTTCGACTTCATCTGGGTTTCCAACAGCCTCAAAATCACGGTTACTTGTCATTTAGTCTGTTTAGGTTTTCAGAATGCTTTTGAAATCCCAACGCGATGAAAAAACGAGTAAAACTCGCCATCGTCTTAATTCCAAGTAAAGATTTATTCACAGCGTGGCAGGTGAATAAATAAATAAATTTACATGAAGTTCATGAAATTTATGAATAAGTTTATTCACGGCCTGGTGGTTTTATTCGGTCTTTTGAGTAGAAACGATTTTCAAGAGTTGCAATTTCTGAAATTGAGTAGAACCTTCATTTTTGAAATTCAAAGCATCAGAACTTTCAAATTTGACAGTTTTTAAACGGTGATAATTTTTAATTTTTGGAGGGATGATCTAATAGAACGTTTCGCACTAACATGACGACCGTAGAGAGGAATGCATTGAACTCTCATAAAGTACATTTTGGAAATCGAGATTCAAATACCATCTGTCGGATGCGCGTAGGTACTATCAAATTTCAAAATACTATAGAACATAAAGCATCGGACTTAGCCCTTATTTTAGTTATTGAGGCTCCAGGATGACTGTACCCTGTAGGATATTCTGAGAGCTTCTAGTTCCTTTGAACATGAAAGATGTTAGCGGTTTGCTCAAAAGTATATTTATGGACAGATTAAGGATAGTTACTATAGAAAGCCAAATTCGTTGGTGAATTTTTGCATGAAAGCTTATATAGTGACGAAGAGACAAATCCAAAATGTATTTCAAATTGAAATTCGGTTGTAGAGAAAATTGAGGATAAAGTTTGGTATTCTCCCTCTCTCTCGCACAATTGTCGCCCCCTTTAGCCTGAGGGAAACAAAAATACGATTTTCTGATTAGGTACTGTTTCTTAATTTCCCGCCATTTGTGAGTTTAAATTTTAGTTCATTCTTTTCCAAGTAATATTTTCTAACTGTAGAAAAGCGGAACTGTAGGTAAGTTTTCTCTAGGACTCCAAAATATTGCGGCCTTCTGGCCAACAAACTCACTCTTTCTTCTCTATTTATTAATTATGCACCATTTTGGATTTCTCCTTCTTTTTTGGGCTTCTTCAAAATCAACGGTGTGGACGCTTTTCATTAGTTTAAATAATTTTAGGGGTCGTACCTATGGGTTTGGGACCAAAGTGCCAACGCAAATATAATTTTTTTGACACATAATTTGCTTATGACATGATTTTGAAGAATTGGAGGTAGTTAGGGGCTCGCCGTTTTATAAGTAATATTATAAGCTGTTTTTTCTCTCTCTCAAAAAAAAAAAAAAATATTATAAGCTTATCGATTTCATCAAGATTTTTCCACATTATACTCGTGTTATGGGAAGAAGCTGAATGAGGAATTTCACCATGTCGGAATTTCCTATTTTTGACCCCAAAATCGAATTTACGAATAAATAATTCAGTGTAGAAAATATGAACGATTAAAAAACTGGGAGGATGGCGTCATCCTGGAATAGTTCATTTACCGCCGCTTGAAGCGCTGAGATCGAGAAATCTATAGTCCCCAGATGCAACATTTCACAAAACCAGTAAAGTTCGAAACCGAAAAACTGAAGAAAAAAATAGAAAAAGCAAGAAGGGGAAAATTAGGTTTCCCCTGTTTTTGTTTGATAACTTTCCTCTTAGATAACAAGATTTCGTCGTACCATCGGGCAACACTGGGAGGAGACGGCGATCCAAACAGCACAATCAGCGAGCATTCCCGCTTCACGTTGAAAAGGTCCGTTTTCCCGGTTATTTTTTGAAATCATAAAATTTGATTGTCTCCCAAAAATAACAGGAGACTCATTTTCCGAAATCAGCCCGATTTTCATCTATCCCACACCATTAACTATTCAGGAAAAATGCAAACAGAATTCGGTGAAATTCCTCATTGCCCACCCGACTTGTTTTTGTAGGTCGCTCTTAGATCGTCTGGTGTGCAATTTACGAATGAAATGGTGTTGGACTGCAGGAATTCTTTCAAAATTAATTTCTTTGGAGAACATTTTTAAATTTTGTATTTAAAGGCGGAATTTATTCGTGTTATAACAATTAAGAAAAAACCAAACAATAGTTTTTTTAATTAATTAATTATTTATTTGGTTTTTGTTTTCCATACGTCTACATAGTAAATACGTGAAGTAATCAATAAATTCAAAAATAATTCGATTCTAATTAAGTTTTTATTTTTGTCAATTACCTACGTACTCGATGAATACGTAAATAATTGCAGTCATATTTCTGAATCACGGAGGAATATATCGTCGTTCGAGGCCCAGCATAGCACATCTGACATTTTGGCGAAATCGAGTTAAGAACGGTTTCTTATTCAAAATTTCACGATTGGCGCTAACGGTTTTTCGATCTGGCCGCTCGTAGCGCTAGTATATGCGATTTAGTCAGCATAGCATATCTAAAACCACCCAACAGCAAGGCACATCTGCACAGAAAACATGGAAAAATCGTATATTAGTACAGCAGCATAGGACAACTGCCTGTTACCCCTCTGCAATATAGCACAAATGTTCGACAGCACAGCATATCTAGGGGACGAAATCAGGGCAGCATAGCACCTACGCTAATTTCGAAGGTAGTTCGTTGGCAACCAAATTTATTGTAAAATCATGTTGAGCGACCCCAATTAGGCTAGTTTGAACACGGAAAATAAAGAAAACACGATTAACTCACTCGCAAAACAGTTTTTTGGCTCTCCTGAAAAGTTGGCAAAAGTTAGATGTGCCATGCTGGGCCTCAAACGACGATATACAATAAACTATAAACGTTCACTGGTGTTTATCGAAGGTATAGAAGGATGTAGGCTGTTAGATGTGAATGAGGCCGTCAATCATGCGCCCTCTGCTTATGTTCGATTCTGGGCATTCTCCCGTCTTCTCAGTACGGCTTCTGTTATGTTTAAAACACTATCAAAAGTCAGTTCGGCTTGTTTTCGACATTCAGGACGCACTCTCCTGAAATAATATGGTATTAGCGCTTTGCCTGGACGTTCTTGCCGCTTATGTTGTTGAGCACAACATTCTAGGCGCTGGTTACTAAGAGGAATATCCTGACATTGATCTCGAACCGATCTATCTGGGTGCGATACATGAAGGTATGTACTTCCAGCTACCTTAAGACCTTAACATTCATTTTCGACCTACGTTTGAGATCTCAAAACATCGCTTAGTGGGGAACTTGAGTAAATCTGAATAAAATAAATTCGGGCATGAAGCCAGTTCGGTCGCAATACGGATTGTGTTGGGAAACCGCTGAAACGCGAGCCTACGAAATGACGTAACTTCCACCGTCCTGTGGCCGCCGTAACTTGCTTGCTCTCCTGAGATGCTTGACCGCTCAAGCCGCTTCGAAATATTCTGGTTTCGAGTTCCTAACCGATTTCCTGCTCAATTCATCTTATCTCTGCGAATTGCTAAATGTGTAGGCGGTTTGCTAACATATTATTGTGTTTCAGCCAAAACGACTTGAGAACATTTACCTGATTTGTGATTTTCATTCTTCAAAGTTTTCAATTTTCGCGTAAAAGAAGATATACAAGCTTTGTGCTCAATTTTTTTCCTTTTTTCTAATTCTCTGGAATGGTGTGTCGGGTGTGGGTAATATTGGTCCGTTAATGATAGCTGCAGGGATTGTACTGACATCTAACGCCCAGATTTTGCTCGAATACAGAAGGTAAATAAATGATTAATTGGGGACTCCAAGACGATAGCTAACGAATTTCTCTTGATGCAATTGTGAGGTCACGGCTTTGTGAAACCCCAGCAAACCGTGAAAAAAGGCTAAAAATTCTCGAACATCGATGGGTAGAAGTCCACAGAGGAGTACGGTAGAGCTTTGGTCCAGTGCTCTTCAACACGCTTCCTTTCTCCCATCACGACCTGCTAATGTCACTTCATGCCCTCTGGAACCCACGATATACCCGGAGTTGCCTACTACAGCATTTATTTAGTAAGTAGGACGCACCTCATGAAAATACACTCTTTACCTAACTAAAATAAAATTTCATCAAAATTACTAAAGTTGAATTGTATGAACAACACACACCAAACCAAACTATTTGGAAGGCGTAAAGAATTTAAAGACGTAATAACGCTAAAATGATTTCAAAGATCAATATTTTAGTTGGCTTCTACACGTAAATCAGCCAGACTCTCCTTCAATGGTGAGGAAACAAAAAGAACTCCAGTCTTTGGAAGTAGTACCTACTTGGTGCCACCAGGGAAGGAGGTAGGAGGTACTACAGCCTAGGTACCATCTAGGTGGTGGGTGGCCGTGTTATGAATTACACAAAAAAAAAAAAACTAAATAGAGCGAACCACTGAGCCAAGAAAGTTATTTTCGGGCAGGGAGAGCGGCTATCAGGGAGAAAGGGAACCGCCTGACCGCTGACGCTGGAAGCCAACGTAAATAGACCGGCTCGAGTCGTTCCTCTGTCTCCTCAAGTAGATACAGATAGTACGTGATAGCTCACACCAGATCTGACATTCCTAGGAATTCTCAATAGGAGAGCCATAAAAATGAGAGCTTTTTGGAGATAGCTCTTCATTGTCTCTGGAACTAACCGTTTACGAAGGCAGACTGGAGCCAGAGTGGTATTTATGAAGCCCAATAAAAAAAACTCTGGTGCTTTACAATACTTTCTCCACCCCTAGGGACGTGGAAAATGGGGAAACTTATCACTTATGTGTTATTTAACGCTGATTTGATAAGCATTCATAGATAAGTGATACTATGAAGAGATGTTTACTTTGACACCCGGAATCGCACTGAAAACTCAGTCGAGAAAGTTGATAAATAATAGGTTTCTTCTCAATTGAGTTAATAAACTCCATATCTATTAAATGTACTGCACAAATTACACAGCAGAGGTAGCTTTTTAAATTTTGATCAACTTCGGAGACTTCTCATCTCTTCCCCGTGGCAGTACGCTTTGAACTACACCCCTAGGAACGTGTAAAATGGGGAAACCTATAACTGAAGGTTATTTAACGTTCATTTAGACATGCATTCCTTGATAAGTGACACTATGAAGTAAAGTTTATGTTGACACTCGAACCTGGGAATTCTATTGATTGTGTTGATAAATAATGTGTTTCTGCTCTATTAAGTAAATAATACACATCATTGCCTTGTATATCTCCCTATTTTCAGTTGATCAATAAGTATCCATTCTACCATACCTACTGTATGTAGTGAACCAATTTTACAGAACACGTATTCTTTTAAATATGGAATAACGTCAGAAACACCTCATCTCTTCTCCGTGGCAGTTTTCAAGTTCGGGAGTATATCTACCCTATGATGTTATAGCTACAAGGGATTCAGACCAAAATAAAAAATCGATGTTCCCAGAATTGATAAATAGAGAATTATGAACCATCCTGAAAGATAAAACAAAAACTCCGATGATCTCAAAGATCGAAAACCACTAGTCCTATTCGTACTTCCATACAGGCAGCAAGTCTCATTTTCGTTGTTAGTTCATAATTTCCCGTAGCCGAAGGTAATATTTAGTGATATTTTTTTCCTGCTGAACTGTGTAGTGTACACGTAGTGACACAAGAGAAACAGAATACTGGCATCTGACATAATTTTGAATGCTGGCATAATTTTTTGTAATTTTGCTCAAAAATGGTTTTACCAATGATAAGAAATTTAAATTTTTCAAAATACACTAAACGTGAAATTATATGAAAAAAATTCAATTCATGAGTACTTACATTACATACCTTTATTTTCTACCTGCTACTCGAATATGAAGCTTTCCCACCTTTGATTGTGAAGAAGCAACAGTTACATGTTGAGTGCAGTTGATTTGTCCGTTACCTACCGTTGATCTTGGATTTCGTAATGGTGTAAGTTTAGTTTCGGGACTAACGTAATTACCTACTCATCATGCTGTGACCTAGTCTATACCTAACTAATTACGGTGCCTTCGCTCAAACCGCGCCTAAGAATATAGCACTTAACTATTTTGAGCGCACATAAGTACCTACTACATATACCTACTACTTTTGGATGCCTAATTAAGATGTATAAGATATAGTAAGTTTGCTATACATCATACGCGGACCACAATTACTAAACTAGGTACATATAGTCGGAAGTGAGCTCTTGATTTTGTGCAGCGGAGTGAGCCTACTCGTATGCTACCCTCTAGGCTAAAAATGTCTGGTGACTGAGATGGCAGAGTACAGTTACAGGACCCCGCTCAACTTGAACTTTCCCTTGCATGGAAGCAGCCGTTCACTTATAAGATCACGAGGTCACGGATCTCAGGGTCCCCCTCGCGAGGAGTTTAGTCATGGAAGTCGCATTTTGCATCCAGGTTGAAAGTCGTGGTAGAGCATCCTCTTGAGTTTTGGATCTACAAAATTGGAAGGTGGGAAATTCAGAATTCCACATCACGTTGAAGTTCAACCTTAGTTTCCAAACCATCTCCCAAATTATGACGTTCCGGGAGAATCACAACATTGAGTGTTCTACGACGCCACTGGTTTAACCCTTGAATGTTCTTTTCTTGGTCGATTCCATAGGTTCATTATTGAAAATAATAAACCAAAACAGGTTGAACAGTTCAACTATGGAAAAAATTCAAGATCAGAGGTGATGCGAATTGCTCAGTTTTCCTATCATACATTAGGCTTGACCTGTGTTTTAGGGTAAGATCTTTGCAAAAACGCTACAGTTAATTAATAAAAATTACAAATAAAAATTTCATTTCATTGAAGTTAGAATAATCAGATAGAAAAGGGGACAAATTTAATTTTCCTTAGCACCATCGATGTATCGAAATATGGATGTTTTTTCCATTGATACCTACCCAGCCCTAATTCATACAGAAGGAATGCAATATCGATGTTTTTTCCATTGATACCTACCCATCCCTAATTCGTACAGAAGGAATGCAATATTGATGTTTTTTCCATTGATACCTACCCATCCCGAACACATACAGAAGGAATGCAATATCTATGTTTTTTCCTTTGATACCTACCCATCCCTAATTCATACAGAAGGAATGCAATATCGATGTTTTTTCCATTGATACCTACCCATTCCTAACTCATACAGAAGGAATGCAATATCGATGTTTTTTCCATTGATACCTACCCATCCCTAATTCATACAGAAGGAATGCAATATTGATGTTTTTTCCATTGATACCTACCCATCCCTAATTCATACAGAAGGAATGCAATATCGATGTTTTTTCCATTGATACCTACCCATCCCTAATTCATATAGAAGGGATGCAATATCGATTCCATTGATACCTACCCATCCCTAACTCATACAGAAGGATTGCAATATCGATGTTTTTTCCATTGATACCTACCCATCCCTAATTCATACAGAAGGAATGCAATATCGATGTTTTTCCCATTGATACCTACCCATCCCGAATTCATACAGATGGAATGCAATATCGATGTTTTTTCCATTGATACCTACCCATCCCTAATTCATACAGAAGCAATGCAATATCGATGTTTTTTCCATTTATACCTACCCATCCCTAATTCATACAGAAGGAATGCAATATTGATGTTTTTTTCCATTGATACCTACCCATCCCTAATTCATACAGAAGGAATGCAATATCGATGTTTTTTCCATTGATACCTACCCATCCCTAATTCATACAGAAGGAATGCAATATCGATGTTTTTTCCATTGATACCTACCCATCCCTAATTCATACAGAAGGAATGCAATATCGATGTTTTTTCCATTGATACCTACCCATCCCTAATTCATACAGAAGGAATGCAATATCGATGTTTTTTCCATTGATACCTACCCATCCCGAACACATACAGAAGGAATGCAGTAAGTCTTTATTATCCGCGTGTTGTTGATACGACACATGAGCCAAAGTGGCCGAAGTGCGAGACGCGAGGAGAATGTGAACGAGTAGAAGTAGAGGGCAACAATGAGGATAGAGCGATGACCCGACTTTGTGGTTTTGTGAAGTGAACAGACGGAGTGCTGTAGCTTCATGGCTCGAGGAGTGGTAACAATAGACGAGCAAATGGATCGCGCAGCTGATGCAAGGGATGATTCCACGCAATACTAGGTAAAGGATCGTCAAGTGGAGATCAAACTTTCCCTTGTACCATTAAGAGGGAAGTGGGTGAACTAGTCTATCGTATCGTCATTCCATCCATTCCTCATAATAATTCTCTCGAACTATAGTTTATAGTCTTCCCCGGCAACTTTTGGCTTACATCTTTGAAATCAATAACTTCGCCTCAACATAATTTGCAGCTATGGGAACAGGCTTTTAACAATTACAAGAACCCCTTTGTCTTGTTTGTATCTCGATCGATTCTTGACATTCATTTAAACAGTTTAGGAAATCCTCGCACAGTGATGTACTCCATCCTTCTTGAAATAGTTCAATCAAATCATTCATTCGCTAAAATTAACTGTAACTAAACAGAGGATAAAGATAACTAGACGGTAGATTGATCAATTCATCATTCATGGATTCCCGAACATCTTCTCCCTCACCACTCTCTGCGGAGCGCGAGATGACCATTGCTGCTACCAGTTTAACCCTGTACTTGGCAAAAGCACCCCATGGCAATTCTTCCAGATTTTCCCCCATAAATTGAACTTTATGCCCTCCAAAAACACGTTGAATTGAAAATCTTTGAAATTTGAACAAAGTTTCAACAAATGTGCTGTAAGTACATTTATATTGAGCACTGCCAAGTCACCGATGAATGAGAATTGTTATTAAATGACATGTATTTCGTTCTATTTCAATCGTAATAAAATTAAAAGAAAAAAACAAATGGGATAAAAGAATCCATAATATAAAATAATGGAAGAATCGCTAGTAATAATTAGTTGCAAATAATAATTATTATACATTCTCACTTGCTGTACGTACTAATTTGATAAATTAGTAAACGTGAATGTACTCCAATATAACTATGCAGTCTCAATTAAAGAAATAACGAGTTTGTTATCTAAAATTTTGGTACTTTTCCTATCGGGATTTGTTTTAATTCTTCCCCTAAAGTTTACCCTTAGCCCTCTAAAACATGATAAAACTAAAAAAGCTTCCATAATTTAAAATTTGAACAGAAAACACGTATGGTATATTAGACGTTGCGAAGTACAGGGTTAATGAATTTCACCTTATGTAGCTATAAAAATGAATCCACTTTGTGCAAATTGGAATATTGAACTGAGGTTTTTATTGTTTATAGCAAAACCAGACACGTGAGGATGGTTTAAAATGACTCCTAATCGATCTCCTAGAAATGTGAGGAAACTTATCGTAAGCAATCGTTGGAAAAGTTATCAGAAGAATCGTATTGGTAATAATCTTATCTACGTCAGGTGGAGAAAGTATCTTTCCCATTAATCACTACAATCTCTAAGAGGAGAGTGTGATGATGATCTGGTCTATATAGGTACGTAAGGAAACAGGTCTGAAGCAACCATGGGAAGAATGATCAAGAGTTCCAGAAGTTTTGGACGTGCTTCCTTCCCTATAAACAGATATTCATGGAATTAAGAAGCATTGAATATAAATTATGGCCAATAAATTATAGTAGTCAATTTCCCAACAAGTCCTTCAACTCGATTTTTTTGTTTTTTTTTCAAGTTTTATTGACCTTGTGAAGTATTGCATACAGAAGGAATGCAATATTGATGTTTCTTTCCATTGATACTTACCCATCCCTAATTCATACAGAAGGAATGCAATATCGATGTTTTTTCCATTGATACCTACCCATCCCTAATTCATACAGAAGGAATGCAATATCGATGTATTTTCCATTGATACTTACCCATCCCTAACTCATACAGAAGGATTGCAATATCGATGTTTTTTCCATTGATACCTACCCATCCCTAATTCATACAGAAGGAATGCAATATCGATGTATTTTCCATTGATACCTACCCGTCCCTAATTCATACAGAAGGAATGCAATATCGATGTTTTTTCCATTGATACTTACCCATCCCTAACTCATACAGAAGGATTGCAATATCGATGTTTTTTCCATTGATAACTACCCATCCCTAATTCATACAGAAGGAATGCAATATTGATGTTTCTTTCCATTGATACCTACCCATCCCTAATTCATACAGAAGGAATGCAATATCGATGTTTTTTCCATTGATACCTACCCATCCCTAATTCATATAGAAGGGATGCAATATTGATGTTTTTTCCATTGATACCTACCCATCCCTAATTAATACAGAAGGAATGCAATATAATATTGCATCAATAATTGATGTTTCTTTCCATTGATACTTACCCATCCCTAATTCATACAGAAGGAATGCAAAATCGATGTGTTTTCCATTGATACTTACCCATCCCTAACTCATACAGAAGGATTGCAATATCGATGTTTTTTCCATTGATACCTACCCATCCCTAATTCATGACTTAACAAACACTAAACAACCAATGTTCATTAAGTGGACACTGGGTGTCTACTTTTGAAACATGAATGATTTTTTTATTCTGAGTTTTTTTTTGTGTTCAAACTATTCCCAATAATATTGGGCATATATTATACTGCTGTATATGCTACGTTAATTTGGGATCATTCTGCTCATGGGGACCAATAGTGGACAGGGAGTGTCATCTTTTGAATCACAAATGTCCACTATTGAAACAACAAGTCTAATTTTGATCATACAGGTCAAAAATGGCACCCCATTGGCTACAGCTGCAAAACGCTAAAAATTATTACACAAAGGTTTATTATTTTTCTATATAGATCACTCGTCTGCAAAGAACACGGTTTTGCCATTGTTACCACCAAACCAACTTGAAGAAAAACATCGATCGCATTTCGGTTACACTCGTGTTTCTGATTTATCGTAAGTCCAACCCTTAAATTCTCGTAGGGAGCGAACGGTTTGTCCTACAAGGCTCCGCGTGGTCTCAAACAATTCAAAAATTCTATACTATCTTATATTTATGGGAAAACAATCCCTTCATATCAAAATGCATAAAATGTGCATAAAAATGTACCCTTTTTTGGCTCGTTCAGTATTCCTACAGATTTTTATTTTTCTGGTCTTCTAGAGGGTTGTGGGCTTTGCTTCATTTGAAAAGCCAGAAAAACTTACGATCAATTGAGTAAAGTTGTCTCCAGTGTTAGAATGTTGAATTTTATTCTTAACCAGCATTCAAATTACTCTCACGAACAAAACGTGATCTTCCACTGATTGTAAAAGTATTCGGTAGAATAATGATTTATTATAAATAAATAAGTGTTTTGCACCCTATACTTTCATTCTACTCACATTTTAGGGTTTTTTTCTACTGAAAAAATATACTTGGACTTCTGGTGAGCTTGTTATGGAAATTATTAAAAGAAGCAAACTTGTAGGGAGCGGTAACTACTTTCTCCCGACAACTCCTACTTAACACGCCAACTTCGATCGAAGTGGAACTTGCGTAATAGTTCGCCTTATCGGTCGTAACTGACGCCCGTTATCACAAGACGTCGATATCTTTTAACTTTAACTACTGATTGAAGTAACAGAAATTTGTGACGAAAAAAGGTTTAGGTATCCCACCTCATTTCGTGTAGACCTTGCGGATGGCCTAGATTGGCGAGTAGCTTCCGTAGATGATTAGTATTAACCTAGAAACCTCAATTTGCATTGTACGTTTTTCTCATATCGATTGAGTTTTTGCAGGTCTTCGAAAACGAAAGGCAAAATGCGTGGATTTGAAAAGTAGCAGAAAGTGAAACAGGAAGTAAAACGGTAGACGGGTCGTAACCCTGAAGAAGTGAGGGAAATAGTATGAATTAGTAGGAGGTCAGAATATCTCTGAAGCTAAGTTACCTCCAGCTCACCAAAAACAGCACGTTGGGTAAATTTTCAGGGTTTTCCGAATTCACGACTTTTTTAAAAGAATTTTTCTTCAAGGATAGAAGAGGAAATATGTTTCACCTCAACACATTGTCGTGACTCGGAACCTCTGTGGATTCATCAGGTCTTCAATGTCGAAAAGAAGTTATCGCTAATTTTTCAGGAATGGATGAATATTTCCGAGTCTGCCAAGGTAGGTAGCAAAAACATTGTTTTCGATTTTTGAGGTTGAAAAAAAAAAACGTTGCTATAGGTAGGGATGGCATATCGATTGAAATATATCGATATACAGATCAAATAATATATCGTCAATGAGATATCGATACCTACAATATATCGGAGAAATCATATCGATACTTGGAAAAACGTGTTGTAATAGGTAGGTGAATTAAAACGTTTTAAAAATGTAAAAAAATTATTTAGGAAGACATTTATCGACATAATATGTTGATAAATGTCTTCCTAAATTAATTCCGATACTATCGGAAGATCTACTTGGAAGAACTTGAAGAAGTAAGTAGGTAAGTGAATTGAAACGTTTCTATCATTATGGAAGAAATATATCGATATATTCGTCATATCGGAAGATCTATTTGGAAAAACCGGGTGAAATAAGTATTAACCTACTTTCAAAAAGTTACTGGGTATGAATTATCGAAATTCATAGTTTAAAAACGAAAAAAGTGCGAAAATGTCATTGCAATGTTAAATTAATTTATAAATTGACAGGGGTAAACTGTAGACAATCATGATCCTTCAAAATTGAAAATAATTGTTGTGAGAACCTGCTTCACTTCGAATAGTAGGTAGTTCTAATCTAGACTATAGGTACAGGCGTCCCTTCTCATCCATTCATTTCAATATTTAATTTTTATTTATTGAAAAAAAGTCGCGATATATCGGTCAATATATTGATCAATATTGATCGATATTATAGATTCTCTATATCGATATAAATATATCGATATATCAAACGTAATATGTACTATCGTTGCCATCCCTAGCTATAGGAGGTATCTAGCCGTTGAAGGTACGTCCATGACGGTACGTTTATTGCAGAATGAAACCTGAGTGACACCCTTAGATTGTTAATGTTATGATCGAGGATCAAAACCAATGAAACACAGAATGTGTTTATCGGGTATTCACCGCCTTGGGATGTTGACCTGCGCGACGTTGACTGTTTCTGGGGATATTAACGTTACAATGAGGTACCGAGTACTATTGAGCATCACGAAGATTAAAGTAATCATAAGATTATCCCCAACATAATTTGCTGAGTGAGTGGCACGTAGCTTCTAATCAGGAAGTGGACAAACTATGTGGAGAGATAAGTAGGTTTGCTCATGCTCATTGGATACACCTAATCTATGCGGAGGCTATCCACGATACAACACACTGACATGACCACAAATATTTCATCTAAATATCTCATTTCTCTCTCTTGAAAATCTCATTGAAGGCTTAGAATACAAATAATCACTGATATAGTCACAAATACTTCCACTTAAAACCTCCTTCCTATTTCTTGAAAATCTTATTGAAGGCTGCGTTGAGAAGAGTTAAGACTGATAGTGAAACTTTATTCGTAATGATGTATCCAACCCACAAAGGACCGAAATAGGGGGGTTTCTATTTGTTTTCTGATTGTATATTATCAGTTTGTTATTCAGAATCAGCAGTCTTAAATAGGTTCCATGAGAAATTTCAACTTGTTGGGTACACTAGGAGCAAATTTAGCTCGCCCAGCTGATCAGAGAGGATCTCAGTTTGTTAACCATAAACAGCAGTCTTAAATAGGTTCCATGTGAAATTTCGGCTTCTTCGGTCCACCAGGAGAAAATTTAGCTCGCCTAGCTAAATTTATCACTCCATTGGAAAAAAATTCTCATGACCAAGGCTTTTTACGACTGCATTTTTAAACCAAATAAAATGTTCTCCAAAATCAAAATTTCCACTCGCGTTTCACGTTTTCGACCTTCCTGAACAATTTTTTTTTCGTGTCTGCTTGCCAGTCAGTCTGTGATCCGCAAATCCTTGTAATGGACAAATAACTGAACAAGGTTACTGTCCAATTTTGATGAAATTCTCAGCGATTATGCGGATTGGCATGTAGATGGTCCCCTATGAAAATCATCGTCCCCAGACTTATATTATCCAATGAGCATCCCAAACGTGAAAGCCTTGTGAAAGCCACAATTTTTACATTTTCCATCCGAAATCGATGACTTTTTCAGGGATTGTGCGATTTTGGTATAGATGGCTCCCTATGAAATTCATTGTCTCTGGATTGATAGGTATGCGCAAACTTATATCCTTCGTAACAGCCATAACTTCTGCGTTTTCCATCCAAATTGGATGAAATTTTCAGGGATTGTGTGGGACACCAGTCGATACCTCACTAATTTCCTCATGCTCGGATCATTGGTGAATACCTACTTTGTATTCTTAATTAGAATAAATTCCTCAGTTTCCATTCGATTTCAAGGGATTTGAAGGTATGTGAGAGGTAATTGAAGATTGAAGTTTTGAGATTATCTACTCACCCAGTTGGCAGACTTTTCGTCATTGTGGTGTCTTCGGAACTGAAACAGACCTCTCAAGTTTGTTGGTTTAGAAATGTCCGACCTCGGCGGATACAGACGTGAGGGCGAGGATATCCTTCTGGAACGTGAGATCTGTGTGAGTTAGACAGGCCCTCCCAGTAACTTGATAGTGATCGCACATCACCCTCTTCCTCACTTCTTCCTCTTCGGTTCTTGTACAAGTTTCGATCTGACACAAAACCTCACCAAGTCCGTGGATTATCCGGAGTCATTTGATATTCTTAGAACCTCGGTTTGAACGGTAGGCACCGGTGATCAAATCACATTGTCGCCGCATTTTAGTGATTTACTAAAGCAAAATTGTAGCTGATCTGGAAGAGGGTAGAGAGCAACATACCAGTTGCGCATTCAACTATTTTTGATCGTAGGGGTGGTTCGTTTCAAGAAATTCAACTCTATCTTTAATTTATGAAAAAACGTCAAAAACAATTTAGGTAATTGATTATCCTCTTTCAAACAGAGCTCTGTTTAGTGTCAACAAATTCTTAATAATTTTGAAATTTCATATGCCAACGGCATTTTTGGGCGTTAATGTGTTAAAAACCTTTACCTATCAATAGGTGTAGGTGTTGAGGTTCTTGAGGTTCAGTAATAGAATCCATAAACACTTCCTTATAAATATAGAGAACATTATAGATATAAAGAACATTGAAACCAGAGTGGTATAGACATAAGAGCATCGTTCTTACAAGAATCATTGACATAGCACATTGTAAATATAGATTATATTCTGAAATAGCTTTGAAAGGGGAAACGACACTTTCTACAATGAAAATAGTACTTTCCGTAAGATATTAAGACACATTCGAGACAGTTTGTTATCAGAGTTGTTATCTGGAAATCAGGTACACAAACTTAAGGTACAGAAAAAGAATGTAGGTAACAAGAATAAGAACTAGTAAGAATGTTGGTTACCACGTGGTAACCAAGTGTGGTAACGTTAGAGATAGAAAAGGAACACAATGTGTTTCAAGTTGTAAGTCTCGCCGAGGGAAATTATGACATAATTTCTATCTGACATAATTAACTATCTATAGGTACATAACAGATTTACATCTTAAGAGGGTCTCAGTCGATAGCCGTTCGGTTTTAGTATTTCGCCAAAAAAAACTTTTTTTGGAAAAACTACTGGATAAACGGTTATTCCCATGTTTTTCCCATATTTATCTGGCAATTATTGTTCGATATTGATGATTCCAGCGGCAATTTTTCAATTCCCAAGCCCCATGCACTAATGAATTTCTAAAAGCCTTGAAAATTTCAAATTTAGCTACATTTTATGGGAAAAAGATAACTGAATTGACGGGTTTTCCCATTTTTCTCTGGCAATTGTTCGATTTCGGTGATCCTTGAAAATTTCCAATTTAAGTACAACTTTTTAACTTTTGCCGCTTCGATTTGGCTTCTGATCCGGAACGAGGAATGAACGTCGACCGACTGAGACCCCCTAAAATGAAAACATGAAATTACTATATTTATACCCTAAAGCTTTAAAGCTTTGTTCCAATCTTATAAATCTAACCTGATGTATATTAATTTAGTGTAATTTATAAAATAGTAATTTTATGGTTTTATTCTAAGATGTAAATCTGTTATGTACTCGTACCTATAGATAGTTTTATTATGTTAAATTAAGTTGTAAGTCTAGTCGAGGGAAATTATGTGTTCCTTTTCTATCTCTAACGTTACCACACTTGGTTACCACGTGGTGTAACCTACATTCTTTTTCTGTACCTTAAGTTTGTGATCCTGATTTCCAGATAACAACTCTGATAACAAACTGTCTCGAGTGTATCTGCCCTTGTACTTAATATTTTACAGAAAGTACTATTTTCATTGTAGAAAGTGCTGTTTCAAATTCTAATGTAGTCAGCAGAAAAGAATGTACACCCTTTCAAAGGTATGTCAGATACAATGTGCCATGTCAATGATTCAGGTAAGAACGATGCTGTTATGTCTACACCACTCTGGTTTCAATGTTCTTTATAGCCCTGAACATTGTATATAAGTATACCGAAACTTCTGCCTAAGGAAGTATTTATTGATTTTATGACTGTATCTCAAGAACTTCAACACCTATTCTGAATCAAGCAGTCGAGAAAAAAGAACCTTATGCACCTGTCTATCTCAAGTTTTCGAGCTACGACGTTTTGAAAACGTTTTCTCCCACGTGTTACCCCTTAGAAGTGACTGACACTTCTGGGTTCTGGGCACAACTAGACCCCAAATGGAGCCCATTTATCGAATTTCATCGAAATTGTTGATCGATTTTTGGATTCCACGTATCCCGTAACTCGAACCATCAAAATTTGAGTAGAGGGTGGGTACAATTCCTTTTTCTTGCTCGATTCCGAAGGTTCGATTCTCATTCCGATTTTCATTCTTGAATAATAAACCAAAAATGTGGGTCCCCAAAAATCAAAATTTTGCATTTCAGAAAAAGCTTGAACAAGTTGGGTTCCAATCTGTCTATGGTAAATCCTTGTCCGGAGCATGACATCTTGAAATCATGGTTCGATTCTGAGACATCTTCATGATTGATGCGGGTCAGCCTCGATATCAATAAAATCCATCAGCAAACTCTCGGGGATTTTTTTCTGACTGTCATAAACAGGTGTCCCCTATTTGATGAAATCAAGCAATGGAATTCTGAATTATTTAGTGAATCAGAATGAAAGATTTTGTGGGTCAAAATACTGGTGGTATTGAGAGGGAACAGTACTACAATGCAGACGTGGAAGAGTCCGTACGTAATGGTGGAATGTAGAATCTTTGTTTTCTGAAAACAAGATTATCGTTTTATTTAAAAGGATTATGTACGTAAGAGCGATGCTACGATCGATCAAAATACATACATATTATTAAAATTGTAATTTTTGCTTCTAAACTCCATAGTTTTTTCCTCAACCCTCAGAGTGAAAGTTGGAATGAACATCTTTAAGGATTTGAATCTTCAATGTCCTGTTTATTTTAAGTACCTGTTGTTGTTTCACGTATTGAAATAATTATGGCTGTTCTTCCTCATTGAACTAAAAGATTTCTTTCTTTACAGGTACTTATGCCATAAATTACTCATCCATGACGTTTGATCGACGTGAAAGGTATCAGTCAAAAATCTTATTTCATTATTTATAGTCAGGTATGTTTTATTCATTCATTCGAAAATAAAATTTCTACCTCCAAAGGGTTTGTCACTAATGCAGTCACTAATTAGTATGCTAGTGAAATTGTACACCAACTCGTTCTCAGGTTGGAAACTGAAGGTTTGTTGCAGGACTTGGAGTTTAATTGGTGTACCAAATTCGAGACGAGGAAGCGGCCACAGGGCCCTCGATTACCGGAATTAAACCGTCCCCGTGACTATTTCTAGGCCTGGAGTCGTGATGGAGGTGTAATTGTTTTCGCCAAGTTTTTGCTCGGGTTCTTTCGGTGAGATACGGTCGTGAAACAACGTCGTCAAGGCGTGTCTAAATACGTTTAAAACACTCGTTTTAGCTCTGCTGAAGAGAAGACCTGGGCGTAGGTACCGGTACTAGGAGATTGGGTGTCTTCTACCTTATTATTCAGGTTGCTAAACAAATGTTCTAAAACACCACGCTTTGTTGGATAGGATTTGAGCCCTCAAAAGAGACTTACACTATTTTGGTATTCCTTCTCAGTGATCCCTATCACTATTATCAATTTCCTCCTTCAGCGAGCTTTGTTTTTCATTCACATTCCCACAACCAAATAATTTTTGTACCTACCCTTTGTTTTAATAAAAAGCACTCTGTTAACCCATTTCAAGCCAAGGGTGGAAATAACAGAGAAGTGAGAGGAGGAGGATGAACTCTTTTACAAGATGGCGGCCGAAATAAGGCATAATTTGCTCACCAATTGATAGCGAAAATACTCCAAATTTTATGAATTTCACATTTTAATGGGATTTAAGGGGCCTCAGTCTTCCAAATCGATGTTCGCTCAATCGCCCAAGATCGAATTTGGGTCACCATAATCATGCTTTCGGCCAAAAGGCCTCCTTTTCAAAAAAAAAAAAAAAAATTGAAAGTCGCATCGAGCTCCCAAATGTTGAAGAATTTTTTTTTTGACGAGTATAGAACGAGAAAAAGTTTTTCTACGAAGATTTTCCACTACTTTTAATATTTAAAAAAACCGATGCGAAAACGCATCAGTGGCCAGAAATGGGTTAACACATTTTTGGGAACCAATTTTTGGTATCATAAGTAAAACTCCTCATCGGACTATCCGTGTGGCGCCCGAAGCTGTTCGGTTGTAAACGCGTTTGCCCTACAGCTCACTACTCGTGATTCGCCCTGTCGCATACCCGTTTCGCTTTGGTGACGTCACCCAGGCCGATTCGTTGACCTTTTAAATGACCCCCCCTCACATTCTCGCTCTCGCTCACTCTCCTCTCTCTCTCTCTTTTTCTTCAAAGACCACGGTGTAGGTATACTCCATACCTCGCATTACTTCTTTGTGGCGCTCCTCGTAGGGCTGGTGGGGGACTTGACGACTCCACACTCCCCCCTCCGCCTTCACGACAACTCTCGTTGGCACACTTTCAGGTTCCTGACCACCTTCCATCCTATTTGCTTTCCATTAGTTTTGTCAGGATTTGGGATGTTCTAAAACTCATGACTCACTCGTCCAAAAATGGAGTCTCCATTTTTGGACGAGTGAGTCATGAGTTTTAGAACATCCCAAATCCATTATTTTAGGAATTGTGCATTGGTAATAATTTAATTATAACCAATGCGCAATGTTGAATTTGAGTTTATCTGTAATTTAAAAAAAAATAAAAAATGTGGAAGGTGGATGGACATAGCTTTGTTGTGCTTCAAGGTATCGATATATACCTAATAGATAGATACCACCTACGTCATGGTGTAGCTAATTAATATTTTGGACATTCAGCAGACAAGTTCAAAGTTTTGTTTGAAAAAAAGTTCTGTTTTGTTCAGAAACAGCCAGCCTGTATTATAAAATGGGGCACCATAAAAATCTATAGGTAGTTACTACTATATTCTCAGTAGTCTATTAGATGCTCCATTTCTATTTTCCAATTCTATCCATTTCTATATTCTTATACATGCAACAGGTAATTTCAAATAGATAAGAAATCCGTATTTCGTGGTTAGTTAGAAGAACAACTACCGACTTACTGGAACAGGTACCTACGTAGATATTTAATTAATTCTCTGAACACAAAATGTTCACCGCTGGAATACGTGGCTTTTTGCATTGAGTAGGTTTTTTTTGGGACATAGATATGTCTTTTGGCTTCGGGTCAAGGAATTTTTCGCGACTTAGACAACTTTATAGAAAAAAAACTGTGGAGAATTTTTGAAAGTAAATTCATGTCAGTACCTTGTAACTTGGGAATGGTCACTCAGTCCACCTACAAGAATCGTCATTCACTCCTTGGAAAGCTCTAGATTTATGCGGAAATTGCATACTGACTATTAATAATAAAAACAGAATCCATGTCAAACATGTAACGCGTTTTCGCAGAAATTTGGAATTCGGATAAAATTTTGGATTGACCCCAGCGTTAGGGTTTTCATAATAGTGAAATAATAAAATTATTAATAAAGTGAAAGAATTCAAATAAAAGGTAAAATTATATGTTTATAGTATTATAGTAACCATAAAACAGTGTGGTTTTTTCATTCGTCCGACGTTATTACTATACGTTCTCAATTTTTATTTAATGCAGCATAATTTACATCACTGATCTAGGTACACCGATTGACGAAGTGTGAACTGATTTCACATACATTTCTGAACAACTGAGACTCAAAAATAGAACGTGTGAAGTGTGATTTCATTAAAACATAACACTGAACTAGAAATTGCGAGACATTCATTGTGACTCATAGTGAGCATAGGAACGGTTAGTAGCAATCCATCTGACGCACAACGGCAGCAACAGCCCTGAGATGTCTACCGCCATAATAATTTTTACGACTCCGATTAGGTAGGTTACAGTGTTTAGTCCAGTGGAACGACGGGACCAATAATAAAATTCAAAATTTCTCCTGCTGTCTTAAACGATATTAGAAAAGAAAGACGCCGACTAGTAACGTTAAATGGTACATCTATGAGCCAAGGGGTACAACGGTCTGCCTCGTCAAATTTGTTATCACAACTGCTCTCTTGCGGCGGCTGGTCAAAGTGAGAAATTTGGGAAAAATTCACAGCTGTAAAGTTGGCTGTGAAAAGTGAATTCGAAGAAGAAGAAGCTACTAATTCGTTATCACCCTCAATCAAAATTCCGATTGTGAGTTGGCTCCAGTTGGCAGCTTTTGTGTTTGTCGACGGAGTCTCCTCTGGTGAAGTGACTGAGTCCATGATAGAGATCTCTTTGAGTACCTATGTTGTGACACATAATATATGAGGTATCTCTAGCTACAATTCAAGCTTTTCCAATTTTGAAAATGTTGCTTAGTTCCCGACTTAAGTGGAACTTAGCAGTACAACTTTTTGCCACCGAGTTATTCCCACTTCTCCTGGATTAACTTGTATTTTCTGTATTGTAGGTATTTGAATTGTAGTTAACTTGTAGTATTGAGAGAGTTAGACAATCAATAAAAATGTTTGTTGAAACTTTAGTGTTTAGCACCTAAAAAATACTGATAAAAAAATGACTATCTTGAAAGTTAATCACATTTTTCATGCCAACATGTGAAAAAAAGACATTTTCTGGGCGGGTTTTCAAGGTGAATTTCGCAGTAGATTATATAAGTTCGCAACAACTATGTGCCAGGAGTAATAAACTGCGTTTTAGGGCCAAAAGAGGAGTGGCACATTGTTGTACACCCGCGTGTACAAAAATGTGCCGTAGAAAAAAAATCCCCTTCCTTTCCACTTCAACCTGAAATTTTTGTTAGCACACGAGGTGACAGCAGATATAGGCATGTAGTAGTGTATTTTTCCAGAATTAAGGCATGCTTTTTCAAGGTTTCTATGAACCATTTATCAATCCCACAGTGAGCACAATGATTTTCTAAAAACTACGTGGTTGTATGCCGACACCAGTACCAAATTTCATATCGGAGAATTTATGAGTGGTACTGCTCAACAATCAACATCAATTATAGTTACATCAACTAATTATTCACGAGTAAGGCCGTGTCATCTAGAAAAGCTATACCGCCCACCCCTTGGCAGACATTTTCTGGGATTTTCAAAACATTCGTTGTCCAAAAACTTCTTCGTTATTGTACTAATTGTGAGTCATGAATTGAATACATAACTTTGGAATCGAATGAGACCAACCACAGTTTTGTATGACTAACCGTTCACTCTCCATAAGGACTTAAGTATAGGACGATTAACAGAAACACGAGTGTGAATCGCTTCTTGTTTCTAAGTCTACCAAGGTAGCGGAAGCTTTGTTTTCACTTTTCAAGGTTGAAAAAAAGTTCTCCAAAATCAAAATTTCCACTCACGTTTTACGTTTCAGACCTTCCTGAACAACTTTGGTTCCGTTTCTGTCTGTCTCTCTGTGTGTCTGTCATGAAATCCTTGCTACAGTGAAAATTGAGGGTTGAAATTTTCAAGAGTGCCCTAGCTCGAAAGCTCTCGAAATAAAGGTATCGTTTTTTCACCAATTTTAAATAGTATTGAATTTTCAAAAAATTTTGAGACCACCCAGAGCTCTGCAGGACAAACCGTTCGCTCCCTACGAGTACTTAAGGGTTTTCCTTCGATAAAACAGAATCACGAGTGTGAATCACAAAAGAGTTCAGCTATTCAGTTTTCCTTTCTGAGCAACCAGTAATCAAATTTCCATATGAAGCTCTTCATTTTTCGAATCGAGTGTGAAGCGTTTAGTTCTTTCTAATAAACTTGATTGTGAAGGTGTGCAGGCAGTATGGTGTGGCAGGTAGTACCTACCAATGGTTGGTAGGTAAAAAAAAGTTGGTAGGCAACAAAAAAGTTGGTATAAAATAGGTAAAAAACGCTGCAAATCATTGCCCAAAGGTTTATTATTTTCTGTATAGATCCCTCCCTACCAACAGTAGGTACCTACTAGGGCATTTTTGAAAATTTCAACCTCAACCTCCAACCAATTGGAAATGAAGAGTTGAAATTTTCAAAAATGCCCTAGTAGGTACCTACTGTTGGTAGGGAGGGATCTATACAGAAAATAATAAACCTTTGGGCAATGATTTGCAGCGTTTTTTACCTATTTTATACCAACTTTTTTGTTGCCTACCAACTTTTTTTTACCTACCAACCATTGGTAGGTACTACCTGCCACACCATACTGCCTTCACACCTTCACAATCAATGATTTTCAGCGTTTTTTATTGTTTTAAACCGTTTTAATTCACCTATACCTGCTTAACACGTTTTTCCAAGTAGATCTTCTATCGAGATATCGATGTATTTTCTCCGATATATCGGAGGTATCGATATCTCTGACGATATGTAATTTGATCAGCATCCACTCGATGCTCGCCCTAGCAGCTTCTCACGTCTAAACGGTTCCAAATGTTGCTGTAACTCTCTAATAGAGAGTGCATACAAGAGAGATACGTTTCGTTCGATATCCCTTCCCTAATCTTGAATACAAGAGGTAAGTAAGTAATAATTACTCACCTCACTTATACTTACTCACTCAGTAAGTATAGTTACTCACTCAGTAAACTTACTGTTATACTTGTATAATTACTTATGCAGCGCTCAGGCCGTCCCACCACTCTCTCTAGGGATGTCCCAAAAGTATCGATACTTAAAAGTATCGATACTTCTTGAAAAAAGTATCGATACTTAAAAGTATCGATACTTCTTGAAAAAAGTATCGATACATATCGATACTTTTTTCCCCTGATATATATCGTAGTATCGATACTTTTTTTCCAGTATCGGAGGCGATACTTTTTTTATATATCACATTTTATCTGTTTCAACACCTACGACTTGAAGGTATCTACTTGACAGTACCTCTATCTCTGCGTATATTGTTGGGAGAAAAACAAACTTCAACAAATTTAACAAAGATGATGTACCACCACCTCCAGCTCTGTATGATAACCTGCTGTCCTCCATAATTGAGGAAGGACCACCAAGATGTTAACCAAAACAAGTGCAATACGAAAACAAGTGCCTAAACCAGCGGTTCCCAACTGGTGGTCCGCGAGGTATGGCTGAGGGGTCCTTAGGATATACAAATTAAATATATATTTGCAGCTTCTGAACGTTGACTTCTGCGTCTGGCTTCATATGACAACTAACGCTAGCACACTCTAGTTTGTCTTTATGTATTTCAGAGATGTCAGTTATTGCTATATTGTTAGTTATTTATTGCTAGTGCTCACACAGTACTGGAGACAAGTTAGTGCTAGTGAGGTCCCTGACCGAGTTGTTTACATGTGTGATTTTGTGCAACATTTTAGTGATTGAAAAGCTTTGTTTTTCACGGAAAGTTAATTACGCGTACGTTATGGACCGTTGGTTAAAATTTGGATCGTTAAAACGGCCTAGGCATACAGACGAAGAACAAATGCTTTCGATGAACAGAAAATGCTTCCGATGTTAAAGTTAATAAGTCAGTGACACTCGAACAGAACTTGCTAGTATCTCTTGAACCCAACTCGTCGGCGTCTCTTGAACCTTGAAAAATCTCTGTATTTTCACGAATAAATCCTAAGTTTTATAGCATCAGTTTTCACTTTTCAAGGACGAAAAAAAAAGTTCTCCAAAATCAAAATTTTCACTCGCGTTTTGCGTTTTAGACCTTTCTGAACAATTTTGGTTCCGTGTCTGTCTGTGTGTCCGTGTGTCTGTGTGTCTGTCCGTCTGTCATCAATTCCTTGTAACGCGCATAACTATACGAAGTTATAATCCGATTTAGATGAAATTTTCAGGGATTGTGCGGGTTGGTGTGTAGACGGTCCCCTATGAAAATCATCATCCTCGGACTGATACAAGCGACTGCGCATGCGCAAACGTGAATTCCTTGTAACGGCCTTAACTTCTACATTTTCGATCCGATTTCGATGAAATTTTCAGGGATGTTACAGATTAGTATCTAGATGGTCCCCTATGAAAATCACCCCCTTCAGATTTATAGTAGCTACTGCGCATGCGCAAACGTGAATTTCCTTCTAACGGCCATAACTTCCACATTTTCCACTCGATTTCGATGAAATTTTCAGGGATTATGTGGATTAGGTTGTAGATGGTCCCCTATGAAAATCATCATCCCCGAACTGATAGAAGCGACTGCGCATGCGCAAACGTGAATTCCTTGTAACGGCCTTAACTTCTACATTTTCCATCCGATTTCAATGAAATTTTCAGGGATGTTACAGAGTAGTGTTTAGATGGTCCCCTATGAAAATCATAGAGAATTGTTTTTCATAGAGGGATTCATTCATAGAGGGATGGTCTCCTGTGAGAATCTCAAATCTTATACATGACAAGGCTTCAATAGCTCAGAGGACAGAGTCTTGATTTGTGCTCCAGGGATCGCGGGTTCGAATCCCAGCCGGGGTTAAGAATTTTTTGATCCAATCACATACATCTACTCACTTATTTTTTCATCTGAATTTGATGAAATTTTCTATGATTGTCCAGATTAGTGTGTAGATGGTCCCCTATGAGGGTAGTGAAAGGTACTTAGAGATTGGTGTTTTGAGATCAACTACTATGCATCGGATCATCTATACAATCGGGTTATGGATACAAGGAAGCTATGTGCCACACCCACTTGGCGGACGTTTTTCACATATTTTGGTTCTTTTTAGGTAACTTTAGATAGTGGGGGTCCTCGTCATTGTAGTACCTTGAAGAAGGGGTCCTTGGAAAAATTTAGTTGGGAACCGCTGGCCTAAACAAAAACTAGTTTTAAATAACAAAATGAGTGATTTATTGTTTTGTTCATTCTATTATAATTATTATCATCGTGATGGAGAGATTTCACACTGATGGAGAGAAACATAAACGACAATTTCACCCATTTTTGTAAAAGTATCGAAAGTATCGATACTTCAAAATACCGATACTTTTTGAAAGTATCGTATCGATACTTTTTGATACTTTCTAGATGTATCGATACGATATTATATCGATACTTTTGAAGTATCGGACATCCCTAACTCTCTCTCCCTAGATGCTCGTAGTAATTATTATCAGGCTGATAATATCAGCACAACAAGAGAGATCAGCCTGTTCAAACTTGGTTGTTCGAGTTGACTAAAACTTGATAGAGGCGCGTCCAGACTAAACTGCCTACTTCACGATGTGAAGTAGGATTTTACAACATTAATTTAATTAATTATTAAATTTTAATTAATTATTGAACCATTGTGTAATAATTTGCACCGATTTTCGTTGTCAATTCCGTCGATGAAATCTTAGAAATCCCTCTTACTACAATATTACTATTTCGTTGAATATTTTGAAAAACTTGGACGCTGGTTCTTCTGCCTGTAGTAGGAAACATCCCTAGGTCGTGAGAGCGCTAATGGTGACACCTCGAGAATTGAGAAACTTTCCGCCCGAGGTCGTGGTTTACAGCCTTCTCTTACGTTCCATTCATCAACTTCGCCTTTCATGTTTCATCACAAACGAGTAGACTACAATTTGAAAGGACGTCAATAAAACCAATTATAACGAGCTTCTTGTGCTTTCTTCTACATGTAAAATGCAAGTTGGTACGAGGGGAAACTATCTTTTACTTCCGCGAAAGGATTTTCTGTGGTACTCAACGTTCAATCGAATTGGTCAGTTGGAACTTTCATAAAAGGTATCTCGTTAGTTTTCAAATAGGTACCTGGTGAAAATAAAGTAGAATTCTTTTCTTCACGTCAACGGTAGAAAACCAAGAGGGCGTTATCCAAAAATGTTAAAATCGTTTCTATTAGCAATTTACTTTCAGTTTTGCCCAATATGGAAAAGATTTGATACTTGGCTAATTTAACATTAAATTTAATATTTCGTAACTGTACGATGACTTGATGTTATTTGAAAGTCGAAAAGTCTGCCAAATGGGGTCTTGTGTGGCACACTGTTCGTGGGAATCCATAAAATGATGCCTATCATAGATGTATTGATCGCCAACAATCAGCTGCGTTGGACATCTAGTCCTGACCCTCATGATTACCGTGAATTCCTCGTAGTCGGATGAAAGATGTTCAATTCACGCTTGTTACAAGGATTATGAGGTTATCAAAACGTCAGTTACAACTACCATCGAAGCTAGAGGGAAAACAAAGTATCCGGTAGTGTGGAAATGATACATGGAGCGCATGCGCAGAGAATCAGTACCATCAATCTGATGAAATTCGTAAGTATTGCGTCTTACGTACCCTTGGAAAGGTAATCGCACTAGATGTCAACACCTTAGAGAAATTTCAACAGGTATTCTTGCTCCCATCTACAAAATTTAGTTTTTCCAAGTTATTACGGGCTTAAACTGGACAAAAAACACTCCCCCATGCGATAAAACGCGATAAATTTTAGCTTAACAGGGTCAAAAGAGTTTTTGGAAATTTTGCACTAGCAGTCGACGTTGGGGAAGAAGATTTCTTCAGAAGTCGACAGTGATCTGCGTTAGTGTCGACGTAGGTGTGCTAGTAGTCGAAATGGGATTCGTATCAGTAGTTAACAAAATTTAAGCAGGTTCTTATATAAATTCACTTTATTTTCATTACAATGAATTTCAGTACAGCCAATATAATAAATATTACGATTAAGTTCTTACTTCAAGCACAATATCGATTACATCAGAGTTTCTTTGGCAAATCACAGCTCACTTTGAGTATATAGGCTATACTTATGAATAATTACTATTATAGGCTATTACTTATGAATAATTATTCAGAAGCCAGTGGAGGATCAAAACCATGACCTGTGTCTTATACCCTTAGGTTTTTCTCATTTATTGGAAGAGGTGTCGACTTCTGGCACAGTGCCGACTACTAGTGTGTTTACCTTATAGCCAAAATATTTCATCGTAAATTCATAAAAACTGGAAAAGAGCTAGTTAAAAAGATTTTCACTGGAGCGCATGCGCTGATGCTACTTATAGTCTACAATAAAATTCATACGCCATAATGAAGGCGGTAGTTTCCAACTACCCATCAAGTTTGAGCAAAATTTTACAATAAGGTGAACAGACGATGAAATGGATTTTAAGTTTGCGAAAGCGCAGAGGCTATCGATTTGGGACCATCACTCATTGGAAACCATCAAAATCGGTTTAGAGAATGGGGTATTTCAGTCAATTTTTTAATTTTTTTTTTCAAAAGAGTATGGCTCAGGAATACCTAACGGTAATCTGGTCTGTTCGTCGAGAAAATGTTTTTAAAAAATCAGAGAAGCTAAGGAAAGTTGAAGATTTGAATGATGTGACGTAGCTAGCCAAAACTATCTTTGAAAAAAATATCCATGCACTGAGAAGAGATTGGAATGTTCTCACTAGTAGCAGGTTCAAATTGAAGCTCCAGAACGTTGATCTTCCTCTTCTTTTTCGTCATATTCAAAACGAAAGAAAGAAAAGAAATCATGGGCGATACACTAGCTGAAAATATGATAAGTCGAAACCACAAACGAAGCGAACAGAAAACAACCGATTACAGACATCATACGTAGGTAACGCTAACGATTGAACCATAAAGTAACGCTATGCGATGAGAATCTCTTGGATACTACCACGGATACTAGACTCGATCTAGTCTAGTATCCGTGGATACTATAAAATACTACTCACACACGCGCGCGGCGTAGTGTGTGTACGTTCATGGAGGCCCGCCTTTTTTTCAAACGTGTGATGTCTTTCATTCATTTTTCTACCACATGTTATAGTATCATTGGGCTAAAAGTTGGAGTATATAGGTTTTCAAGGGTGCTGAATCCAAATTTGAGGTCAAAAACCTGAATTTTCAACCCACCAAAACACGCCATTCAAGCTGCGAAATAAAGTCTTCTCTGACTCACAGAATTGAGAGGTCTCCTCTCTCTTCTAAGTCGTTCAAAAACCGAATGATGTCAGTAAACCTAAAAATAATTCGGCGTCATTTTTCCACCGTCTGTTGAGCACACACGACGCAACTTCTCCAGTTCTGTTGATATTGTGAACCACCAGATACTGACGAGATACTGCTATCGAGAAACGGGACGTGAAGACAGAGTTATTGTTCTAGCCACAATGGTTTTCTTGTCACTGTCACCGGAGCATCTCCCTGGGGCTTATCCGTAACAACTCTTTTCATTGTTTTATGGACACGAGATTTTCCGTAACGAAGAGGTTCGGCAATAACGACGACAAAAATAGTAAAACCTCGATGCTCCACTCGTATGTGACGTCAAGACTAGGGATGGGTATCGACCAACGAATAATCGATTACTGAAACCAACGACAATTTCATCCGGACTAATCGATTCACCGATAATCAAACCCTAAACATCGATTAATCGATTATATAAAAATGTACAATTAAAACAACAAACTCAACATAAAAATTATTACAATTTAAAACTACATTCCAAGTAAGAGTAAAACAAGAGTAAAATGAGTAAAGATTTAAAAAGGAAAACAAATAATACGAGTACAATGATTTAATTACTCGCTCCAATATTTTTCATTAATGTCCTTCAGAAAAAGGAGTTTGTTGGCCAAGTTGGTGGTCAGCTGATTCCTGTGTTCCCTTAAAATTTGGCCAGCTTCAGAAAAACCCTTTATAAAAGATAGCCACTCAGGCACGTGTTTCAAGGTAGAAACCTCAGGTAAAGATTGTAGCTGAATCCGCGGATCAGGGTGATGGGAGCCCAAAGCGCTGAAGCCTAGTGGCTTATTGTGCTACTCCGCGGATTCTGTTCCTAATCAAAGAGTCCTAGCCCTCTGGTAAGGGCCAGTAGTGGTTTGGCTAGATTTGTGCTGGGAAAAGCCTCCATGGGTTTAGGTGACCCGAGGAAGTGAAACCTGCGATTTGATAGCATTTGATAGCCTCTCCACACAGCCTGCAGAGGGTCGTGTAAAAGCTCCATCCAAAATATGAACCAATATGATACCAGGTTTAGTTGGATTATTACAAAATGCATTTGGCTATAACGTAAGTAGGTAATAATAAGTAAAAACAAGTAGGTGTGGCACATAGCTTCCTCGCATTCATAGCCCGATTGTATATATGATTAGATAGATGCAGAGTGGTTAATCTCAAAACATCAATCTCTAAGTACCTTCCACTACCCTCATAGGGGACCATCTATACGCCAATCTGAACTGAGAAATTTCGTCGAATTCGGATGGAAAATGTAGAAGTTATGGATGCTACAAGGAATTGACGTTTGCGCATACGCAGTGGTTACCATCAGTCTGGGGACAATGATTTTCATAGGGAACCATCTACAACCGAATTCGCATATTCCTTGAAAATTTCATCGAAATCGGATGAGAAATGTTGAAGCTATGGCTGTTTACAAGGAATTCACGTTTGCGCATGCGCAGCGGCAACTATCAGTACGGGGGTAATGATTTTCATTGGGGACTGTCTACTTGCCAATTCGAACAATCCTAGAAAATTTCATCAAATTCAGATAAGTAAGTGTTATGACTGTTACAAGGATTTTACGTTTGCGCGTGCGCAGAGGCTACTTTAAATTTTGAGGCCTTGATTTTCATAGGGAACCATCTACAACCTGATCCGCATAATTCCTGAAAATGTCATCGAAATCGGATAGGTAATGTGGAAGTTATGGCTGTTTACAAGGAATTCACGTTTTCGCATGCGCAGTGGCTACTGTCATTCCGAAGGTGGTGATTTTCATAGGGGACCGTCTACACGCCAACCCGCACAATCCCCGAAAATTTCATCGAAATCGGACAATAACTTCGTATAGTTAAGCCCGTTTACAAAGATTTTATTACAGACAGACAGACACGGAACCAAAATCGTCGAGAGGAAATTACAATTTTGGAGAACTTTCTTTTTCAACCTTGAAAAGTGAAAACAATGCTTCCGCTACCTCGGTAGACTCGGAAGCAAAAATTATATTATATTGCGTTATTCTAGAGGACCTGCGTCGTAGCTACCGATATGTAGCAATGATTTTGTTTACTGGTATCCGCTTTGTCATTTTTTGTGGCATAAAAAAGTGTCGCGAAAAATTCCTTGACCCCAGACAAACGACATATTTATGTCAAAAATAACGTAAAAGGGTAATATAGGTACTAAGGATGACAGCCTAACTAATCAGTGATGATTGATAACGAGAGGAGATAGTATTTGTTGAATAATCGTTACCAATTAATCGATTACCCGATTTATCAGACCCAGTCGACATCGATTATGAGTATCGATTACTAGACCAATTAATCGATTCCCATCCCTACTCAAGGCCTTCTTCCAATCATTTTGAGGGAATGTACTGATGGATCTGAAATCAATTCTAACGAATGGGGAGGTGCCTTTTAGCTGTTTGATATCGTGGCTGGACATTTGAAATGCTGGACAGCAAAGCAATCCACGAAACAAATACAACAGTAAGAAGGAATACAGGACGGATATGGCTACTAAATACCTACAAAACGGAATTCGTCTGCCAAATGGGTGTGGCACATAGCTCTCTCGTATCCGTAATCCGATTGTACCGATGATCCGGTGATATATACAGCTTACCTCAAAACATCAATCTGTAAGTAAGATTTCATCGAATTCGGACAATAACTTTGTTTGCCCGTTACAAGGATTCCATGACAGACAGACACGAAACCAAAATTGTTCAGAAAGGTCTAAAACGTAGGTAAAACGCTAGTGAAAATTTTGATTTTGGAGACTTTTTTTTCAACCTAGAAAAGTGAGTGCAAAGCTTCCGCTACCTTGGTAGACTCGGAAGCAAAATGAAAACTAATCGTTAAGTTTTAAAAAAGTCTTGATAATTTTGAATGTTCCACATTATTATCATTCACCCAGTATTTTCCTAGTCGGCTTTCCAAGGCTGGATACGCCCCTGGCCGCAGGTAATTTTAATAACAATACCAAGTAGATCTCACACGAGTACATCCCTAATTATACTCGAAACTGTCAACTTAGCGGTTCTCTCCGTCCCCGTTTTGCTATTCAAGCTGTATCTTCACCCGTGACGATGTCTGTCGAGTGGTTTTCCTTGAAATCATCCCTTCTCGGATTTACCTTTGTCGCTTCTTTTTTCCACCGACGACGCTCGTCATTTTCACCAGAGAGTTTTGCCGAGCGAGGAAATTGTTAGTTCTCGCTTCTCTGATGTAATACGAGAACAAAGCTCGTCTCGACTTGTGAAATCCCGTAATTTCTCTCCATAGTCGGAGGTGTTGATCTACAATGCCATCTGTAGTTCTGCTCATCTCGCCAATAATAATTATTATTGTTTACCTTCTCAAAGTAACATAGTGCGAACATAATATGTACCTTATCAAAATATCCGACAAATTGAAATATTCAAGAAATCAAAATGACATCCGCATCAAAATGTACAACAATGTATTCGAAAAATTGAAATGTCTGAGGTATCAATACACAGTGTTTCACGGAAAGGTTACACCCCCCTTAATTTCCGCAGAATACAGCGTAAAAAATTCCGACCAACGCAATTCTTCATGATTTGTTGTGAGGATCTCAGGAAAAATACTTTTGCGCAAAAAAGTTGCGCGCAATCGTGCGCAATTGACACTAACTTCTTTTTTCCAAATGGAACTCCCCCTTTTTTATTACAGATTCGGATTCTACGTCAAATTTCACGAAAAAACCTTACCCGAATCGATTTGTTTCATTGCGCGCAACCTGGCTTTTTGAACGCTCTAAGTTGCGTAACTCCACTATTGCGCAAAAATTAGGTTTTGGAGAACCCTAAGTGTGGCACATGTTTTTTCATCATTTTTTGACGCTGAATCACAGGGTGTCATCCTTTTTGAGGAAGATCAAGATTTCAAGAGGAAAAATTAACATTTCTTTCACGAAAACATCAGTTTTGTGATGGAAATCATGTTTATTTTTATTTTTTTACCTCCTTTTGAACCACGGGCTTGGGGCCGTCTACGGTTAAAAATAAAAACTGGCAGCACGATCATGCTTGAACTGAATAAAATTGCCTAAAAACTCATAACGATTCAAAAAGAGCGATTTTTTCACTAATAACAACAGAATTTTTGGCCGCCATTTAGAAAAATTCTAGTCAAATTGAAAAACAGATGACACCATGTGATTTAGCGTAAAAAAATGATGAAAAAACATGTGCCACACTTAGGGTTCTCCAAAACCTAATTTTTGTGTGGAGTTGCGCAACTTCTAGCGTTCAAAAAGCCAGGTTGCGCGCAATAAAAATCGGTTTCGGGTATGAATTTTTCATGAAGGGTTACATTTGAAAAAATGAAGTTAGTGTCAATTGCGCACAACTTTTTTGCGCAAAAGTATTTCTCCTGAGATCCTCAAAATCATGAAGAATTGCGTTGGTCGGAATTTTATACGCTGTATTTTGCGAAAATGAAGGGGGGTGTAACCTTTTCGTGAAACACCCTGTATATCAAAAATATAAAAATATTTCTAATACCTACATCAGAAGTCTAATGTTTCAAAATATCCGACAATTCAAAGTGTCTAAGGTAGTAAATGGGTACCTATCAAAATGTTCAACCTCCATCAATCCACCCCATCAACCATTCTACCTGACACTTATAAATTTAGGTTCAGATGTTTCGCGATTTCTTGTAGGAAGAACCCCCTGTAATCTCGGCCTCCACGAACAATGCCGGAGCTCGGATCTGGCTCAAGGCCTCGGGCGAACGCACCGTATCTCCCGCAAACCTGCTTCCATTCATACTATTTTCCCGCTTTTCTCAATATGAGGATTAAAATTCACTTTGGACCTTGAAACTACGTTGGCACTTACTTAACAGCTTCTCCACTTTTGGTTAAATATTTTCAATAATGACCCTTTGGAATGGAGCTGGAAAAAAAAAAACCCTGTGTTGTTGCCTGTAAAGTCGGTATACGGGCGAAAGTTTTACGTGACAACGACTTTGAGTGGTAAAATAATTTTAATGTTAATATTCATTCGTATAGTAGGAAGAAGGATAAAATAAAATTCTTTGTCAAGTTGCACAGAGTAGGTATTTCCCGTAGGTAGTAGGTATTTCCCATGGGTGGGGGGGGGGGGAGTGAGTGCCAGGGAAGGGGGGCGGGGCGCTCCCGCTTTTGTGAGCGCTGGGGAAGGGGAGGGGCCGCCCGCCTTTAGGGAGCGCCGAGCTGCACCCCCTCCGTGAGCGGAGCGTAACGCAGTTTCTTGAAGTGTCTCCCGGTAAACCAATTTATAAGACGTTATCACGTCAAAAAATTGGTTTTAAACCCCTCAACCAATCTTGATGGTTTACGTTTCAAAGTACGTAGAATCCACAAAGCGAAAAAAAAAATCTGTCCGTCCATCGTACGTTTTTTTAGTTTCCATGGGCCGATATTGATGAAATTTATAAATATGAGCTTCATTTGTGGTCTAGCTGTGTGCCCGAAGATTTTGGTTACTGTCTGTCTCTTCTCAGGGCTAAAAAATAGGGGTTGTAATTTTCAAAACTCCCTCGGTCGAAAATTCTCGGTAAAAAGGTATTGTTTTGCCATTGATTTAAAATAGAATTGAATCTTTAGAATCGAATGAGACCACCCAGAGCTCTGTACGTCAAACCGTTTGCTCCCTATGAGGGAGTCTCAGTCGTTCGTCGGTCGTTTTTAGTATTTTGCCAAATAAAAGGGGCAAAAGTTAAAAAATTGTACTTAAATTGGAAATTTTCAAGGATTTCAGAAATTCATTAGTGCTCGGCCCTAGGGAATTGGCAAACCGAAATATTGCCGCCGGAATCATCAAAATGGAACAATAATTGCCAGAGAAAATGGGAAAAACTACTGAATAAACAGTTATTCCCATGTTTATCTGGCAATTATTGTTCGATATTGATTATTCCAGCGGCAATATTTCAGTTTTTCAATTCCCTAGGGCCGTGCACTAATGAAATTCTAAAATCCTTTAAAATTTCCAATTTAAGTACAACTTTTTAACTTTGCTTTTTGAACTCTCTAGCTCTTCTATTCTTTGAATAGAATAGCCGGTTAGATCGGTTCATCGGTGTCATTCAGTTTGGCTTCCTTAGCAACGAAGAACCAAATTTCGTAATGAAGGCACTGACAGCTCTCAGATAGCAATGTTGTTGCTGATAGGTAGTATTCATGGAAACCCAAGTTTTATACAGACGGATGATTCATACACTAAAAACCATTGTGTAATAATTTACCGTGTTTTTGTGAATATGAGTCAAAACTTATTAGGTAGGTACGTAGGTCATCATGATAAAACTGAGAATTTTTATGATAATCTTTTCGCATTTAACCCCAGGGAGCTGAGAAACCATGGCCTATAAATAAAAAAATTGAAAGTCTTTTGTTGACTTTCGTCGCAACGAAAATTTACTTCTTAGGTATGAAGACTAAGGACTCTTCATCAGCAGATGTATAAATTCCCCACGAGATGATTTTGAGACGTAGGAATACTGAAGAATATAATATTAACCCAAAAACATTGTTCTCTGCAGTAGCACTATTGTTACGTCAAAAGAAAATAAAAATAAATAGAAATGGAGGTTGTTGACACATCAGAAATGGGGGTCGTAACATCAATTAACTGGTGGAGGTGAGACTCAACTCGATCCTACGTTATTTTAGAGTAATTCCTCAGCCAGGGCCAGTGAACTAGATTAGCTGTGTTCTGCGAGGGAGACCTTCTTCTTCCAAGTTGGTGTTCTTGGAAAACAAAGATGGCCGCCAGGTTGAATTCCTGGGAGGACCAGATATGAACGCACGTGCGTACCTGAGAGAAACTTATGACCGTTTTTCCTCTGAATGTGATGAGACGAAGTCCACTCTTGTCACTTTGTTTTGACACTTACTTTGTATCCCACGTCAAAAACCCTACACTTCCTCGAAGAAAGGCTCGAGATTAGTCCCCCTCGAATTTCCCCGAAGGACTGGAAAACAGCACGTGGCAGTTTATCATTAGTTTGAGCATCACTGTTACAAAGGAAGGAGGTTACATACCGTTGAATCTTCCTTTTTGCCGTTTTGAATTTTCATAATCAATTTTAATTTATTTATACATGTTTACGCTCTAATTAATACATTTTCTTTCGAGCTCAATTGATTTCTGTCTTTCAAAAATAATCCTTTTAGTAGAACCTTTACAGCAGTTTGAAAAAAAAAAATCTCCATTAATACAAAAACTCTGCAAATTATTACACAAATATTTATTATTTTTCTGTATAGATCACTCGTCTGCAAAGATCTCTGCTTTGCCATTGTCACCATCTACCATCTACCTACCTACCAAATACCTACTTCACAATCTTCACAATTATTTGGTAGAAATAAACGCTTCGCATTCAATTCGAAGAAATTGCCCCTTTTTTCTACCAATCATAGGTACTGCCTACCTACTACTTACCTACTTCACTGGGAATTAGGAAGAAATAAACGCTTTACACTCGCGTCAAAGAAATAGGAAGTTGTGTTCATTAGGACATTAGAATACTGGTTGCTAAGGAAGCAAAACTGAGTAGGTACATCTCGAAGAAATGAATACGATCCCACTTTGGTCAGTTAAAATTTCAACAGAGATTAGGCCTCTTTTGCGATTCACACTCGTGTTCCTGATTTATTGCGAACGGTTTGTTCTACAGAGCTCCGCGTGGTCTCTAAAAATTCAATACTACCTTAAAATGGTGAAAAACGATACCCTTATTTCGAGAGTTTTCGAGCTAGGGCACTTTTTAAAATTCCAATCTTTATTTTTCACCCTTCAGAAGTGACTGACATCAGCCAGAAGCTTCGAGGCACAACTAAACCCCAAATTGAACCCTTATACGAAATTTCATCAAATTGGTCCATGGTAGTCAAGAAAACTGCCGCGTAAGTACGGCGGACGGACGGAAAATTTTTCATTCGATTTTCGGATTCTAAGTACCTTGAAACGTAAACCAACAAATTTTGAGGGGTTTACATTTTTTTCTTGGTCGATTCCAAAGGTTGATTATTGAAAATAATCAACCATAACAGTTTTTTTTTGTGTTGCAACAGTTGAGAGACAAAGGTTTTTTTAAGACTGTTTTAAACAAAGTATCCAAAACCAGTTTTTGAAGATCTGCACATAAAGCACTATGGCACTTTATGTGTACTTATACGAAAAATTCCCACTAAACAGTGCTTTAGGTGACTAACAGTGCTGAGAAATAAAGCATCTAAATTTACTTTTAAAAAGGTGGAACATTTTCATTACAATTTTAGTAATAAATGCATAGATAATTTACTCAAAATGAAAATTAATTCTGAAGAACTTAGATCACTAAAATGAAGGTACTTACTTACTACAAAAGTAAAGCAAAAAATTGGCCTTATGGGTACTTTTGGGACTTGGGTCGTCGCAACTGCTTATCTAAAATTGTTACTGCTAACACGCAAAAACATCATGGCATGGATTTTTCTATTGGATTTTCAATACATATTTCAAATGACAGATACGAAATGAACCTTGACATGTGACAAAATATAGGCTCCATATGCGAAATGACACGACTGGTGACAAAATAGACTTATCCATGTCCAAATACAGGCTAGAGGCTACAGATTAGAGATGGGTATCGTTATGAAAGTATCGATATTTTGTATCGATACTGTATTGTATGCGAGTATCGATATCCCAAGTATCGTTGGGCATGAGTATAGTTATTTTAAAATATCGAGTATCGATATTTTAGTGTCTCTAAGTATCAATATTATCCAATATTCTCGAGAAAAATAATTTTTTCAACCATTTTTATTCATTATTCACTATCAAGAGTCCAAGCAGAGTGATTTCCTCCATGATATAAACGTTATTTGTGCAACCAAAGAACAATGACCCAAAAGCCTCTCTACCTTCTTCATTTTTTAGCCATTATGTTGAATATTCCGCGAGAACTGTATCGATATTCGATATTTAGAAATATTGGATCCAAAGTATCGATATTCAAAAGTATCGGATAGTGTAGTATCGATACTAAAATATCAAGTATTGGTAAGAAAGTATCGATATTTTGAAATATTGAGTATCGATACCCATCCCTACTACAGATGCGAAATGACAGGTGACAGGTAGACCCAATTCATACTTTCTTATAAACTATCAAGCTCACGTAGACCAGCCAATAGGCATGTCAAAAAAAAAATTAAATAGAACTTAAGGTGTGAATAACCAACACTGCTTCACAGCACCAGTTTTTCGGGAATTCCAATCAGGAGCAGGTTGATGAATCCCCCGTTATTATTAATAACTCGCCTAATTGCTATTATTCCACCTTGCTATAAGAAAGTGATTTTCGCCCCCTCAACTCAACACGTCGAAGCGCCAAGTGACGCTAATTGCTGGCAAGATTGCGGACCTCGAGCTGGGATTCACGGCTCATCTCACTGCCGCTCAGTCATTAATATGTATTAGAAGCATCCCGATTCCGTTGCTTCGTTTCATTTCAAAAGCAGCGAGAAGTTCTCGCGGTTTTTCGAGTCGCTGGGAATGGATGTTGACGACCGGCTTGGGAATGAGAGTTTAGCCAACTCTGATGAATAATAATTATGATAATGTCAAAATACTTGAGCTTGGGATCAGAATCGCTTCTGAAGAAGAATCCTAAAATTCCTTGATAAATCCAGGTTTTCCATCACAGAGATAAGAAATCGCAAGAGGGGTTTTCAATTCTAAAGGTGTGCAAAAACGTCTTGAGTTGGATAAGTTTTTCTTCCAATAATGTTTACAGGTTTCAACAAGCGCAAAAACTACGATGGTAGCCTCTGCACAGTAGGCTATTGATATTCTTAATCGAATCGTCTGCATTTTTCCCGTAAGTCCCGGGAGATTTTTCCTGTAAGTAGGAATAGTTTTATTCTTTGCAGAGATTGTTCAGGAAGTATTAAAATTAGTTTAAAATCTAATTTTTGAGGCTACCAAAAATTTTCTGCTACGAGGTAGCAGAAGCAATGTTTTCACTTTTAAGGGGTGAAACAAAACTTTCTTCAGTATCAAAATTTCCATTTCTTTTTAGACCTTTCTGAACAATTTTGAATTTGAAGTTCCATCCAGATTTTATGAAATTTATAGGGCTTATGGTGGAACTGGTTCCGTATGAAAATCATCGGTAGGATCATTGGTAACCACCGCATGCGCAAGCTTGAAATCCTTGAAACAGGAAAAACTTCTACTTCCATCTTATATCAATGAAAATTGTCAAGGATTTTCGATAGTCCCCATAAATTTCATTGGTATCTGATTATGGTATCTGAAAGCATCAATAGTGGACACTGTACCAGTAGTGGACACTTTAGAAAAAAAGTTGTAGAATAAGAATTTGGGTTGAGCTGGGCACTTGATCCTTTTTGGATTCAATAAAGTAATATCCAATTAAACGTGAAGAACAAGAAGAAGACGTTAGGGTTAAGGTGAAAAACAATGACTCAGCATCAAAACAACCAGTCAGTGAGTGTAGTGATTTCATGCAGGACGTTGTGAAAAATGCTAAGGAAAAGAAGGCAAGTTTTAAGAAATATTCATATATAATCTTCAAACATTTGTGCCGATTGGTTTGAATAATCACTTCAGTAACTAATTAGATGATTTTCCGGCCGCTCAACATTGTTTATGTTGGTAAACTGGGCTTTTTAAGCATGTCCGCTTCTAGTGCAGCAAAAATGTTGGATGCTCTAGTAGTGGACACCCCTGTTCACTACTGGCGCACCTTCCCTTTTCGAGAGAGGTTATTTTTTTTATTTGCCACTTATTCATTTACATTGCAACTAGCTCACGATACGATTTTCAAATGAATCTAATGTTGTGTGATGTAATGTATGATGTCCAGAGGCGGACAGGGGTGTCCTCTACTAGTACAAGAGATGTCCACTACTAGTACAGAGGTTTTACAAGAAACAGGTTCTTGTAAAACAATTTATCTCACGCATATTTTAAAATTTTCTGTGATTTCAGTGCCTTGCAACAATTTGTTTCATGTGTTTGTATGATTGAATAAATGATTATACATTATTATGAACCAAATTTTACATTGTCTTGTTGATATATACCACGTGTCCACTACTGGGTCATCAAGTGTCCACTACATCGACATTCAAAAATTTTAGCTGTCCACTACTGGTGAATTCTATTATTCCACAAATTTTGTCTCTATTTCTTCAAAAATTTATAAAATTTGTGATTCCATCGATTAAAATCAATGAAAAATGTCTGAAGAACATGCAGATACCCAAAAAACAGTTATAAAGCTAAAAATGTATGAGGAAACACAAAAAAACGCACACGATTTTCTTAACATGTCCACTGCCTACTGGTGCTTTCCCCTAAAATTACGTGCGTAATTTTCTCACTACCTATTTGCTTGATTTCGATCAAGTTTGATGCAAGGAGATTCATCAGATGTTCCATACAGTATTACAGATACGAGGAATCTTATGTACTTAGCAGATGTATTTATCACTTTTGTGTAACAATAAGAAGTGGCTTACTATTGCACTACCATTTGTAGTACTTTTGCTACGTTAACTCGAAAGAAATTTGCAATTTAACGTTACACGGTGTGCTTGACGAGGATAGTTCCTCCTCTATTGCGAAGAAGGATGAATACTAGAACTACTGTGCGATAATGAAAAGATAAACGACCGGTCCTGCATCCACTATCATTTGAACCAGAACGGCGTGACTCCAGGAAGACAACGGAAGAAGTTCCAGTCCTCAGCGTCTTCACCGCCCGTTATGTCGGTCACCCTCGACTACCCGGGAAAGCAGTTGCAGGAGTCGGGTTACCTACCATTGTTTTGGAGGCGCTACCTAACCTGAGCTTCCTCCACGGACACCAACAAACTAAAATCTGCTCTCCCACAGGGAAGGAAATGACCCCATCATGGGACCGCAAGAACGAGCTCTGGTAACTTCGAGAGAAAGCGCTATTTTCAATGAAGGAAGCCTACCGTCTACCTCGGAAGAGATAGAAATTCAACGAGGTTTCCCAAAATCGTATGATACCGATTTAATCAGCTTCACTCATAAGAAATCGCCCATCTCATAATTAGAGATCTATCTGTATTTCGTATCCTCCAAGGATCTTTCCACTGTGTTTACGCCTCTTACAACGACCGATTGTTGTCCTGCTACCTGTGCGATTAACAATAGTGACTTGTCGTGATGTGTCCGTGTTTACGTTTACGAAAACAACCCGCGTGTCCGTTTCAACGCCTGGCTCCCCTCCGCTCATCTCGCCAGTCTACGCTCCGTCCTCAAACACGCCAGACCTCTCATATTTTCATCTTGCTCTCTTCCCAAAATCGCATATTTTGAGGAAACCAGGACTATATTCTTGGATGGATGGATGTTCTACAACTCCGTACTCCACAATTACATCGAAATATGTAAGTTTTATTCACCAAATTTCGGTCGCCTTGAGCCAGCTCCACACTCTCTATCTCCATGATGCTCATGGATGTATTCATTTCAGATCCAGGGCATCTGGAGGCAGCATAACAGCATAACAGAGCACACTTCATAAGTAACACCACCAGAGCTTCAGAACTTCGTTCATCAGCTCAAAATCCTGCAGCATCGTATATGCGCGCAACCATTTTTGGCTCGCTTCCTGCTCTGGCGATTGGGAGAACACCTACTTCATCGATCTTCATAGAGACGCGGTCAGTCCGTTCCGATACATTATAAGAAAACAATTTATTTCTACATTTATTTATTCTATTTTCTTTCTCATATATTTTGGAGCTCCTTAGGTAGCGTAGGTACCTATTACTTTGAAATTTCTGTTAAAAGAATTCATACACAGTAACCCATCATCATTTTAATTAAACAATGAACTTGATTAATTGGTTTGTTAATTTCTTTTCCCATTTTTGACACCCCTATCAAGTACAGAATCGTACATTGTTTTTGGTAGCAGAGCGTGGTTGATGGGTTACAGTGTATAAAATTCAAAATTTGAATTTTGATATCGTATATATCAAACTTAAGGTTGGCCATAAATCGTATATTTTTTTTTAACCTATCATCTTCAATTTAATTTTAGAAAATTTGAAGGTTCACGATCTATTTGGGTGCCTATTGCATATTTTAGATTGATTCACTTTAAGTCAAAATCTTATATTTCTTTCTTTAATTTGATCTAATTCATGTCTCTAGGTTCGTGATTATTATTTCGTTCGAATTGAATCATTACGTTTATATCGTATTCTTATAGGTACCTACATTCATCATTTTTATTTATCTGTTTATTTTCTGAAATTGAGTTCGGTAATTTCCGAACATTCGAGGCAATTGTTTGATTTTGCGTTTAATATACCCACAGTATTCTTAATTCATTATTTTGATAAATTTATTGTCCTCAAATTTTATCGCTAGGAAATTGGCACTCCTTCACCCGCTGATCCTTAATCCTGGTAGGTGTACCTATTCTTTCTTCGTAATCCTTTCCCATGCTTACTTCTTATGTCACTTGCTGAACTCAATTTATTCACAATGACTTTCGAGACCGAGTTAGCAAAAGCTAAGAGAGGGTGGATTGCTGCTGGTAAGGAAGTAATGGGAATATGCGATAAGGGACGTCATGCACTTTCTAATCCGGAAGGGATCAACGAGTTCAAGGGCGCCTTTCGAGTACTCGAAAAATATTACTCTAGATTCGAGGATGCTACTTCGTACATTATTCAGCTCTGTGAAGAGGAGAATAAGAGTTCTGAATTTCCTAGTGAAAATGAGAAAAAACAAATAGCCTCCGTTAAGAAATATTACTATGAATGTTTCACTCTCATGGAGACGTTTTCTTCTCCTGCAACAACTTCGAGGGATACGAGTGGTAATGCTGCAAACACGACCACAATTTATAACGAGTCTAAATCTAGTTATTTGCCAAAAATTGATCTACCCAAATTTGATGGTCAAATTTTAAATTGGCCAAAATTCAAAGATACATTTGTGTCCCTTGTTCATCAAAATGATAGTTTGAAACCGATTCAGAAGTTTCATTATCTCATTTCCGTTTTAAGTGGCCCAGCAACATCAGTAATTTCAAATTTACCCGTAGTTGAAAACAACTATAACGTAGCGTGGGAAGCTCTTACCAAGACTTATGATAAGAAACGCATTCTCGCTAGTAACTACCTAGATCAAATTCTAAATTACAAACCAGTTCAAGGTAAACAAACAGAAACCTTGAAACATTTTCTTGCTAAAGTTGCTGAGAATATTTCTGCATTTAGACTTCTCACGATTGGGAATGAAGCTGATTTTATCCTATTCTATCTTGCTTCAAAATGTTTGGATTTTCGCACTAGAGAACGTTTTGAAATTGATTCAAAAGAAACGGAATTTCCTACTGTCAACCAGCTAGTTACCTATGTGAGAGAACATTTGCTTGCTCTTCAATTAGCAGAATGCAAAACTTCGCATCAGCCCGTCGATTCAAATTCTACATCTCAGAATAAATTTAAATCCTCTTACCCTAATTTGAAGCGAAAACCAAATAATGCTTCAAAATCGTTTGTGGCTAGCAACGCTCCTGCTCGCAAAGAGGTCAGTAAAGGGAAATCGAATATTTCATACCCTGAGTGTTTAGTTTGTAATCGTGGGTCCCATTCTATTTTGAGTTGCGAAAAATTCTATGACTCTTCAGTACCTCAGCGATTACAATTCTTGAAAAATTGGACTGGTTGTTCCAATTGCCTTAGCCATTTACATTCAACAGTTGATTGTAAATCTCAGTGGACTTGTAGGTTTTGTAGACAAAAACATCACGTCATGCTTCACAGGACTCAACCGGACTCTCACAACTCGACTCTCAACCCGGCTCTTTCAGCTGTCCTCGATTCATCCTCCGATGAGGATACATCTGTTATTCTAGGGACTGCCATAGTCCAGATAAAAGATGCTAAAGGTCACTTTCAGGACGTCAGGTTGGTTTTAGATTGTGGAAGCCAACATAGCTTCATTGCACAGCGTTGTGTTAGACGTTTGGGTTTAGACGTTTCCAAGTTCGCTAGACGGATTTCTGGTATTGGTGAGACGGCTTTTGAAGGTGCAAAAGGACAGGCCGCTTGTACCATTCGTCCGAAAGATAAATCGTCACCCAATTTGTCAATTAATGCTGTGGTGATAAAAAATATTACGTCGTTTCTTCCTTCAACTCCATTTCCTCAACATTTGCTCGAACCCTTCTCGAATTTTGAACTGGCAGATCCTAAATTTTGGGTTTCATCTCCTGTGGACTTCTTACTTGGAGCTGAAGTTTTTGATCTAATTTGGACAAAACCTGCAATAAAAATGAGTCCAGATACTCCTTCTCTATTTCCGTCGATATTTGGAAATGTTGTGATGGGTAAATACAAAAACACATCGTCACACCATACTACTTCCCTTTTTACTTTCTCTGAGTCCGATGATCTCAATGATAATCTCCGTAAATTTTGGGAAATTGAGGAAACTGTTCAGTCTCCTATTTTGAATCCGGAGGAAGAAGCTTGTGAACATCATTTTCAAGAAACACATTCTAGACTTCTAAATGGTCAGTATGTGGTCAGCTTACCATTTCGTTCTACTCCACCTATTCTTGATTCAAATATCATGGCATCTAATCGTTTCTATTCTCTTGAATCGAGACTTAACAGGTATTCGGACCTCAAGACCCAATATCATTCCTTCATACAAGAATATATTGACTTAGGGCATATGAGTCCAACACAATCACTGTCGAAATACGTGATTCCTCATCATTCAGTGATGAAAGAGGATAGAGGTAAAATTAAAATTCGAGTAGTTTTCGATGGTAGCGCTAAAACTCGGAATGGGTCTATCAATGATCATCTGTTGATTGGTCCGAAGCAACAAAATGATATTCGATCTGTCCTTCTCAACTTTCGTACTCATGCTGTCGTCTTTGTTGCTGACATAGTGAAAATGTTTAGGAACATTTGGGTCTCCGAAGAAGACCGAGCATACCAACATATTGTATGGCGTTTTGATCAATCTGCACCCTTGCTGACTTATCAGCTTAGCACAGTCACTTATGGATTATCGTGTGCTCCATATCTGGCTCTTAGAGTCTTACACCAGTTACGTGAAGACGAAGGATCGAAATATCCTAGGGCAGCTGAGATCATTGAGAGAGACGTCTATGTTGATGATTATGCTACTGGTTCCTTCTCAGTAGAAGACGCGCTGCAGCTTCAGGATCAGCTGATAAACCTTTTGAAGTTAGGAGGTTTCGAGTTGGGCAAATGGGCGAGTAACCGTGAAGAGCTCCTTCAGGCAGTCTCAATGGAACCACAACCAACTCCTGTTTCCATTTCAGCTCCTGATGATACCAGTATCAAGGTCCTAGGAATCCAATGGGACCCCTCCCTCGATTGTTATTCATATCAGCTGAATTTACCAGAATTTGGTCGTAATACCAAAAGAACAACGCTTTCTGTAGTAGCGAGATTGTACGACCCTTTGGGGTTCCTCTCTCCCTACATTGTTCTACTGAAAGGGTTCATTCAGTCCTTATGGAAGGAAAGTTTAGGATGGGACCAGACACTACCTAGTCATCTCATTGATGAATGGGAGACATCAATAAAGCAGCTCGACCAGCTTTCAAACATCAAAATACCTCGATTTGTGGGAGCTACTCCAACATCGACTCATCAAGTTGTTGGCTTTTCGGATGCGTCAATGAAGGCTTATTGTGCAGTATTGTACTTGAAAACTACCTTCGAAAATTCTACTAGTGTTCACTTACTAATAGCTAAAACTAAGCTAGCACCATTGAAGACGATTTCTGTACCTAGGCTTGAGCTCTGTGGGGCTCTTCTTCTGGCAAAACTCTACCAATCTACATCATCGTTTCTCAGCCTATTGCCGTCTTCCATTTTCGAACCAGTGTTCTTCACAGATTCATCCATTGTCTTAGGATGGTTGAACACTCCTCCATTTAAACTCAAATCTTTTGTGGCGAATCGAGTATCAGAAATCGGTGACCTGACGCCACTCAAATGTTGGAGACATGTTGATTCCGATCAAAACCCAGCGGATTGTGGGTCAAGGGGTATTTTACCTTCAGAATTGGTAAATCACAACATTTGGTGGCAAGGACCGAACTGGTTGGCACGAGATGAGGAAACTTGGCCCGTTTCTTCGTTTTCTGTTCGAGATAGCTTGCCTGAACTCAAGCTTAACCAAGTTTCACTCAATCTCACTTCTAGAACAGAAAATCCTTTACTTCATTGGATGAAACAGTTTTCTTCATTCATGAAATTGATAAGAGTCATAGCAGTACTCCTACGAGTTATCCATAATCGACGCAACAGGCAGAATCCACGAACTGGACTTCTTCAACGACAAGACATCGATGCTGCAACGAACTGCTGTATGAAGGCAGTACAACATCATGTTCTCCTGGAAGGAAATTCGAAGCCTGAGAATATCCATCGTCTTTTTGGAAATCTTTGTCCTTTTTTTGACAGACATGGACTTTTAAGGGTGGGCGGTAGGCTAACTCATGCCAATCTCCCGTATAACAGTAGACACCCAATTCTACTTCCCTCCAAGTCCCACTTTACCGTTTTACTTATCGACTTCTATCATTCCATATACTTACACCCTGGACCTACTTTACTCCAGGCATTGCTGCAAACTCGCTTTTGGATTCCGTCGCTTCGCAGACTTGTTCGTCAACGCACATTCCATTGTTTGAAGTGCTATAAGAAGAACGCCAAGTCAAGAATTCCTATCATGGCTGATTTGCCAGAATTTCGAGTGGAAGGGAACCGACCATTTACTCATGTTGGAACAGACTTCGCAGGGCCTTTCATGATTCGCTACTCGTTGCTAAGAAAAGCTCAGACTACAAAGGCTTACTTATGCTTATTTGTTTGCATGCAAACAAAAGCAGTTCACCTCGAAACGGTTTCTGCTCTCTCCACTGAGGCTTTCTTAGCTAGCTTTGACCGATTCATATCCCGTAGGGGACTTCCTGAACAAGTATATTCGGATTGTGGCACAAATTTTATAGGTGCTAATAATCAACTGAAGGATTTCTACCAGTGGTTCAATTCTCCAACCACACAAGCTCAAGTGAATCACCGCCCTCTTCAGCAAGGCATTCAGTGGAATTTTAACCCACCTCAAAGTCCTCATTTTGGCGGAATTTGGGAGGCAGGTGTACGTTCTGTCAAAACACTCATGGTGAAGTCAGCTGGCGCAGCTACTCTTACCTTTGAGGAACTCAGCACCCTGTTCACCAGGTTCGAAGGGATCCTAAACTCTCGACCTTTGTGCCCCCTCACATCCAACATTGAAGACTCCAATTACTTATCACCCGGCCATTTCTTGGTGGGCGGCCCACTTCTTGTTTACCCCGAACCTTCGCTCCTAGACCGAAAGGAGCACTTGTTGTCAAGATGGCAGGTGGTGAAGAGGATGCATCAGCAGTTTTGGGCAAGATGGCGCCTAGAGTACCTACAGACACTTCAGAAACGCCACAAGTGGACCAAGGACGTTCCAAACATCAGCGTAGGTGATCTTGTGATCCTCATGGAAGAAACCTCTGATGTTATGAGGTGGCCTACTGCCAGGGTTATCGAAGTTCACCCAGGACGAGACGGAGTAGTCCGTGTTGCTACAGTCAGAACACATCGAACTACCATGAAACGTTCAGTGCAAAGGCTCATTCCTCTCCTACCTCTCTCCTCTCCCGCCTATGACTGCTAGTTGCCAAAGCATTTTGATTCCTTTCTTGTAGGTTATGTTAGGTTAGCTATCATTTTCTTTTTCTTTTTGAAATTTGTTTTCTACAAATTTGGTGGGCGGAATGTTTACGCCTCTTACAACGACCGATTGTTGTCCTGCTACCTGTGCGATTAACAATAGTGACTTGTCGTGATGTGTCCGTGTTTACGTTTACGAAAACAACCCGCGTGTCCGTTTCAACGCCTGGCTCCCCTCCGCTCATCTCGCCAGTCTACGCTCCGTCCTCAAACACGCCAGACCTCTCATATTTTCATCTTGCTCTCTTCCCAAAATCGCATATTTTGAGGAAACCAGGACTATATTCTTGGATGGATGGATGTTCTACAACTCCGTACTCCACAATTACATCGAAATATGTAAGTTTTATTCACCAAATTTCGGTCGCCTTGAGCCAGCTCCACACTCTCTATCTCCATGATGCTCATGGATGTATTCATTTCAGATCCAGGGCATCTGGAGGCAGCATAACAGCATAACAGAGCACACTTCATAAGTAACACCACCAGAGCTTCAGAACTTCGTTCATCAGCTCAAAATCCTGCAGCATCGTATATGCGCGCAACCATTTTTGGCTCGCTTCCTGCTCTGGCGATTGGGAGAACACCTACTTCATCGATCTTCATAGAGACGCGGTCAGTCCGTTCCGATACATTATAAGAAAACAATTTATTTCTACATTTATTTATTCTATTTTCTTTCTCATATATTTTGGAGCTCCTTAGGTAGCGTAGGTACCTATTACTTTGAAATTTCTGTTAAAAGAATTCATACACAGTAACCCATCATCATTTTAATTAAACAATGAACTTGATTAATTGGTTTGTTAATTTCTTTTCCCATTTTTGACACCCCTATCAAGTACAGAATCGTACACACTGTATCATCCTCCTGATTGTAATCATCGACCAAAAATAGGTACATCTAGTCAAAGTTAGCACCGCCCGGAAGTGATTCTGGAAGCCCAACATAGAAAGCACGGATTTTCGGGGAGAGAAATGATCAGGGAAAGTGGAGAGAACAGCTCCATGGGGGTCCCATTGTAGAGGGAAGAAAGTTTACGAGGCCGGACGACAATAGAACCTCCTTCGTCCTACGTTCAAGATGCGTAAGCTTCGTATGAGTCTCAGCAAATTACGTGACTTCCGCAAGAATAATCATAACAAATGGCGTTAGATAAAATTCAAATTGTAAGAAAATTCATGGACTTACACAAAGATTTAAGCAGGTTGGTTTATTATTTTCAATAATGAACCTTTGGAATCGACCAAGTAAACAATTTTGGTTTATTATTTTCAATAATGAACCTTTGGAATCGACCAAGAAAAAAAAATTTTTAACACCCCCTCAAAATTTGATGGTTTACGTTTCAAGGTACGTAGAATCCAAAAATCGAATAAAAATTTGGCCGTCCGTACGCCGTACGCTGCACTTTTGCCACTTAGCATTGACCGATTTTGATGAAATTTGGTATGTAGGCTACATTTGGGGTCTAGTTGTGCCTCGAAGCTTTTGGTTGATTTAGGTCACTTCTAGGGTTAAAATTTTGTAAACGCCCTAACTCGAAAAATTTTGATTTAACCCTCAACGCGCCAGGTGCTTCCAAATCCTCCCTCGCGCCAGGTGGGTATGGTATACTCATCCATCAGTATTTCCGTAATTTCAAGAGTTTAAACCACTTTTCACGCCTCGTATTTTAATCGTTTGACTAACATTCAATAAATTGTATACTGGCATAAATAAAAACGCAAAACCATAGCTAGACTATAGCACTAACTATAGCAGACTAACTATAGCAGACTAACTATAGCTGCCTATAACATACTCTACTTGTAGGTATATAACTTGTAACTCATTATTTTCGTGGAAATAGACAACGTTCTACTCAACTCCGTTTTCATTCACCATTGCTGGAGTAGGAATAAAAAATATCTTGGCGAAAAAAATATTGAAGAATTCACAGCCTTGGCTAATTTTTGTAAACTCAAAGAGAAGACAAGTGTTATTTCTAACTGCAAGACTAGAAAACGAAAAAAAAAAAAAATTATCGAAAAAAGTTCTTTTTAATCAGTCTCGAAAGTTGCTGTACCTAGAACCTACCAGTCTTTATAACGTAAAGTTTATAGGGAGTTATGTTGTTCCCTGTAAACAATTTATACATGTTTTTCGAGAACACTGAAGACAAATAGGATTATTGCATTGCTCACACTTGTAATTGGTCTTCTTGAGGTCTTCTCTAAGGTTCCTCTATAATTTTACATGACTCTTGGGTGCCACGTGAGTATGCCATACTCACTTTTTATACACCGCTCAGGTGCCAGGTGAGTGTGGCATACTCATTAGGTTTCAGAAAAATGATACTTAAGGTGCTCAGGGACCATGCAGGGAGGTGGCTCTAGCGGCAATTGACGCGGTACTAATCCCCCCAAATTTACGTTGTGTCCTCAATCCCAACTGTGGCGCAGGGCCGCCACCACAGCAGATCAAAAATCCATAGTGAGTGTGACATACTCACCTGGCGCGTTAAGGGTTAAAGGTATAGTTTTTCCATCAATTTAAGATATTATTGAATTTTTTGAGACCACCCGGAGCTCTGTAGGACAAACCGTTCGCTCCCTACGAGAATTTAAGGGTTGGACGTACGATAAATCAGAAACACGAGTGTGAATCGCAAAAGAGGCCTAATCTCAGTTCACATTTTAGGTAGCTGACCGAAATGCGATCGATGTTTTTCTTCATGTTGGTTGGTGGTAGACTAGTGATCTATACAGGAAAATAATAAACCTTTGTGTAATACTTTGCAGCGTTTTTCAGTGGGCTTCAAACTGCTGGATCATGAGTTTTGGCGCGATAAAAATCCAGTCTTTGGTTAAACTCCTTGGAATGTCTGCTTCATTTCTCCACTACTTGGCAGAGATGAGAAGTAAACCAAACTAATCAAAACAGTACACGATTATATTCGAGAGAACAAGAAGGAGAATTAGGTCCACCTACTCCCCTCATTCACACGAGTTCAATGGAACCTGTTTTGGCAGTAACTATCTTGAGGAAATTCGACGTTTTGAGGATAGGTAGTGATAACATGTGAATACCTATTGTTCTGTTTTTGAAGTATAATAATATAATATTATGATAATATTAATATAATAATATTATATTAATATTATATATATATTATATTATTATTATTTTGAAGTATAATAATAATATAATATTAATATAATAATATGAATATTATTCACCTACACCTACTAACTCACCAAAAAGTGCGTTCTATAGTTCAACTGAATCCTCTTCTTCTGTCGTGTGATCAAATAAATTATTTGAGGGAAAGAGGAAAGATCTGAGGTGTGATCTTGGGTTGACGTCATGAATCTATTCAACCTAGGTGCCTATCTGGAAACAGTATTGAACTAGTAGATCTAGTTGTGGCCTAGAAGCTTTACTCTTGGTGTGATTTGAAACAGACTTCAGAACTAGTGATGTCTTTACAACGTTATCGATCGGGTAAAATCACCAGTTATTTACAGGTCTAAGGAATATCGATTCTCGGTTTTTTTCAAGTTGAAGCCCAATATTATCAATTATAAAATTTTCCCATTGACCTTTAGCAATTCGAACCTCCAGATGATTGCCCAAATTTAAGATTTTAAAAAATCAGCAATCTTTAAATAGTAATTCAAGTTTTTTGAATGGTCTTTTTTGACCCAGTGACGGACACCCTAGATATTGAAATTTCGAAATACTCAATTGCAGACAGTTTTGGGGACCAGTGATAGGCACGTTTAAATAACGTCAAAATTGTTTAATATTACCTTCAAACAAAAAACCCTGCAAATTATTGTACAACGGTTTATTATTTTTCTGTATGGATCACCCACCTGCGAAGAACGCTGCTTTTCCATTGTTACCACTCATACTATCACGCAAGGTACACTATCAACTTTTTTTTAAATAGCGAATCATCGTTATCCGAGAGTTATGGGTGTCCTCATATTCATTTTCCCAAAATTTGGTTCTTGGTTGCTAAGGAAGTGACAGTGTGACATAAAACTAATCAAAGATCGAAAAACGCCAATCAAAGAACGAAAAATGATCGCAATACGTCAGCTGAATTTTGGACGGAGATTCGGCCTATTTCCGTCATTGCCCAATGTGGTCTCATTCGATTCTGAAAATTCAATAGAAATGTAATATTTATGTAAAAACAATAGCTTCATATCGAGAGATTTTTGGATTCCACGTACATTAAAAGTAAACCATCAAATTCTGAGGGGGATTAAAATACAAAATTTTCTTGCTCGATTCCAAAGGTTCTTTATTGAAAATTATAAGCCAATAGTCTTTTTTACCGTGTAAATATGGTATAAAATTTGTTTTAAATCACATCCTTGTATCCCAATAACTAAATAACACTTTTACGTATTACACAGTAATTAAGTAACACCGTATTTTGTTGTTAACGCAGTGTTTTTGTTGTTTATTCAGAAGTAGTTAGGTATTGTCAATTGAGAAAATAGGACAAGTCGAGGGACTTGAATACTGTGGGATGCCCGTCGCAACCGGAAAGTTTATTATTCAAATACTAAGTCAAACTGTCTGTCACTGAGTACCCTGTCTGTGACTGGGTCAGGACTTGGAATCGAGCTTACTGATATTGTGCAGCAACTAAGAATCTTATCACTTTCAATTCGAAACATCCACCATGTCGATAGTCTCGGTCGATTTCGTCAAAACCCCAGGGAAAACACTTGTCAGAGCAGTGGGCGTTGAAATCGTACCTTATCGACAGAACGATTCTAAGAGATCGCACCGAACTATCACAAACTGATGTTTCCTCGAAGTGCCTACTACTGGTGATCACTCTCCATCAGTTGGTCTCTTAGGTTGATGCAGAACTCATGTGAGTTACCTTGAGTTATGAATAACATTATCTGGTGTAGCCTTTGAAATACTTCAGCGTTTCTCATGAATTCATTTGGTCGATCATATTGACATTTTCATGTCTTTGCTTTGGCACATGAACTGAAAAATCGTCACGAAAACTAAGCAAATCTTGCTCACGCGACCAATAAATAAATAAAATAGACTCACTGTGTAGCGTAGAGAACAATCAACTGTTTTCTTATTCTGATGCTTGGGTACATGAACTAACAACCTTACTTCGCTACCTTGTTGTGTAGTGGTTGACATGAAAATGTCCCAATGTGTTGCAGACTCGTATGCAAGCATTTAATTATAATTAAGCTGGCGAGCTGCCCGTATAAGGTTGCCCTACTGGGTTGCCATTAGACAGCACAATCAACATTTCCAATCCAATAGTCCAGTCAAATTGTCATCCAAAAGAGGGGTCACCTTGGAATCGATTCCAAAGGTTTCTTCGCCGACGATGAGCCTTGAGAATTTACACTTTTTGTAATGTATTATGGTGATGGGGGGAGGGGAGGTGGGTGTTACCAATAGTATAAGTTTTCACTTTAAAAAGTGCTGTTTATTGATTCTACTTCCGCCAACTATCCTCAATAGAACATGTTTCCAAATTTGAGTTCCCCGGCACACTTTCTGTACCGGAAACCAAATTTGCTGGAGAACATACAAAATTTGTATGTTCTCACTCAGATTATAGTCACTTCGAAGGCACAAGTTGTATTTAATACAACTTGTGCCTTCGAAGTGACTATAATCTGTCTAGAATTTTGTTGGTGGCTGGAAATTTTGAATGGAATCACTGGACCAATAGGCAATTCATAGGCATGATATTATGAGTAAAATTGGAACATTCATGGTGTGCCCTATACGTTCATTTGGTGTACCCTATTTTCATAAAATTCTGGAGCTTCTTCGTAAAACATGATACGTAATTAATGTTATTGTCTTCTCATGTGCTCAGTATGAGTGTAAGAAGCCTTTACTTTAATAATACATCTTCGAAATTTGTATTATTATTATCATTAATAATAATAATATCTTTATTCAAAATCCTTTTACAAGGCAAGAATGCGTCTAAATAGCTCGCTTCAACACATAGCTCGCTTCATCCAACGTCACAAAAATATCTTATTAATAGTCAACGTTCACATAATAACAAGGTTCAAAAGTCAGCCCTTCAATTACACAGGATTATAGGCAATAGTCAACGTCATAAAATAACTAATTATGTAGAATAAAAACAAATAGTGACTAGATTGTGACTTTTTTCGTGATGACTAGATAATTTAAAATTAATCTCAGATAAACAAAGTGACTAGATAATTGACTTACAGACTAGCGTATCATTCTTGCTGTAAATCTTTCTTTAAATGTTTAAAATAGATATTCCAGAGCATCTACTTACATCTACTTAAATACGATTATAACACCCACGTCACACAGTTAAACAGTTTACATGTTCTCTCATGTCACTTTCCAAGTATTCTTTGGTGGTGTAGAAAGGATTCAACGTCAGGAATTTCTTGAGCACTCGTTCAAATTGCATGTATTTCAACTGCCTGATCTTCACTGGGATTGCGTTGTAGAGCTTTAAAGATGTGCGGTGGTACTGGTTCTATCAGAAGGCAGGTCCTTCTGATTCTTACTTCTAACATCATATGAGTGGGAGTCACCTCTGACAGGAAAGTCACTGAGCTTGACATACTTGACGGAGATGAAGATGTAATGATTTATTACTGTCATGATTTTAAGCTGCTTGAAGAGTGGCCTACAATGCTCATCATAACTTGAGTTACTGATTATATGTATGGTTTTTTTTTGTACCCGAAGTATACGAATTATTGAGTTGCAGTTCCCCCAGACATGTAGAGCATAAGTACACTTTGCGTGGAACATTCCAAAATACACCTGTCTGACTGTACCGGGTGGTAGAATCTTCACACCTTGTCTGAGAGCGAAAACTACTTCATTTAGCTGCTTCGGTGTGGGCACTCCAGTTAAGACTTTTATCAATTATGACGCCTACTAGTTTTGCATTTTCCACGGTTTGCAGTTCAGACATATCGATGTTGGACTTGGAGATGCTAACAATGATATTTTATGACTTGTCTGGGTTAAGAATTAATTCGTTTACTGAGAACCACTTTTGGAGCTTATTAAAATCTGTGAGATGTCTGCTGACTACTTCGGAGCGGTTTTCACTTCTACTTATCATTGTCGTATCATCAGCATACTGAGTGATACTTGCAGTGGTACAGAGGTGCATATCACTAACGTAGAGTACAAAAATCTGAGGCCCCAAAATTGATCCCTGCGGCACACCTATTCCTGATTCTTTCACCAAGACACTCTTAGTTCCTGTTTCAGACAATTGGTATCTTTCCGTCAGGCATGATTCTATTATGTCGAGTGCAGTTCCTCGGAATTCCGTAAAACTCCAATTTATCGAGTAGAATTTCTTTTGAAATACAGTTGAAGGCTTTAGAAAGATCGCACATTGTCAATAAAGCTGTTTCTTTCCCATCCAGAGCCTTATTGAAACTCATTTCGTCAAAATGTACTGTCAGCTCAATTTTGCCCAAACAAGCACTATGTAGGTAAAAAGTTTTCCACCCACGACGTCCCACGAGACACCAGAGTCCACAACTTAAAGGGAAAGAAGGTGAATAATTCCGGTCACGTGTTCCCCTCGGTTCATCCCTATTCAGAAAACGTATGTTCTCCCACAGGGCAGCCGATTGGAACACAAATTCCCAAGAACAAAAGAAAGAGCGTCCTTTGTCCTGGCATCCCATTTACTCGAGGAATTGTCCGAACCAGGACACTAATACAGTTGGCTACCTCTGAGCTCAATAAGTTTTGTTCCATGCAACAGTAGATCTCTATAGGTCGTATATTTTGTGGACTGAACTGAGCCCACTCTGGTCTCAAAATTTTGAATTTATTGAGCATTTTCAACTTGAAGTAGGTTGTTTTCCTTTCCAACAATCTAGAAGATGTTCCAAATGCACCACCAGAAGGATTCAACCCAATGAGCTCGGAGGGTAATTTGCCCTACAGAGCACAATTCAGAAGTGTCCTACAATTTTTACGGTCATTCCAAAACCTCCGAACCATTCTAGTTGGTTTCGAGAATAGTTGGGTAAAATAACTAAATTTGTGCGATGCAATAATAACCATAACCCACAAACTAGTGCTTCTCCCTCTCAATACTTCTCCTTTCCATATTTAGGAGAAACTAGCCATAAAATTCAAACTGTAATAAAAGAAATAATTCCCAATGTTAAATTAGGTCATAGAAGTTACAATAGTCTTAAATCCAAATTTTTTAATAATAAGAAAGATAGAATACCAACAGACAATAGATCAGGCTTAGTTTAACCAAATAAATTGCAATGATTGTACTGCTAAACACATAGGGGAAACAGGGCAATGGCTGAAGAGAAGAGTTTACCAACAAAAGTATGATGTAAACAAACAAAAACCACCACAGCACTTTCCATACATTCTCTTGAAAACAATCATAATTTTGACTTCCAAAACATTAAAATAATAGATAATATAAAAACATTAAAAAAAAGAAAAATATTAGAAGCCTTCCATATTAATCAGAACAACAATTCTATCAACTTTAAATCAGAAGTTGGCAATACTGTTTGCATTTACCAACAGCTCTTGGATGAGTCCAATTGGCGACCCTGCAGGTGATAACACCACCATTTTGTTTTTCACCTGCAGTAGTTGTCTGGTTGTGCCCCCCACAACGACTCAACACATTTTTTGCTGTTTGGTAAGTCAAATTTTCCTTAATTTTCTAGTCCACTCTTCATTTTCCACCATTATCCATAGAATTTTTATAACCACACATCCATGTAAAGCCATTCTCCAAAATTAATAACAGTTGCATGTCTTATATATGTCACATTTCCATTTTTGTTGTTGTAGGGCTGATGATGACAACCAGAGGGTTGGTGAAAGCTCCCCAGAATAAAAAGCAGTTATGAATAACCCAAAGGACTTCATTTGTCTCACCCTCAATTTATTTAAATTTGTGCAACAAAACTCGGAATAATTCAATCAACACACAAGGCCAAGAAAAAGATGGAATGTCCCGAAAATTCACTCTTTCTCAAAATTCTCATGAAATACATTTTCATTAGTCAAAATTAATCAGAACTGTCACCAGTTGATTCAGCGTGAGAAATTATATTGAAAACGAGACCTATTTTGAGAGTTTTCTGGATAGGCTGCGCTGGGCCTGAAGCTTTCGATAGGAACAAAATGCATCATTATTTCCTACCTGTATTCTCTATTTCCCTCCAACGGCTCTACCCCGAAGAAGTGAGAAAATATGTCACATCTCGTAATGTACTTGGAACTGTTCCATGTTGGTGTCACAGCAGCTTTCTCATATCGTTATCTATCAACTTCGCTTTACCCTCACAGAGAAGTAATGCGAACTGACGGCCAAAAGAGGTGGGTATCGGACGAGCGCTACCTATACTACACGGCTAATACCCTAAAGAAAAGAGAAAAAAATATATTACTTTCTCTCTCGTAATGCACTCAGACGTATTCCTTTTTGCTGTCACAGGTAGTTTCTCATATTGTTAGATTTATGTTAACATCGCGTGACCTTCACAGAGAAGTAACACGAACTGATCGCCGAAAGCTTCTTGATGGTTACTGGTCGAGCGCTAATTGGATCTGACAGTCCTCGTAATAATTCCTACCAGCTTTCTTGTTGTTACGTAATTTTCACCTCAAAGAACTGTCATTACTCCAATCATGCTTCATTGAAACTGAACGGATGTTTTCACTGTATAATTTTCATCATTTTGATGAAAACAACTACCCTAATGAAAATTACATCGCTTATCATTTTAGCTTTTTATCCTTCTGGATAACGATAGTTATTTACTACACAGAAAACAACTCAGGTAATGAACCTCCCAAGTTTTCTTCAATAAAGGTTCTTCCCAAGTTTTCTTTAATAAAGGTTCTCCTGAGAGCTAAGATCAAGTGTAGTATCTGTTCTTATCAGTTTGAACTCTGATATGATCTCTAGTAGAGATTTTCATAGTTTAATCTGATTTTTGGAGTATGACTGAAAGTTGGAGCTTGCTCCTCTTCAGTCGCGAGTTGTTCTGGAATTGCAGTATCTCCAGATACAGCTCTAAAAAATTCCTGTCAGGAAGAAGCTTCGTTGTAAATGTGCAGAACCAGGTATCCACCACTAGGGCAGTTCGTGCATCTGTGCCGCAAGGGAGCGTCTTGGGCCCTTATTTGTATATATTTTATTGCTACGACATACCACTCCCAGCTGAACCTGATTTCTCTGCTTTGTATGCTGATGATTTGGTTTATGCGGTAAGAGAGGGAGACGAAAACACAGCACATAGAAGGCTTCAATCGCATATCGACGAACTGGGTAAATGGTGCAACAGATGGCGATTAAAAATCAACCCGACCAAATCAGCGTCGGTCACCTACACATATCGGATACGTTACGCTGAGCCAACACTTCGATACATGCAGCAGCCTATTCCAAACAAAAAAGCTCACTGTTACCTAGGTATCACGCTAGATTCTCGCCTCACGTTCGCGGAACATGTGACAAACCTGCTTCAACGACTCAAATCTCGAATGTATCAACTAAAAGCCTTATTTTCCAACCCAAACCTCAGTATATCCAATAAGATGCTCATGTACAAGGTGCTGATACGTCCGATATGGGTTTATGGTCTTCCCATCTGGGGAACTTGCTCAAGATCCCAATTCCGGAGACTTGAAGGGCAACAAAATCGCACGATTCAAAGGTCTGTGTTGAATACCCCGCCATACGTCCGTAACGAAACCATATACCACGACTTTGAGTTTGAATCGCCCACTGCCTTCCTCAAAACAACCATGGCTCACTTTATAAACGTCAATGCACTCCACGCGAACCCTCTTGTAACAGCTGGATTTGATCGACCAACTCTGCAACGACTGACAAGGCCGAGACACATTCGTGATCTGGTCTCAGAATCCTGAATGCTGCTCTACATAGAACAATAGACTGTTACTTTATTTTATCAATTTGTGACGTTTGAGGAAATGTTATTAAGTTTTATTTTATCAATTTTTTGACACGCACCGCGTCACTATAAAATGATAGTGGCAAAAGCATTTATTTGTACAACAGTGTAATAACTTTTTCATTGAGGTATGTTTATATACAAACGGTCTCTAAATAAAATATTTCAAAAAATAAAAAAAAAAATAAAGGTTCTCCAATCATTATAAATCATTTAAATAATATACAAAATTGGACTACAAGGTTAGATTCATGCTATAACGTACTATGAATGAGATGACCTGATGATAACCTATCGTATGGTATGTTGCTCTATGAGAGAATTTATTAGTTATAACTTTAATATCACTAAAAGGAGACTTTTCTCATTTCAGATCCACAGGATAACAACCGTGGAAGCCCAAGAAGTAAACGGAAGAAAGGTAAATGATTAAATAAAAGGTATATAAGGTAAAAGGTGTATAAATAAATTGTATCTTTTAGGTAATTGGATTATCTGAACAAAACCATAAATTTTAATAACTATAAACGTGTTTGGGTACTTTTCAACACATTTATGTAATCATAATTTAGAAGTAGTTACTCGCCAAGTTGCTATCAAAAGTATCTGTCTGTGAAGGTTAAATCTCTTCTGATTGACGCAGAATTACATTCACCAGCTGAATTTTTCCATTTGGCATAGTGATTGCCCTGCTTATTTTGTTTTTTTGAATGTTTGGTCAAACTGACAGAGCAATATTTTTTTTAAACAATTACCCTATTCCTCTATTCACGCTATTGTTATGTATGTAATTAAGTTTGTTTTTCTCCGACGACCATTCTTTTTTGTTACCTACTTAGTGCTCATGACGATTGTATCACCGATTGTGGTTTTTACAATAACAAACTATTGATCGATCTACTTCTCAGTTTTATTATACGAGGCATTAGGTTGGTACTACTGAGGTTTACAACGTGGTAGATGCTAAATCACATCAGCACCTACGTATAAAATTATAGTGTTGTAATCTCCATTCTACATAAAGTAATGCGGTTGAGTTCAGCACAACATCACGTCCAAACAGCTTGACCGATTTTAATGAGGTAGGACTCAATGCGATCAGCAAGCTCCTGATATGGACTCAGGCTCTGATAGAATTTTTGAAACGTACCTACTCTTCTAACGTGAATAGAGCTCTCTTCAAGGACCCCATTATCCAGTTTCCTCGATCATTGGAAAACGGTTAGGCACTATTTGAGTGGTAAACTTTTAACACCAGTGAATCTTAGGAATAATTTTACAACTTTAATAGGTGAGAGTAATTTATTATTCTAAATTTATCTATAGTTTATATAATTATTCTTAAGTTGAATGAAATTTTTCGAGTGCCAAGAGTGGGGTTCTAATTTCTTCTGTTGTTCTTGAAAATCGCTTCTAAAACTCGGTTTGTTACGTTTTGAGGAAAATTAACATATTCGGGCTCAAGCCCCCCGGAGATCGAACAAAAAATGGAAAACTAATAATTGGTTCAAAAACATTTGCAGACACTATGATATGAATATCGTAAAGATTGATGAATATTGAGCAAAACATACCCACGGAGAGCTTTAACCCTAATTGGACCATGGTGTCACTAGTGTCACCGAAAACATCATCAGTTGTCCCAAGGTGTCACCAGATTAACTAGATTTAAATTGAAATTAAAATCTATTAAGAAAATTAACTAAAGAAAATGCCGAGTCTGCAACACATTGGGACATTTTCATGTGTGTTTTCTTATTGTCAACCACTACACAACAAGGTAGTGAAGTAAGGTTGTTAGTACCCAAGCATCAAAATAAGAAAACAGTTGATTGTTCTCTACGCAACACAGTGAGTCTATTTTATTTATTGGTCGCGTGAGCAAGTTTTCGTGACAATTTTTCAGTTTATGTGCCAAAGCAAATACATGAAAATGTCAAAACCTTAAAAACGGAATATTTGAAAATAATTTTGTTCAATGACTGCAACATTCACTTCCCTCTGCCGTTTGAGAAGCACATACAATATCGACACTTGCGTAGTGGTTACAGCTGGCTTCGAGAAAGTTATGTCTAAAATCTACTTTCTTCAAATACTTGGTTCTTATGAACACAGCTTTATGATGACACAACATTTGGATTAGGGATGGGACATCGAACAGAAAACATCGATGTCGATATTTCATTGAAACATCGATATCGATGAAACATCGTATGAAAAACATCGATATCGATGAAACATCGTATGAAAAACATCGATGTCGATAACATCGTTAGGTGAAAAATCGATGTTTTTAAAAAGGGGAAATTTAATTCATTTGTCAACCAATTAGTTAACCAAAACCATTGTTAACCAAACAATTGTTAACCAAAACCTGATGAGGCTGCTCTTCCTCCATTCATAAGAAGTAGATATTTTTTCTTTTGACGTGCCTTTATTTTACTGGATAACCTACTCCATTATAATTTATTTCATTCGTGATAAATTATCCGATTTTTATGCACTTCATTTCGATATCCCATACCTTCCCCATTTCCATTATTGGTTCAAGCATAAAGAGCCTTTTTTCCCTATTGTTTTTCAGTAATTATATTGTTAAATAAAGTGATGATTGTGTTGAATCATCAAAAATTAACGTCCCTCGACCGGGGATCGACCTCCTATCGTTCTGACTAAACTATATTTACACTTCTGAGTCGGAGCTCGTTACCACTGAGCTAAGGAAGTGAATGGACAGAAATGCGAAGAGTTAGCTGATCACAACTATTGAAAAGTAGGAGATGTTCTTCAAATTCCAAGTAAATTCAATGAAGTTATAGGGTCTGAAATTGGATTTTGTCTGGTTCCCTTGCAGCACCTAGTAGGTCAAATTTATCAAACGATGTTATCAGACCATCTCGTCGACATATCGATATCATCGGACCGAAACATCGATGTTTGAAAAACATCGAGTGAAAACATCGATGTTAAAAACATCGATATTACGAGCAAAACATCGATGTTTCGATATTATCGATATCGATGTCCCATCCCTAATTTGGATCGCTCATAGATTCTCAGCTCTACCCTTGTCATCGTTGAATTTGTTATCTTCATTATTAAACCTTAATGCGCCGGCGAGTGCTGTAGGTACCAATCTGTACCGAGTCAGGATGAATCTACAAGTTACGTAAGGTTTACCTTGGCGGACAGTGCTTGTGGCGACCTTGAATCCGGTAAACACGGTCGTTAGCGTCTAGCTCATCCTTTTCGACGTCAGATTGAATCTTGCACTGATACCCACCACAATTGGAGGATTGCCAGATTGAAACAAGACGTACCAAAAGGATGTAGCACTCAGCTTCCTCGGGTAGATCCTTGAAATATTAAGATTAGTGAGGAACTGAGGAGTTTATTTCATTTGAGCGTAGGTTTTCATATTAGGTAGGATTTTGGCTTACATGTATCTAAGGATCTGATTAATCTCTGGAAGTATCGTGAGGTCTGTAATTTAAGCTTCAAACAGGCCAGCTCCCAAGTTTGAAGTTGCTGGTTGGCTCCAACCTTGTGATGGAACTCCTTACTGATCTTACCACGAAGAAATTCACAGGAAATATACGAGTGAAATACATCGCACTAGGACCCAATTTTCACGTACACAATAAAGTGGCTTAAACAGATCCAAACACGTCGAAACTCCTACGGGTAGGGACGGCACGATACTCCAAAGCATCGAAACTTCTTTTGATACGATATTTCTCAGGAAGTATCGATACCCGATATCTTTTCGATACCGATATTATAAAATATCGATACTTCGATAATATCGGCTCAAAGTATCGATACCACCGATATTTCAAATTAACCAACTGATGATTTTTCACTCCAAATAAAAACCATTAATTAAGAAAAGGCAATATATATTTTTTTAAACAATAATTTAAAATGTAGTAAAAGTCAATGGCAATTAAAAATTTAATAAAAGCCAATAATTTAAAATTTAATAAAAATGAATAATAATTCCATTTTATGTCAATTCTAATTATTATTTGCAAGAAATCTCTGTTCAATGAAATGATGTTTTTCTTCCACTAGAAATCAAAAGGATCGAGTATTAAATCAGTTACAATATAAATAATAATATTTATTATTCGAAAAAAGCTGTTCGCACCTGACTGATGTCGCCATCACGTTTAGGTAATATTTTGCATGCCTCCCTCTTCTTGTAAGTTCGGGAAAACGGGTTTAAATTCCTTCCAAACTCACATTGGATATTGATACTATTTTGAGGCGATATATCGTTTCACTTGATACTATTCTGAGCCTATTTTGAGTGTTATTCCGTGGCAGACAATATATTATGGTATTATTTTCTAGTCACTTATTTGGTATTTTTTCTCCAATTTACTTTGGCGAAATTTTCGATAATATCGTCAAGAAAGTATCGATACCTCCGATATTTTAGGCAACAGTATCGATACCAATGTATCGGTTTGAGTTTTGCATCAAAAGTATCAATACAAATATCGGTATCGATACCCAAAAAGTATCGATACTCCGATATATCGGTGGTATCGTGTCGTCCCTACCTACGGGTTATCGACCAGTCTTAGCAAAATCTGATGTTGAGAGAGGTTCTACTGTGGGTGCCATTGATCCCAGAGTGATGTGATGTAGAAGACCACCTAAGGAACTCCTTATCTAATACCTATGTTAATCTTAATACAAATGTTATTAAGATTAGATGACAAACCAGTTGAGGAAACGATGCTTTCCTAGAGGATTCACCAAAACACAAACATCCTAATCATTGAATATTACACTTGAATATTAATAAAAGTATTGGTTTTTTTTGGAAAAAATCATCTACGAGCTAGTCCCCAACTGCTCTCCAAATTCAAACAAAATTCAAGATGGTCGTGGTTCATATGGCAAACTCAAAGGGGCCTTCCATTGGCTGTTCCAACAAACCCTACAAATGTTATAAAAATTCGATCATTATTACATCATTTATTTCTTGAAATCACACCTGAATCAGATGTTGGTTATTGTTGGTTCCTGGACTAATTCCACTTGTTGGACTTTTAACGCTAATTGGACCACGGTATCACTAGTGTCCTCGAAAATATCTCTGGCTCTCCACAGCTCTCCCGGAGTGTCATTAGAGTAACCAGAATCAAATTAATATTTTATTTATTTTCAAAAACTCAACCAAGCAAGCCCCTTGGACCCCCAGATGGTTACTGCTTAGAGCCTTCGACTAAAATTCAAGAAACATGCAACATGTTTTGTTTGTTTGCTGTTTCCTTCTACTAGGAATTTGTTGTCTATTGTTTAATTTAGCTCTTTATGGGCCTGCTTTTCAAATTGCTCGTCATTTCATTCACCTCTTGATGTCCCAAAGACATTGTTATTATTAAGAAATCGAAAGCAATTGGTTTTCAAATAGTAAATCCTAAGGTAAATGATTCGTCAAGAGATTTGAGATGTCATTACAATGTAAATGATTCAGATTTGTGGGAAAGGTTGAAATCGAAATTCCCAAAAGTATTTTCTTCTAAACTAGGCTGTTTTATTAAAGGCAAGGCTGTGCTAGAATTGAAAGAAGGTGCAGAACCGAAATTTTTTCGAGCTAGGCAATTACCATTTTCGCTAAAGCCTGCGGTAGAGAAAGAGCTGAGTTGAAAGAGATGAGTTAAAGAAAACGTCTAAAACGTCGAAGAACACATCGACGATTACATCAATTGATTACTTTTTGGTAAAAACGATGCCAGCCAACTACATAAATAAAAATTCGCTGAATCGAAGTTGGCTCTTACATTCGTAAAAACCAAGCCAACCAACATCAATATAATCCACTAAATCGGTGTTGGTTTTTACCGCGACTGTTGTTTGAAGTTCTTTAAATCAGAGGTATATCTCAGCTTTGTCCATATTTACAGCGGTTTTGCCAGTATATAATTTACGCATAAATTGAGTGGCGAACGATGTTCGTGGGATGAAAACTAACGGCGATACATTTCCCTAGAAACGGGTCGGTTGTAAGTGAAAATCATTACAAAATCCCGCGCTGCTTTCGTCACATTTTTGCCCAATTAGGTAATGGGTAATGCATATTCCATGCTAAAAAAAATTGTTGGGTTATTGGAAGTTTCGAAATAGAGTTTTGACAAAAAATTTCTAAGATATCAATGAACCAAATTTTCAAAATTTTTGTCTAACATCATTTTGGTTTATTATTTTCAATAATGAACCATTGGAATCGACGAAGACAATTTTTTTAACCCCCCTCAAAATTTGTTGGTTTACGTTTCAAGATAGGGTAAGTGCACCAGTGTTCGACGTCTTAACGATTTTTTCCTAGCTTTTTAATCACAGCACCTTTAGTATCCAACCAATTCTATGATTTCACCACTTTTCTAATGGGCCAACATCTCAGGAATCGGAAACCAATTCAATTTTCATTAATAAACAAGAATTTAAGCTTTAAAACCTTCAAAACTGAATGTGGTTTTTTGTACCAGTTGTCGACATGCGATGCCCAGTTTCCGACAGGGGTTAGACCCTGTATTCGACACCCACCATTTTTCCATAGTTTATGAGGTAGTACCTATCAGGTACATGCAAATAGGTAGTACCTATCAGGTACATACAAATAATAGTCCAAGACAACAACTTTAAAAACATTTTTAATCATTTAAGAAACTCAACTGTTATAAAAATTGAAATTACACTATTAGAGATCATTTTTCAGAATGGAAATATTGAACTTAAAACTACTCACATAAAAAGACAGCCTCATTTTCATACATTTTTTTTAAAACCCATACATAATATATCAGCTAACAGTCTTTCAAGTATTACGCATTAGTCTTAGAATCAGACTAGAAATTTTTGTGAATAAAATCACTCGCGATGAGATTGTGGAAAACAATTTTAATCAAAACGGAGTTGAGTAGAACGTTGTCTATTTCCACAAAAATGATGTGTTACAAGTTAAATAGATTTCAACGGTTAGGTCATCATCAGTAACAAACAATAACTGAAGATAGATCACAGAGAGCATAGCTCCCAGGTCCCTTCACTTCTCTGAGCCCTCTCAAACATTGGTGAGGGTAACATTGTGAAGGGGAGACCAAGCTATTGTAGGAAGGAACCCATCAACGGTGAAACATGTTGAGGGACCACCTCATTCAGACATTTACCAGACCTATCACTCTTAAGAATCTCGAACATTTCAAGCACATCTAACATACCTCCCTTCAGGCAAAAATGAGGAAATTCTATGCACTGTCCGTTTGTTAGATCAAAACTAAAGTTATGATTGGATTCTCTTAGGTGATTCGCAAAAGCAGAATCACCTTTGTCATCCCTGAAATCCTTTTCATGCTCTTTTATTCTTTCCCTAAATTTCCCACCAGTTTGACCACAATACTCAAGCCCACAGGAACATTTCAGCTTATAAACCCCACTTTTATCTTGAATGCTAATTTTATCTTTAATAGAACCCAACGAAGCTTTAAGATTATTTTTATTTCTAAACCCTATTTTGCCAATTTTGTCAGAAATCTTAAGATTTCCATAATATGGAAATTTCCGTGGGTTTCTTCTTTTTCGCCTTGCAGTTTCCTAAAGCCTCGCTCCTTCGCTTGACTGCCATTCCTAATAAGGTCACTGGAACAAACAAAAGTGTTATTCTAAAGTAAATTCATGAAGCCTGTCGGTCACTGGATCATCAAGGTGTCGATTACTGGCTAATTCATTTCTCAGTTTTCGACATCAGATAAACCAGTTTCCGACACCCCCTGTCGAACACTGGATCCAGTTATTATAAAGTATAATCTCAAACACCATTGGAATCACCGTTCATCAACGGTTCACGCTGCAATCAAAACTAAAAATTACTCTGAACCCCAGTATTCGACACTTGCGTCGATAACTGGTAAACAACGATTTTCGAGTACCCAGTTTCCGACACCCCATATTTCGCTCTATAAAACCCATTTTAAAGCATGCAAAGAAAGGAACACATTCCTTCAAGTATAACTAACTAGAATAACATTAGAAAACAATGATATTTTCAAGAATACAGGAGAGAGACAGCAAAATGTTCACTTACCTCCTTACGAGAAACAATAGCACAGGTGGAAGCCTGGAACACACTAACTTTAACACGTTTTCGCACTGTGAACCTCCCAAGTAACTCCTTCGAATTGGTGGTATTCGGCTTAGAAATGTTCAAAGCTGTTGAAGACGCCAAGTTTAAATGGGTAAATAGCACCAAACGCTTATTTTTCCAAATTAAGTTCGTGACTGTCGATTACTGGTTCACTGTCGGAAACAGGAGCATTTACCCTACGTAGAATCCGAAAATGGAATAAAAAATTTTCCGTCAGTCCACCGTACGCGGCACTTTCCTTAGTTCCCTTGGACCGACTTTGATGAAATTTGGTATGTAGGCTCCATTTGGGGTCTAGTTGTGCCCCAAAGCTTTTGGTTGATGTAGGTCACTTCTAAGGGTAAAAATTAAGGTTAAACTTACGATAAATCAGAAACACGAGTGTGAATCGCAAAAGATGCCTAATCTCTGTTCAAATTTTAGCTGACCAAAATGCGAGTTGTACTCAGTTTTGCGTCTTTAGCAACCAGTTATCGAATTTCCTAATAATTAGGACAACCTCAACTCCCTGTTTCTTCGAACTGAGTGCGAAGCGTTTATTTCTCCCAATTAAACTTGATTGTGAAGTAGGTATGTGGTAGGTACTTGTAGATGGTAGATGGTGACAATGGCAAAGCCGTGTTCTTTGCAGACGAGTGTTCTATACAGAAAAATAATAAACCCTTGTTTTTGACTTCTAATAAATTACAAAAAATGGTTCAAAATTTCAGCGTAATCCTTTAATTCTTAAATTCCAATTCAAATCTAGTTAATCTGGTGACACTTTAGGATAGCAGTGAAATTCCTAACATGTTCTCTGTGACACTAGTGACACCATGGTCCAACTAGGGAAGCTGATAATTAATGGGAATTATTTGGGGAAAAAATGTCGAAAATGTGGTCAGTGAATACTGTATATTTGAAGTAACAGGGGAGAATGCGGTAGGTAACTAAGTGGTTCTCCGATCTGCTACATGGATGTGACTTCACAGTTAGTAGTTATGGTATAAGATTTCATTTTCCGGACTTCCCATTGATTTCGGTACCGTTCTCCCAGAACCAAGTGACCGCTAGCGATGTGTGGGTACTATTGTGATTGCCAGCGCACTACGCACAATGAGCAGACCTTCTCAAGGTCCCCGCAGAATCGGGATCTAATCACCAGGCTTTTGTTGTGTTGTCAACGAACCGAGAACAATAACGCTCCCTACCCTTCCTGTCAGCCTTTTCCTTCTCGACTTCCTACATGTTGAATGAGTGCCCAGTTTTGATGTAGAATTCGCCAAATGAGAGTTGAGATCGAACATCGTCTGCTCCACGTCCATCGTCCAACTCGCTTCTTTCAACCCAAATGGATTCGAAATATTTATAAATAAATTCACAACTTCGACTTTCTTCAAGTATACCAATTTACCTATTTTTGTTTCATAGATGGTGTACTACCAGTTCTATTTGTAGAGAAATAACCTCCCCTTATTTTCATTGCAAAGAATTATAATTAAAAAAAAAAAAAAAATGGTGAGCGCAAGTATGTGATACGTATTATCACATACTTGCGCTCACCATTTTTTTTTTTTTTTTTCAAAATGAAACACCTAATTTTTTCATTGCAAAGAATTATAATTTTAAACGCCTAACAATTTGCATTGCAAAGAATTATAATTTTAAACGCCTAATAATTTTCATTGCAAAGAATTATAATAATATTACCTATTATAAAAAAATGGTGAGCGCAAGTATGTGATATTATCACATACTTGCGCTCACCTTTTTTTTTCAAAATGAAACACCTAATTTTTTACTGCATATTTGAATTTCACGTCGAATTGTATAAAAATTCAACTTTGATAATTTTTTGGCGCACCCTGGAGTTTCCATAAGCGCCCAAAGTTATTCCAAGCTCGATGTGTGGCACTTGATTCTACACCACGATATTTTTTCATGTTGAATCATTTTGATCATAATTGCTGATAAAAGATCTTACTAGAATCATATAGCGCTATAAAAACGAGTGCAAATTATTTTCCTCATAACTAAAAATTGACATGTAAAAATAGCTCAGAATCATGTTTCAAAAAAATTAAGGGGTCATTTCCAAAAGTTTTTTTTTTTGTTGTATTTCTCCACAAATTACGGAGATAGAAAGGGTGGTCCACTACTTGAGAAACATTCTTATATCTCTCCTAAGTTGCTTCTTGATGGAAGACAGAAGTGGAAGTTTGATTCCTCACTGCTGAAGTTAGAGAAGAACGTTGGTCTGTCTGTGCTGAATTCCTTGATCCGGGCATCACCCCACGAAATCATGGCCTCGAAGTTAATTTTCAGTGTTGTCGGGGACTCTAAATTTTTACTGTATTCGAAAAAAGTGGGAGAAATTAATAACTAATTTACCTGATTTCGAATTAGTCTCTGAATTTACTTGAAAGTTACTTGAGAAGAGAAGAAGTGGTATTATTGATGGAGTTTGTCGGCCCGCCTGAAACCAAGGTGAGGCGAGGGTAGATCTAACTGGCTCAAAACCGTTAATAGATGTGGGTTCGGTGGAAAGGGCTGGCCATCCAGCACGAAACCGTTAGATGAACGAGTCAGCATGTCAGCAAGACAAGAAGGATTACAATGGCTTGCCAAAATCACCTTACATACTACTGAGAAAAAAGAGGTTGATGTGCGAGGGGAGAAGAGAGGCAGGCGCCTGAAGCCTTCAACCTCACAAAAATGCACTTTTGGTTGAACACATGAATGAATTTTCCACTAGAAGGAGGTCACGACAAGTTTTAACAGATTAATTCATTTACCTATTTGTAATAGAAAATACCAGTTATTTACAAGTAGGTACGTATAAAAAACGTCTGCCAAGTGGGTGTGGCACATAGCTTCCTCGTATCCATAACCCGATTGTATTGATGATCCGATGCATAGTAGTTAATCTCAAAACATCAAAACGAGTTAATCTGTTACATCCCTGAAAATTTCATTGAAATCGTACGGAAAATGTAGAAGTTATGGCCGTTACAAGGAATTCACGTTTGCGCATGCGCAGTGGCTACTATCAGTCCGAAGGTGGTGATTTTCATAGGGGACCATCTAAATACTAATCTGTAACATCCCTGAAAATTTCTTTGAAATCGGATAGTAAATGTAGAAATTATGGACGTTACCAGGAAATTCACGTTTGCGCATGCTCAGTGACTACTATCAGTCCGAAGGTGGTGATCTTCATTGGGGACCATCTACAACCTAATCCGCATAATCCCTGAAAATTTCATCGAAATCGAGTAGAAAAAGTGGAAGTTATGGCCGTTAAAAGGAAATTCACGTTTGCGCATGCGCAGTGGCTACTATCAATCCGAAGGTGATGATATCCATAGGGGACCATCTAAATACCAATCTGTAACATTCCTGAGAATTTCATTGAAATCGGATGGAAAATGTGGAAGTTATGGCCGTTACAAGGAATTCACGTTTGCGCATGCGCAGTCGCTTCTATCAGTCCGGGGATGATGATTTTCATAGGGGACCGTCTACACACCAACCCGCACAATCCCTGAAAATTTCATTGAAATCGGACAATAACTTCGTATAGTTATGCGCGTTACAAGGAATTGATGACAGACGGACAGACACACAGACACACACACAGACACGGTTCAAAAATTGTTCAGAAAGGTCTAAAACGCAAAACGCGAGTGAAAATTTTGATTTTGGAGAACTTTTTTTTTCGTCCTTGACAAGTGAAAACAAAGCTTCCGCTACCTTGGTAGACTCGGAAGCAAAATATATATCAATTGACTCCTCAAGTGTCTCAAAAACGAACGTATACTACAGTTGCTGCGTGTCTGACTTAACACACTGGTATTCCGTTAGAGGATGCTTACTCACCTAGGGATAATTTTAGTATTACACAGGTGCCCCCTATGAATTTTATCGCCTTAGGACTATTAGTTATGTCCCCGCGCGTGGAGTAAAAAAAGTAAAAGCGTGGAGTATTCAGACACTTTAGAGGCTTGTTGCAGTATTCAGCAAATTTAGATTACATTGTTGTTTCCACTATTTACTTCTCATTAGATATGATAACCGTGACAGATGATCGTAACAGTTTCTCTTCACAGAGCTATGAATCCACTCACTTCAAGAACACGTTCTATCTTAGGATCATTTGTCTGGTATGTTGGTTTAACGCCTTCTCCGTCTCCATAAATGAGGGGTTTGAAACTCGTTACTCGGTCCTTCACCTTGGAAAGGGCTTCGAGGGCAAAATAAAGAATGAACTGTTGACAAAAGCGCGGCGCCGCAAGTGGTGCAACAATGGCATCCAACTAGAGAGGATCCCACGCAAAACCCTTCTGAAGTCATTAAAAATAGTTTCATTACCGACCCTCAGGAAACATCGTTTCTTGGGAACGTACAATGAGGAAAGACGACACTCAACTACAGGTGTACAGAAATAGTATTGATCATTATTATTTAGTGATTCTCATCTGTCACGGTACAACAATCTACAATGTCAGAGCAACCTTGAAAAGCCTGAATGGAAAAATAATTGCAATAGAAAATTCTCATCATTCTGTTCACGGTAGGTTCTCACTACGTGCAGAATCTAGCTTACCAGTTTGTACTAATATTTGGGTTCACAATATCCGTGAGATCACCGAAGTTGAAGCCACTCAATCTGGATTAATCATTCACTCACTCACTACCTGGGGTTGCCATTGGTAGAGTTTCAGGCTCTGATGGCTTTCACTCACTCTCTTTCGAGACCCCTTTATTTAAAGAGGATTTCGCCGGCTACTCCATATTGGAGTCAATAAATCTTCCGCTGGGATCAGCGAACTTTAAAAAAAAAAGCTTTTCCAGGAGATTTTGCGCAAAGATGCGCGTTCCACGATGTGGTGACCGAATGCTCCCATTCTGGATCTACATGAGAAGCGGTCCCATCTACATAGTGATATTTAATTGTCCACGATGTTCAGCATTTTACGGAAGTCATTATGCCCCGTTATAATGCCTACCATTAGTCTGATGGCATTTCGACTTTTAGAAGTCAACCAAAAGGCTTGTTTTGAATCATTTGAACTGATAAGCATTCTAGTCTGTCGGTACCTGTCAGTTTCTTTGGACCAGATTATATTAAGATTGTGGGATTCCCATTTGTTAACCTTTCCTTTGCAGTCATTCTTTGGGATGCAAATGACCGGATATGGTCTTTGGGTCCCATGAATTCTCCCATGCCTGTTCGTTTCCAGGCTGGTTGGTATGCCCGGGTATCCATTTTATTGAAATGTTGTTATTTCCAAGAATCAGGTTATTTATCAACCTTTTCGTTTGCCACAGTTTGGAAGTGGTGATGGGATAATCAGGATTGGTGACCGCTCGAAAGCGGTATCGCAGATCTTCATAATGTTTCGGGTTGGACCGTCGGTGAATCCCTCCCCACTAGAAAGGGTGAGACAATAATCCATGAGCGAAATCAACAGAACCAATTCTGATGTTCCAATTGGAAGACAGCTGATGACGTCCCCGATGCCGGAAATTAAACGAAAATTCAACCTTAGAGTTGTTTACTTTACTTTCTGGTTCACAATACTTCACTAGTCCGTATTTTACGTTTAGACTCGAGCAACAAAGTAGTAGTCAGAGCCAAGAGGAAGTGTTCACGGTCTGTTTGAAGGCTCACCAGCACGTCAACTGGAGGGCTGAGGCGGCTCTCGATTTGCTAGTTAGCTTCTGTGTCGAATCGACCGAAACTGATCCTCGCTAGGTTGAAAGACGCGAAAGGGTTCTACTGGAGGGAAGCTGAGGAAAAGGAATTACTGGTTATGACTTGAGCTTAGCCGACAAATGCAGCTTTCATCCATGAAGTTGGTACGCTGTGAATCATGGATCTGGCAAGATAATGTTTTTTTTATGAATAGGACCTACTTGACGTGCTTTCTCAACTTGCATTTTCGCATGCTTATGCTGTTCCATTGTTGCGATCGTAATGAAATAGATGAACTGAAATCACTATAGTTTAAAATTAAAGGTGAAAGACTGAAAAAAGTGCAAAATTTCACGGCAGCGAGTCGACGAAAGACAGTTTAGTTGGTCATCAATACTCGCCAACTATCTGGAAGTAAACTTGTCCTGTATAATCGAGGCTTTACGTTCAAGTTTATAGTGAGGAAACAATATATAGCATTTCCGAATTGAGTTAAACTTTTTCCATTTAGGTTTAGTTCTTTTCCATTTAGGTTTAAACCTTTTCCACTTAGGTTTAGACCTTTTCCACTTAGATTTAAACCTTTTCCATTTGGATTTAGACCTTTTTCATTTAGATTTAAACCTTTTCCATTTAGATTTAAACCTTTTCCATTTAGATATAAACCTTTTCCATTTGGATTTAAACTCCATCAAAACGTCAGTAGTTAGCCACATCATAGTAAGTAAGTGCCTACCTACTAAAATTTCATTAGGCTAGAAGTAAAAAAAAAAGGAAATGATAAGAGAAAACACGCATTTTTGAAAGCTTGTAATGAATCAGAAATCTCGGTAATGGATGAGGAGCCGAAGGCGTTTGGTTGAGAAGGAATTTGTTAGTTTCGCTCATGTTTCCTGAGATGGAATTAACCCCAGCAAATTGAAAGGTCGGAACTGATTTTCAGTCATTAAAACTAAGAGCTACTGGCTGGCTCCACTGTCGCGTGATTCATGATTAAGGAACACAACATAGCATTGTGGGGAAAGAAGTTTGCATTGAGAAGGAATTGACGAATACCTTCTCAACCAAACGCCTTCGAGAAGAAACTAACAAATTCCTTCTCAACCAAACGCCTTCGGCTCCTTATCCATTACCGATATTTCCGATTCATAACAAGCTTTCAAAAATGCGTATTTTCTCTTACCGTTTCCTTTGTTTTACTTCTAGCCTAATGAAATTTTAGTAGGTAGGCACTTACTATGATGGGGCTAACTACTGACGTTTTGATGGAGTTTAAATCCAAATGGAAAAGGTTTATATCTAAATGGAAAAGGTTTAAATCTAAGTGGAAAAGGTCTAAACCTAAGTGGAAAAGGTTTAAACCTAAATGGAAAAGAACTAAACCTAAATGGAAAAAGTTTAACTCAATTCGGAATTGCTATATGCCCACACAAATTGCATTATTTGCCTTTTCATCGTGCTTCATGAATTGGTAAATCCTGGGGTAAAGCCTGGGCTGTACAACTTTCAAGTCTCGGACAACGAGTTACAATAGAAGTAGGTTGCACCATATTTCCGTTAGATGGGGAAACGAAGCTCGCTCTGCATCGATTTTGAAAGTTCATCGCTCCACTTAGGAATAAAATGAATCTCACGAGAATATTCTCTGGGGAATCGTACGTCATGTCCCTCTCACGCCATTTCCCAAGTTGGAAGACCCGCTAGCGAGATGCTATTGGCTCAGGTCACTTGTCTTGCGGCCGATGCAAAGTGGGCAACGCTGATTAGCATATCTTCTGTATGGATCGAAAGAGGCATCACGCGAGTTCTAATCATAACCTGGCAGTTCAATGTCAAGGTGCCTGAACCACCTCGAGGCACAAGTCTCGGTTTTCAAGAAACCACTTATCCACTTATTCGGTTTACTTTTGGAACCATAACTGTTGCTTAAACTCAAGATTCCTCACTAGATACCGATATCCCTCAAACAGTTCGAGAATATTCATCATCAGGGACTGCAGTTTTGATGGTTACCTCTATTTACCTGCTTATGAAATTCATGAGAATAGTTCTTGTTGAAGCTATTAGCGAATTTTCAAGAAAAATTAAGCTATTGCAATGGCCTCAAAATTTTTAGAATCGACTTTTTCGAAAAATTTTTACACTGAAATCCGTTTTGGAACATTCTGAAACGGTCCCTGAAGTTTTTCCTAAAATCATATATATATGTGTCATTCCGGACGATAACTTGAGTAATTGTTTAGAAATTTTATTTTAGTTTTTGCCAAAATGTTCGAAACAACAAACCATAGGTCAAGTTCGTTAACCAGCTATTTTGGACAATCCAAAGTGGTCCAAAATTCAAAAACTCAAAAAATGGGGTTTTCCCCAAAATCATGGTAATATATGGTATATTTGGATTCAGCACAAAATTTCTGATGTTGATGCTTTTTTCAAAAATGAAAATTGTCCAAAATTAAGAAAAGTATGTATCTATTTATATATATAATGGATACGTGCGTATATTTGTTGTACCCAGAAATGCAGTAGCCGTGTGGGTACTCTATGAGTTCGTAGAGACGAGTAGAACGTGAATATGGACTCCTAACATCTTCAAAGCATACCCGGTGCATACAGTATGTTGGTATGCTATACTGAAAATTGAAAAAACCAAGAATCGTGTAAAAAAAACTTTCTAAAAGAAATTGCAACAGCATTGTTCCTTTGCTTAACCATACCTTCAGCTGAATGATTTCTTTGAAAATTCGCTCATTAATTCATGCTGCATGAATGGACTTTTTAAAAAATATTTTGAAAGCAATTAATTATTTATTTATGTAGACTTTGTTAGGTTAATTGAAATTCCATGTTCACTCATGTTTATTAACAGCAACCTGGTAGTAGCTTAGTA
>CM019169.2:40032797-40285391 GCA_009739505.2 Apolygus lucorum
CAACAAAGTAGTAGTCAGAGCCAAGAGGAAGTGTTCACGGTCTGTTTGAAGGCTCACCAGCACGTCAACTGGAGGGCTGAGGCGGCCTCTCGATTTGCTAGTTAGCTTCTGTGTCGAATCGACCGAAACTGATCCTCGCTAGGTTGAAAGACGCGAAAGGGTTCTACTGGAGGGAAGCCGAGGAAAAGGAATTACTGGTTATGACTTGAGCTTAGCCGACAAATGCAGCTTTCATCCATGAAGTTGGTACGCTGTGAATCATGGATCTGGCAAGATAATGTTTTTTTTTATGAATAGGACCTACTTGACGTGCTTTCTCAACTTGCATTTTCGCATGCTTATGCGGTTCCATTGTTGCGATCGTGATGGAATAGATAACTGATCATTATAGTTTAAAATTAAAGGCAAAAGACTGAAAAAAGTGCAAAATTTCACGGTAGCGAGTCGGCGAAAGACAGTTTAGTTGGTCATCAACACTCGCAAACTATCTGGAAGTAAACTTGCCCTGTATAATCGAGGCTAAACTTCAAGTTTATAGTGTGGAAACAATATAGCCCACCCAAATTGCATTATTTGCCTTTTCATCGTGCTTCATGAATTGGTAAATCATACGCCTGGGCTGTACAACTTTCAAGTCTCGGACAACGAGTTACAATAGAAGTAGGTTGCACCATATTTCCGTTAGATGGGGAAACGAAGCTCGCTCTGCATCGATTTTGAAAGTTCATCGCTCCACTTAGGAATAAAATGAATCTCACGAGAATATTCTCTGGGGAATCGTACGTCATGTCCCTCTCACGCCATTCCCAAGTTGGAAGACCCGCTAGCGAGATGCTATTGGCTCAGGTCACTTGTCTTGCGGCCGATGCAAAGTGGGCAACGCTGATTAGCATATCTTCTGTATGGATCGAAAGAGGCATCACGCGAGTTCTAATCATAACCTGGCAGTTCAATGTCAAGGTGCCTGAACCACCTCAAGGCACAAGTCTCAGTTTTCAAGAAACCACTTATCCACTTATTCGGTACCATAACTGTTGCTTAAACTCAAAATTCCTCACCAGATACCGATATCACTCAAACAGTTCGAGAATATTCATCATCAGGGACTGCAGTTTTGATGGTTACCCTAGGAATCTATTTACCTGCTTATAAAATTGATGAAAATAGTTCTTGTTGGAGATATTTTTTAAAATACTTTGAAAGCAATAAATTATTTATTCATGTAGACTTTGTTTGGTTAATTGAAATTGCATGTTTGCCTGCTAGTAGTTTAGTATTTAAGAACTGCCATGAAAATATGGCTCGGTTGGAGCAAGGTCAGTTTCGTTTAAAATATTATCAGGTATCCTCAAATTGTGTTTCAACAGTGTTAAAACAGCGCTCATATTAATAAAGTGAAAATAATTTGAAGACATCAATAATCGATTATCTCGGTTCTCCACCAAAAGTTTGGTTTTATCCCTCAAACTACGAAGTTTGGGATTCCTTCAGACTTTCCAGGAAGCTCAACTCCGAAATACAAATACTGAGTACACGAAGGAGAATTCGCTGTTGCTATTTATTCAGTACTGTTACCCTCAAGTTACCCATATTGGTATCTCCACAGTGTGTCCCAGAATTAAAGATCCAAACTTCAAGGTCTGATCCTACGACTAACTTGTAACAACTTTTGTCCAACAGCATATTTTCTTATAGGTTCTTTCGTGTTTTTAACCTCATAGTACTAAAATGACCATAAATACCTTATTTTACGGTGTAAATGTAGGCACAGTTGGAAAGAACGTTGAATTTTCCGACTACCCCGTGCCAAACAGAAACATTTTGAGCAAAATACAAAAAATATCTGAAGCGTGAAAAAGAGCTCAAAGTAACATTTATAATATTCTAAAATCTAATTTTTGTTTGAGAAAATAATGAGAAATTTGTGTTTGAAGCGGAAAACGAGATTTTCCCCCCGTAGAGTGTCTCGCAAAAATACTATCCGTGTAATCAGATCAACCGTTTGGACGAAATTCAACAAAGTTATCCAGAAAACGTGAGCTGAAAACCGAATTTTCAAAATTCCTCCATTTTTGGATGCATAAAACTTGGTAACGGTTCGGAATTTTGATAAAACGTTTAGAATCAAAGTTGTAGAGAATTTTATCAGCTTTAATTTACTATGGGACATGTTTTATCGAGAAATGTACCGTTTTCGAGATATTCACGAAAAACCCCAAAGTGGGACCTTTAGGGACCCCCCTCCCCTCGAGCTCGTACCCCACCCTCCAGGAATAAGGATACCCACCCCTACATCTGTGCCAATTTTGGTTTGGATTCTATTTTTTTCTACCTCAGGCCCTTTTTTAGTCTTCGTTGCCTGGACTATAAGGGTTTAAAAACGGGTAAATTTTTCTTTCGAAAATGATCAAAATTGTCACTTTAAGCTGTTTTTTCACGCATCAGGTTTGGTCAAAATATTTTTGTTTGGCATAAGGGTGATGGGAAATTTACCATTCTCTCCATCGTTGCCTTTATTTTTACATTTACATGGCAAATTAAGGTTATTTTAGAGGTATATAAGGTCAAAAATAATTAAAATACTCAAAGTACTTAGAAAATTGGATTTGGATGGGGTTTTTCAAAAATTTTGTAGCACAAAAGCGGTTGCAAATTAGTCGTAAGATCAGTCCCTGAAGTGAGAATTGATTGATTCTGTACACTATTCGATCTGATATCACTTATCAGATATTGAAACTAAATCAAATCCGAGTATTGATACCAATTCGTGAAATGTTATCTAGAAAAGTTATTGTTGAAATCATTATTGTTCGATAATTAGGTGATATTTGATAATTATGTGAACTGAAAAATTGCATGGTATTTGATCACTTTACTGCTCACCCGTCTTGGCTAATGTTTTTCGGTATCCTGAAGTTTTCGCTCCTCACTTGACACTAAACCGTTGTGTAATAATTGCAGCGTTTTAGATTGCTGTTTACAACCTTAGTCTGTAATCACAACAAAGCAGTTCGAGATCAAGCTTGTCTAATTGATCCTCTCAAACCCAAACTGAACCTTGACTTCCTCTCTCCTTCGAAGAGTCAGATCAGTATTGAAATGTACGTTGCTCAGAGAAGGCCACATTTTGTCCGCGTCTCACGAGTTTCACCAGCGTAAAACCGTGTAAATGAAGTTCTGCATTTCCCAGTCGTGTTACGGATGAGTCATTCGCTTCGGGCAGTTAATTTTACCGTATTTTAAAGTTTAGATCGAAAGAAACCTCGCTGCGCGATGGTTGGTCGAATATACCAACATCATCTCTTCAGAGGTGAGAAACCGATTGAAAACACCAACCTACCTAATTTTCAACGTAGTTATTATTAGTTTTGAGGACCTTTATTATTAACGTAGGAGTCTGTCAATTATTATCTATCTTATGTTAGGTCTTCGTGTGCTTTGAAATCGTTAGCTTGCAAGTATTTATGTCCTCGTGTTGATATTAACCCATTTCAAGCGAAGGGTAGAAATAACTGAATAATGAGGAGAGGAGGATGAACTGTTTTACAGAATGCCAGCCGAAATAAAGCATCATTTGCTCCCCAATCGAGAGCAAAAATACTCGATATTTTATGAAATTTACTTTTTATTTAGATTTGAGGGGCCTCAGTTTTCTAAATCGATATGATTTAACCAGTTCTTTGTTTTGGTAGGATGAAAAAGTCTACTTATAGACCGGAAAACTGTTTCAACTCATGGCCCAGAAAGCTCACTCGTCCAGAATCGAATTTAAGCCACCATACTCATACCTTCGGCCAAGAGGCCTTCTTTTCAAAAAATGTCCAAAATTGCATTGAGCTCCCGAACATCGAAGAAACTTTTTCTGAACAGGATGAACAGGTTTAGGAACAGCATGAACGAGAAAAAATTCTCCTGCAAATATTTACCACTATTTTCAATATTTAAAAAAATCATAAATATGACGATGCGAAAACGCATCAGTGACCGGAAATGGGTTAAATTACCTGCTTTTTGAAGCAAGAACTAAGTAGGTGCCTATTGAATTACACTCCTTGCGAATGTTTGGCGTCCTCACTACTGGTGGTACGTGAAGCAGCTTGGAATGGTATTTTTAAACTCAAAAATACAATTTCCTGATGTTTTCAAATTTATTGTATTGTATGGATTCTTTTTGGTTCTGTCGGTTTCGGTACCTCCTTGTTTCGAGAAAAACTATACGTATAATGTGATTATACGGGGTGAGCCACGGGAATATGCCAGATTTCTATTGAGCAGTAAAAAAAAAACTACACGTCATATGCCAAAAAAAAGTATTTGCCAGAAAGTTTATATTATATAGTTTTTTTCAAGCTATGATTTGAAATAATATCGTCCAAATAATGACCTTGGCTGGCCAATGCAAGGTAGTATAAATTATAAGGGATTATTGGGTTAGCGCCTTGGCAATGATTTTTCGTCAAAAGAGAGAGAGAGAGAGAGAGAGAGAGAAAACATGTATTTATTAGAAAATTACCATAAGAATATTTACAAACAAAAAAACGACTTAGGTACATGAGTTTTGACAATGGCTATGCCCGTCTGTCAGAGTATCGTTCATGTACCTACGTATATATTTGGTTTTCAAATGTTTAATAATAAATTTATTGGTTATATTTATTCATTTATATACTTTAAACACAACTTTCCTTATACATTAAAACACGTTATCCCAATTAAATTTTCTAATCAATTCAACTCTAAAAACCCATGCTGACTGGCAATACTTCGCAATTTGGATCCAAATTTGCTCCATTCAGGAATGCGCAATAGCGATTCGCGAGACAGACTTGCTACTCCAAAGGCATTCATTCGAAATCCCGCAAGAACCGGGCTCGTAGCCAAAAATGCTCAAGGTCTCCGGGATCACCCGTATTATGAGGAGAGCAAACTACATTTTGGCTGTCACCAGAATGGTGAGGCATGTCTGCACGAACTTTGCAAACCCAACGTAGGACAAGACAAACATTGACGCCCTCTGAGCGTCCACCGTCAGGTCGATACACCTCACGTTAAGGTCCAAAAATCTATAAATACAATTTCATGATGTTTTCTAATTTATTGTATTGTATGGATTTCTTTTGGTCTGTCGGTTTCGGTCTCTCCCTTGTTTCGAGAAAAACTATACATGTACTTAATGTGATTATACGGGGTGAGCCATGGGAATATGCCACATTTCAAATGAGCAGTAAAAAAAAAAAAAAAAAAAACCACGTCATATGCAAAAAAATTATTTGCCAGAAAGGTTATATTATGTAGTTTTTTTCAAGCTATGATTTGAAAATAATATTGTCCAAATATTGACCTTGGCTGGCAATACAAGGTAGCATAAATTTGAAGAATTTAACAGGGATTATCGGGTTAGCCCCTTGACAATGATTTTTCGTCAAAACAATGGTTTCTTAATTTTATAAAAATTACTCAAATTCTGAGGGTAGATGAAAAAGGCTCTATAAATTTGATTGACCGTCAGACGGAAAGACACAACCGAAATTGATCGTAATATTATTTTAATTTAGAGTTGATTGCCTACCACGTTTATGGGCACTCAGGGTTGTACTTCCCTCTGACCTACCACTCCATCCACTCTCAACTCGCCAGAAATTTGTATCTCTTCTGGGAGCTAGGAAAATGAATATTTCCAAGTGTCGCCTCCCCTTAAGAGCTGCAACCGTCTCTGCTGAAACTCACTTTCCTCCCCTCACTACGAAATTGGAAAACCGACAGGAATAGAAACCACTCCTGCTAAGTAAGGAGCTGGTTGGTTACAATTTTCGAGACCTTGCAAGCTTTCAACGTTATTAAACTTGAAAGTATCCATTTTAATAGGAAAAGTAGGATTGATTTATCCTCGTTAACCTACCTTCGGAGCTGAGTCCATTAGTGTCAGGAATTTATATTACCGGTTTTGCATATCAATGCAAAGTAGCCAATCAATTAATTCGCTTTTGGTTCCATAACTATAATTTTGCGCTGATTCCGGAGATAACATAGGTAATTATGATTAATTATAATTCACATTGAACAGAAAATAAGGGGAGTTGTTAGGACAATAAATATTGATAATAATATGACGATATGACTTCTTATTTGAAGTAACAACTTACTGTACTTGCAAAATCTCCCGAAAAAACCGCACAATCACAAGCGAAAAGCGTGATTTCCATGTTGTACCAACTTAACTCTCTTGTCTTTATCCACAAAGGAGAAACTATGAAAATCATGGTGTTAGGTTAAAACTCACCGAACGTTGAGAGAGTTTGGTTGGCACATCTTGGATACCACACTTTTTTGGAATAAGTTGTTTCTTCAAATAAGGAGGCTATAAATCTCATCTTATTCCTAACTGCTTCAGTGAAAAATGTCGTTCATTGGGTTTATGAAGGATCTAAGTCCTCACACACCGTTTTTTGACATTTTCATGTCTTTGCTTTGGCACATAAACTGAAAAATCGTCACGAAAACTAAGCAAGTCTTGCTCACGCGACCAATAAATAAATAAAATAGACTCACTGTTGGGTACATGAACTAACAACCTTATTTCACTACCTTGTTGTGTAGTGGTTGACATGAAAATGTCCCAATGTGTTGCAGACTCGTATGCAAGCATTTATGTTCGAATCGAGTTAGAAGCAAAAACTTGATTGTGAAGATGTGGTAGGAAAAAAAAAATTGGGAATAAAGGTAAATTTTTGCTTAAAATTAGGCAATTTTCAAATTACACCCCTAACGATTTCAACCCCTTCCGGGGTGTTGTAAGTCATTAAAAGTCAAAAAATTCTGTTATAACAAAAATGTAAAAACGAAAATTTGTATGAATTTAAGGGTTAAATTTGCATAATATGCATTTCTAGTTAGTCCATGGCTAAAACAAATTGTGTTAAAACGAGAAGAAATAATACGAGTGCAACGAATTAATTACTCGCTTCAATATTTTTTCATTTTTCATTTCAATGTTCTTCAGAAAAAGAAGATTGATGGCCAAGTCGGTGGTCAGCCTCTGTTCCCTTACAATTTGGTCAGCTTCAGAAAAAAAAACCTTTCTGACAAAACAGAGGTAGCCACTGCAAGCAAGTATTTCAAGGCAAATTTTGAAACCTCAGGAAACGTCTCCGCCATCTGTTTCCAATAACATTGGTATCATATTATGATACCAGTCTTAGTTGGATTTTCACAAAGTTATTAACAAAACGCATTTTACAATAACGTAGTTAGGTAAAAAATAGGTATGTTGATAGGTGAAATAGGCAATGATAGGTAAAATAAGCAATGATAGATAAAAATTAACGTAAAGGGTAAGTAGGTACTAACAATAAGAACCTAACTAATCAGTGATAATTGATAACGCGAGGAGAGAATAATCAATCGTTGAATAATCTTTACAAATTAATCGATTACCCGATTAATCGTACTCAGTGGACATCGATTTAATGTTGTTAATGGATGTAGTAAACAATGCCGCTTGTTTTGTTGTCATTTGGGAACTAAAGACATAAAATGTCCCAATGTGTTGCAGACTCGTTTCATTTCTTCGAGTTTTACTCAGTTTTGAGTCCCTTAAAGCCATTGTAAAATTTCAAAAATTAGGCCGAAGTCAAAATTGTAATGTTTTTTTTGAAGATCACAAATTTTCATGCTTAAAATAGGGCTGTCGAAAAAACGCTAAAGACTACCCCATGTTCTCAGCAGCTTTCCACTGGTATACTCGGTTTATAGGGAGAACGTTTTCGAGAAAATTGAGTTTATTATGCCAAAAAACTTCCGTCCGCGGCACTTTCCTTAGTTAGGTACCTGACGATTTTGATGAAATTTGGTATGTGGGCTCCATTTGGGGTCTAGTTGCGCCCCGAAGTTTTTGGGCGATGTCTGTCACTTCTAGGGGGTAAATTTTTCAAAAACGCCCCAGCTCAAAAAATCTCGATATAAAGGTATTTTTTCCTCCAGTTTTTCATAGAATTGAATTTTTTTATTCAAATGAGACGGCCTAGAGATCTGTAGGACCAACCGTTCCTATGTTTAACAGATCTTGATGAATGAAATTTGGTATATCGACTCCACTTAAAGTGTAGTTGTTCCACGAAGCTCTTGTTTGGTGTAAGCCACTCCTAAGGGCGAAATTAGAAGTTGTAATTTTCAAATCGCCTTACGTTGAAAATGCTCGATATAAAGGTTTTTTTCACCAATTTAAAATAGAATTGAATAAAATAAGAATGAAGTTCGTGAAACATGTTTCATCCTGATGCTTCACTTTCACACCTACTGCACATTGTTTGTAGTTGAATACGAGGACCACCACTCATGGGACGTCGTTGGTTTATGAGTTGGGGTTTCAAGTACAAATGGTGCCCGAGTAACAAATATTTTTTCAGGCATCTGGGGCATCTGTGGGCTCACAAATATCCAGATGGTTTTAGTGGGGAAACTGGGGAAGTTTAAGAAGGGGAAGATTTCCAGTTCGCCGGCAATAAAAAATAGTAGTTAATCTCAAAACATCACAACATCAAAACAAAATAATCTGTAACATCCTAGAAAATTTCATTGAAATCGGATGGAAAATGTAGAAGTTATGGACGTTACAAGGAAATTCACGTTTGCGCATGCGCCAGTGGCTATTATCAGTCCGAAGGTGATGATTCTCATATGGGACCATCTACAACCTAATCCGCCATAATCCCTGGAAATTTCATTAGAATCGGGTAGAAAATGTGGAAGTTATGGCCGTTACAAGGAATTCACGTTTGCGCATGCGCAGTGGCTACTATCAGTCCGAAGGTGGTGATTTTCATAGGGATCATCTAAATACTAATTTGTAAATTCCCTGAAAATTTCATTGAAATCGGATGGAAAATGTAGAAGTTATGGCCGTTACAATGAATTCACGTTTGCGCATGCGCAGTCGCTTCTATCAGTCCGGGAATAATGATTTTCATAGGGGACCGTCTACACACCAACCCGCACAATCCCTGAAAATTTCATAGAAATCGGACAATAACTTCGTATAGTTATGCGCGTTACAAGGAAATCATGACAGACACACAGACAGACAGACAGACAGACAGACAGACACACAGACAGACAGACAGACAGACACGGAACCAAAATTGTTCAGAAAGGTCTAAACAAACGCAAAACGCGAGTGGAAATTTTGATTTTGGAGAAACTTTTTTTTTCGTCCTTGAAAAGTGAAAACAAAGCTTCCGCTACCTTGGTAGACTCGAAGCAAAAGTAAAAAGGCGAAGAAAAAAAAATCTTATCGATTCATTGACAAGTGAAATTTTTTCTGCTCGGTTATGATTAGGTTTTCTTCTTGAAATTTAATGTAGGTAAAGTTGTTTGGAAAATTTCTCTGTTTCAATTTTGGTCTCTATTAAAATAAGAATAATAATATGAGGATAAAAAAATAATAATAATAACGTCAATTATATAATTTATTGAAATTAAAAAAAATTGTGGGGGGAGGGGATGTGGTAGTCATGGAAAGGTAGGTACCTGTAAAGAGAAGGTTGTTGTTAGCTCATTCAGATATTGTGAATTATTCATTTAATACCCCAAATATTACACAATTTTATCTATAATTTGTATACCATTATTTTTTGTAAAGATTTGTGGAGATGTAACGAAGTTCAGAACTCTGGTCGTTCACCCAGCTGATTTTTCCCGCATTCACTTCCAGTTTTATCAAGAGTCAGTATGTTATAGTTCTGTCAGTATGTTATAGGTACTGTTGAAAAGTACGTCTATCGTTCTTTAGATCCTTTTCACTTCTTCCAGTGGGCTCCAAAATGCTGTGTGCCTACCACATTTTAGTGCTCCAGGATGAACTGAAGATCGGCTCTGATGTTCACATCAGCTGCTACATCATTCCATCCCTCAACTAACAGAATCCTCATAAAATGTCGTCCACAAGATTTCAATGCTCAAGGATGAACAAAACAGTGATTAGCTTTATCGTGTTTACATAATTTATTGTCTCTTGATTTGAATAACAACTGTTTCTCCACAAAAAACAACAATATAAAATGTACCTCAATAACAACTCAATTCTCATTCGTTGTTTTTTCATTTCAGGTGGTGGAGATATAATGATGGCGCCGAGCGTAGGACAACGACTGCCGGCCAAAGAGTGCAACAACACCACCAACTCTCAACTGTACATCACCGATCAAAATGGCGATGCCGACAAAAACAGGTGGGATAATCAGCAAAATTTTATACCAAAAATATCAAAATCCTCACGATACACTTTTCACTCCAAACGGGCAGCCCACACTGGTGAACCAAACCAACAAAATTACTGTTTTACTTCGACAAATCTGAGATGAGAAAGGAAAGTAGTGATGCAATCGATTGACACCCGATTTCTTCTATCACCACTGGGAATGGGACAGATCAACTTTCTTCCCGCTCGACCGCAATGTTTGTGACGATGTGTCTACGTAGAAGCGTTTGTAAAAACTTGTCCTAAATATTTCTACTTCATGGAAGAAAACTCAAAACAGGTTGGGTAAGGTCGTGTTTCTTGGGTCATTTTTTTCAAACTCAAATTTAAATAAAAAACCTTCTGAAAAATCCCGTTTTATTTTTAAATTGTAGGGTGACAACATGGGAACAGATGAGAAAAAGAGTTTTAGCTGAAATCACTCTATATTTAATATAGTAATTTTGACATTTTATGTCTTTACTATGGCACATAAATGAAAAATCGTCACGCGGGAAGCGTTACCAGGGGAGCGTTCCAGTTTTCTCAGGAAATAATCATCCAATTTTCATGTTTCTTGGGGCATTCTTCTTATTTGTAAAATCTCTACAACAATGTACTTGTTTAGTTCAAAAATTAAATAAAAGGTAGAAATGTGTACTTGAATTGGAAATTTTCAAGGATTTTCGAATTTTTTTAAATTCGATTTTAAGATTTTATATTTACATTCCTGAATATACCTTGGGTCAGTGATGATTGTACCTTGAGTCGGTAATTGTGCCTAGGGTCGCATACAGAAATTAAAAAAAAAAAAAAACATCGTTAAAAATATTAAAAAACACGTGTATTAGTGAGAAATCACGTGTTCGGTGTTTGAAAAGTCTTATTTAGGTACTCACAGCCAAGAAAGACATTACAAATTATTATTATTAACATGAAACTTCGAGCTAAAAACATGACATTTTGATAGAATTCTTATTGTTATCACATTAAAAGTTTCTATTGCTAACTACTTATTCCTTATAAAGAAAATCACTATATAAATGGCAATATATAAACAGGTCAAGAAGTAGAAAATAATCATTTTTAATAATAATGAACCTATGGAATCGACCTTGTTTATATTATAAACAAGGTCGATTCCATAGGTTCATTATTGAAAATAATAGACCAAAATTGGAAGCTACCTATTGAGAATTAAAATACATTAAAACATTTTAATGCCTGTGAATGAAATTTCAAACTTTGCCTCATCGGCTTACTGTTGGCTCTGGCAGGATTTTGTTGATGTCTCCAAATTTTTTACGTTTCGCCAAACGAAAAATTCTTTTTTTTTTTCGGGTGAACCTGACGGTCGCCTGTCCATGGTCAACTGTTGACGGATGGAAAACTCTCCTCTTATCTCATCCCCAGTGGAATTTGAATGGTTTGACTCCTGTTGCACTTCAAGGCATTTGAATTAAACGAAAAAACAACGTAAGCTGGGTGACCCAAGGTACAAGCAAAAAATGACTCGATTAAAACAAAACTATGACTTAAAACAATATAAACGATTAAAACAAAAAAATTACTTACAATTTTCAAAAAAAAATTACAAAAATTACAAAAAAAATATCATAAATTATATGAAAAAAACTATTAAAACAAAAAAATGACTCGATTAAAACAAAACTAATGCACCAATTAAAACAAAACATTAAATGGCGAGTTAACACTTGTAATTAACCACAAAACTATACACCTTATGATTAACTGATTGTTTTACTTCACTTTGCAACCAAAACAATAAGGAAGAAAACTTACCGTTCTTTGAGGACCAACTAAACTCCGATAAAGGTTAGGAAAACTTTAGGTAACTCTTATCAATCCTGCGCCTAATCTGTGAAGATGAAACTTTTCTTGTTTCATTGTCTCGATGGACAGTTTGGATTTTGGTGGACACAAACTCTTTTTCAACAGTCCTTCCTACAGATCTTGGAAATGACCCCAAGGTACATCCGACCCAAGGAACACGACTTTACCTTTAGCTATGTAGATTTTCCGCTCTGATTCCATGGTTCTTCTGTTTGCGGATTGGCTCAGTGATGAGCAGTTTTTCAATGGGAAGTCGTAGCTTCCTAAGGACAACCTTGGTTCTTGGTTTAAAATGAAAAACGCATTTGCTATATTAAAAGGAAAATCAGTTCAATTGTGAGTGAAATTAAAAACTGAAATGAAAAGTTGGTATTACGAGCAAATATTGAATTCTGAAATATGGGTTTAAAAGTATAAAACAGACTTGACGTGTACCGTTGAAGAAAATGACTGTAGGGATTGTGTTTGAAAATTATTTTTTGTGAAATCTGCTAAAAGAAACTCGTGTCCAGTAGATGAATGAGAGTTGAAATTGTATTTCTCGTGTTTGTTCACCAGTGTTTTATGGCAGCCCAATTGCAAAATTACTGTAAATACTATTCAATACGATACTAATTTAATAATTATGGTAGCATGACATTATAGTAACATTATACAGCTAACTCCATGAAAAAGTGGGTTAACGCATATAGGAAAGACTAATGCTTTCTTAGAAGTTTAGAACGTCGTAATTATGTGCATTCGACTTGAACCTCTTTTTCATATCCATAAAAATATCCGTTGAAAACTTTGGCAAAAATTTGCTTTTTTCCCATTATATTGTTATTTAATTTAATTCAATTTTTTTGAAACACATAATTATTAAACACGAGTTTGGGTTGAAAAACATTTTTGAAAGTTATTTTGGGAGTGCTGAAACCGAAAATTCCCGGTGTTTTTGCGATCACCAGCCGGTTAGAAACTGACACGAAATTTTGTCACGAAACCGATAAACAATTTAGTAACTAGACTGACCAGTTGACGATGCACAATTCTGTGATTTAAAAAATAAAATTCTGATTCCAAGGAATACCTCCAACTTTTGTGAGTTTACTTAGGTAGGTACTTCGCGAACGAGCCTATTTGGGTTCTACTTAATCTGAATTTATTTCTAGAACTTTTAGTTTGTAAGTTTTAGAACTTATGAAGTTTTCAAGTTTTGTGCCAGTCTTGTCCCTGGCAGAACATTTCGTTTGTTCACGTAGAAAAACGTCTATTTGAGTATGATATCATGATACGAGTTGGTTCAAGAAGGTCATGAATATCATGTTGACCCAATCAGTAGAAGCCGACATGTTCCGATCGATCGACATAAGTAGAAGAGAGATCTTGACATTTCTGAATTTACAATACTAATAACTTGATTAGCTTTCGCCCTTCAGGACACTTTCTTTATGATTTCCCATTGCTTTGTTAGTAGATGTATGGTTGGATTTCATTTCAATTGTAGCTACATCTGTTACATCTATTGGCCCAAGCAGAACGGTGTTGGGTTAGGTAGGATAGTGCATTACCCATTTAAGTTATATAGGTAGTAGTTTCTGTAGTTGATTTCTAGTTGATAGCATTTCTCCATGTAGCATTCGTGCTTATAATTAGTTATAAGTTTGATGGGATGTGGTTGATAGCAAGGTTCTGACTTCCAGATCCTGTCTTGGGTTTGATTTTTTTCAAAAAATGGTCCAGTTTTTTAAAAAAAAGAGAAAATCCCAAGTCCTTTAGATTTAAAATGTGCCTCGGGAGTGCTGGGGCTTATGTGCTTGTATTTTTCAACTGTTACTTGCTGGGTTCTAATCAATATATGAGGGTATCTGGCTTTTTTTTACATCCCATCAAACTTATAACTAATTATAAGCACGAATGCTACATGGAGAAATGCTATCATCTAGAAACCAACTACAGAAACTACTACCTATATAACTTAAATGGGTAATGCACTATCCTACCCAACCCAACACCGTTCTGCTTGGGCCAATAGATGTACATCTGTAGCTACAATTGAAATGAAATCCAACCATACATCTACTAACAAAGCAATGAGAAATCATAAAGAAAGTGTCCTGAAGATGCCCCTTGGGCGAAAGCTAGCTCGACATGCAAAATAAACAACATAAGTACATACTGAGGATCCGCCGCAATTTATCCTCCCCTCACCAATAACCTTTTCAACAAGAAGGCAACAAACTATGAATAAAAATAACTTGATTGTTGAGAGGAGGTTTTTTCATTTTCAAGGCTAAGTGCATCGGGTTTAGTTTCCAAGCACGCAACAACGTACCGTGAAACATTTTGATTTAACATTTCTTCATGACTTGTGTCGTAAATCTGTCTGTCTTTTGATAGTTCATTTGTGGTCAATTATGTCTGGAAATGTTGGAGTTTTTCCATTAATTTTGAGTAACAATAAATCAATGAAATAAAACAGGGTTTTAGGCAAAACCCCTCAAATTAGAAATTTAATTTTAGCCTCATAGTAAAATTACGAAAAATTAATGAATGAGATGATAAGGCAGGCGAAATGTTTACCTCAAAAGGAGAAATAGGCGTATTGTTTCGTTCAAGGTGGTTCAAAGTAACAACTTCAATCAATCATGTTGAAGGTTTTCATTTTTAGCCAAATTTTATTCAATGTTTTTTAAAAAATATGGCCTTAAACCCCGTTTATTTAAATTATTTTTACTCAAAATTTATTTTTAAAAAATTTTCATTAAGAGTTTTTGAGAACAGTCACTGAAATCCGTTTTTGAGCGTTCTAATCCCCTGAGCTGACTGTAAAAAAAACCATACGTACCTACCAGATTTCTATGAAAATTCGCTCATTAACTCATGCTGCATGAAAGAACTTTTGTTCCCAATTCAGTCCAGAGAGCCGAAAGGTATTCAACTTCACACACAAGTGGTTGCTCCTCTAGGCGGTTCTAGGAAAAGGATGGTTCTTGGTACCTGGAGCTTGAGAGCTACACGTGCTGGTTCCTTGGAGGTCTTACCCAGAATTTCATGGTTTTCACGAACTGGTTGTTGTTATTTGGGCACCAGTTATTTCGACTTTTCCCAGAATATTGGCTTGTGCAGGTACCTTCATGCTGCGGTAGAGAGGGGGGGAGGAGGCCTTTCCCACTAGCCTGATCCCTAACGGCCATCTTGGGGTTTCTAGGAAACCTCTCAAGACAATAACGAGACCACGACTGGACTGTGACATCATATTATGGGTAGGTGGAACCCTTTTCTACCTGACCCTAACTCCCTTGAATCAACCAAGAGTTGACTCATTTTGAGATCAAATAATTTTATGAAAAACAATGAATTCGCAGGTGAGTACGTACCTAATTCTAGGTTCCCCAATTATGACTTTCAAATTTGAATATTTCGGAATTTTCAACATTGTCGCTCCAAAATTTATATTTTTCTAATCAGAACTTTCTTGCTATGTTTGCTAGACCAATGTTAGGCTTGAAATTTGGCTATTCCTCTCGCAGAAAGAAAGAAACTTGTAAGACAACTGGATGCCATTTTTTTATAAAAAAAATCGTAACGCTTGCACAGAAAAAAACTCATACATAGATATGTCTTATGGCAATTATTTATTTACAATATAATTTATTGCATTGTATGTATTGTACCTGTAGTTAAGTTAAGAAACAGTAGGTGATATGAAGTGAAATCACGTAAACCAAAACTTCGAATTGTTCTATTGTTTCGTTAATTGCTAAGAAAAAGTTTCCTCCTCATTTTCTGGACTAGGGTAGAGTGATAAGTAACGTAATGAAATGCCTAGTTTACTCGTAAATACGATAGTTTAATATAATATCCAAGAGAAAACAACTTGGTTGCCTATCACATTTTGGTTTATTATTTTCAATAATAAGCCTTTGGAATCGAGCAAGAAAAAAAAAATTTTAACCCCCCCTCAAAATTTGATGTTTTACGTTTCAAGGTACGTAGAACACGAAAATCGAATAAAAAAATTTCCGTCCGTCCGCCGTACGCCGTACGCGGCACTTTTCTTAGCAACACTGGACCGATTTGGTTCAAATTTGGTATATGGGCTCCATTTGGGGTCTAGTTGTGCCGCGAAGCTTTTGGTTGATGTAGGTCACTTCTAAGGGGTGAAAATTAAGGGTTTGAAATTTTCAAGAGTGCCCTAGCTCGGAAACTCTCGAAATAAAGGTATCATTTTTTCACCAATTTTAAATAGCATTGAATTTTTAAAAATTTTTGAGACCACCCGGAGCTCTGTAGGACAAACCGTTCGGTCCCTACGAGTACTTGAAGGTTTTCCTTCGATAAAACAGAATCATGAGTGTGAATCGCAAAAGAGGTCTAATCTCCATTCAAATTTTATCGGACTAAAATGCGATCGCTGTTCATTTCTTCGATTTGTATACAGTTTTGCCTTCTGCGTAACCAGTAATCAAATTTCCGTATGAAGCTTTCTATTGTTCCAATCGAGTGTGGAGCGTTTAGTTCTTTCTAATAAACTTGATTGTGAAGGTGTGAAGCCAGTATGGTGTGGTAGGTAGTACCTAGCTGGTAGGTAAAAAAAAGTTGGTAGGTAAAAAAAATGTTGGTGGGTAAAAAAAATTGCTCAAAGGCTTCTTCACTCTTCAGATCACTGATCAGCTGAGTGAGCTCCGAAGCCATTTTCAATCCTATTGAATGGAAGTGCTCTTCCAGGTGTCTCCAGCATTCGAGGAGATCTTCTTCACTACTCAGATCACTGTTCAGCTGAGTGAGCTCCGAAGCCATTTTCAATCCTATTGAATGGAAGTGCTCTTCCAGGTGTCTCCAGCATTCGAGGAGATCTTCTTCACTACTCAGATCACTGTTCAGCTGAGTGAGCTCCACAGCCATTTTCAATCCTATTGAATGGAAGTGCTCTTCCAGGCGTCTCTAGCATTCGAGGAGATCTTCTTCACTCTTCTGATCACTGATCAGCTGAGTGAGCTCCGAAGCCATTTTCAATCCTATTGAATGGAAGTGCTCTTCCAGGCGTCTCTAGCGTTCGAGGAGATCTTCTTCACTCCTCAGATCACTGATCAGCTGAGTGAGCTCCGAAGCCATTTTCAATCCTGTTGAACGCAGGAAGCTGAAATTTGAGAGGGAAGGTCAAGGGAGAATACAGATGGTGTTTGGTGCTATTGATGGAGAACCAGTGATCTATACAGAAGGGATCTATACAGTGATCTATACAGAAAAATAATAAACCTTTGAGCAATGATTTGCAGCGTTTTTAATGTATTTTAGAGCCAGGAGATTGGGTGGACCATAGTTGTACCTCCCACAACAATGTGCGCACCACAATGTGCAACGAAGAAAAAAAACCCCCTTCTCACCTATTCAACATAGATTTTTTTTCAAATCAGATTTGAAAGCTGAGATGTGTAGGTATGTTGGCTAAAATCCGCAAGGGGTTAGCATTTTTTTCCCCGGAGTTATTAAACAAAAACCTTAAAAAGTGGCACACAGTTGACCCGTTTTACGGTAATGAAAAATAATAAACCTTTGTGTAATAATTTACAGCGTTTTTTGATCATGATCACGCTCATTTTGTCGAGCCCCAGCCAAAAGACATATCTACGTCAAAACTCGGTTGCGAAAAACTCAACTTTGCCATTTTCAGTAGCAAAACCATATTTTCGCTCAAGCTTTGCTATCATGCTTATTTTGGAACACAAAGGACGTGAAAAACATAGTATTTCTCAAAGTTGAGACATTCATAACGAAATTTGTTTCTAGGATGATAGGAAAACATCTGCAGAGCTCTCGGTAGTCTCATTCGATTCTAAAAAATGCTATACTATTGATGAAATAACAGAATACTATTGATGAAAAAACAAATGATGATTAATAATTGAAATTGATGAGTATGAATGATAATGAATAATAATTGATGAATATGAAAATAATTGATAAAAAACGATACTATTGATGAAAAAAAGTACCTACCTACCTTTGTATCAACATTTTTTTTAAATGAAATTTTTGGTAAAAGTTTTTGGATACAACTTGACTCCAATTGAAAACCGATACACCAAATTTGATTAAAATCGGTTCAAGGCAACTGAGTAAAACTTAGATTCGATTTTTGGATTCTACGTACCTTGAAACGTAGTAGGTAAACCGTCAAGTTTTTAAGGGGAGTTACACAATTTTTTTTCCTCGATTCCAAAGTATCAATCTGAATATAATAAACCATAATTATTGTCAAAAAGTTAAATCTCTGTTCAATTTCTCCCTTGCGAGGGAAAAACATTAAATCATGTTTAATGTTTTTCCCTCGCAAGGGAGAAATTAGATTGCCGATCACTCAGCTGATCAGTGACCACTCAGGCGCCTTCAGCATTCTCCATTGACCCTGCTTCTCAAATTTCAGCTTCCTGCGTTCAACAGGAGAGAAAATGGCCTTGGAGCTCACTCAGCTGATCAGTGACCATCTTGGTACAACTAGACCCCAAATGGAGCCGATATAACGTGGTAACTAAGAAATCGGTCCGTGGTAACTAAGAAAAAAAAGCGTTGCAGATTTGCGTGTCGGAATTCACAGAATGACCCCCAGCCCTAAAACATTAAACATGTTAAAATAATCAACCACAATTATAATGGTTTTCTAAATGAGACAGTCTTCAAATACCCCGTCTTGTTTACCAAATGAGAAGCAATTCAAGTTTTCCTTCAAAAACGCTGTCATCCAGCGAAAATAAATCTTATTCAAATCGGCGACACTTAGGCCCGTATTCACAAAAATCGCCAAAGTGAAACTTGAAGTCGCACTTCCGAAAGTGATACTTCAGGCCAAAGTGAAACTTGAGGAGAAATCGCTATTCACAATCGTTTTTAGTGTACCTAGCTGCCCTTTAGTCTGCTTTAAGTTCAACTGATAAGGAAGTTGAACTTCCGACTTGACTTCTTCTTTTCCATTCTTATAATGAAGTTAGAAAATGAAACATTTCGAGAATCCTAGGCACAAATTCTTCTTAATCCAGTGACAGAACGACCGCCTCAGTTAGATTACTAGATAGATATCAACAAGAATATGTAGGGATAGTAAATTAGATCAGTTGTTGATATTCACAAAGAAAATATTTAGGATAGGAAGGATTGTTTTTACGATCGTTGATGGAAAACTGAGGAAAGGGCTTACCTACCTACCTACTGGTTCTTTGAAAATTTCAAATTTTCAGATTTCAAAATTTCAAAATGTACTCAGATTTATGTGAATTTTATTTAATAGAATTCACATAAATCTGACTACATTTTGGGCACTTGAACAATAATGTCCTCAAATTGAAATGAACTGAGCACAATTATACGTGCTTAAAGGTAGCAGTAAAAAGGAAAAGTAGGAAATTGTTTACCTGTGACGTGCGCGGAAGGTCTTCTGACCAACACTCGAATCCATTTTCGCTTTCTCTTCGCCTTCTTAGCACAATTTGTACACGTCTCCTTTCCGTAGATACTGCAAATATTCCATGTAGTCATTTCCCATTTAAATCCGAACGGAAAAACTTCGTAAAACGGCTGTCGAAGCAAGCAAAATAGACGCACTTCTTGTCAAAAGCTGTACTAAGGGCCTGTAAAGTGTGGTAGGAGCCAAACTTACCCGGAGAGTGGAACTTACTAAAGTTCAGCTTCGGTAAAGTGGAGCTGAAGTGACGCTTCATCTAAAGTTCGGTTTGTGAATAGCGTTTTCTCTAAAGTACGGCTCTAAGTGGAGATTTCAGGCTTCACTTAGTGAAAAGCCCCACAAAGTGCGTTTTGTAAATACGGCCCATAGCCTTAAATTTAGGGACTTTTTCTGTGTTCTGATGGAGTATCCAATCGTTATCATTCAACCTACCTTGGCAGATATCTTTTTATCATATTTATATCGGTTTCGGCATCCCAACCAACAAACTTCAAAATTGGTTCTTCTACCCGAACGAATTCCATACATTTTCTTTTGTTCCAACAATCTAATTTTTGTTCAATTATTTTTCTTTGTTTCGACTTAGGTTTATTTCTGTGCTTTTATTTAATTTTTTGTCGACAGCCGATGCTCAAGTATATCAGACGGTGAGAGTTTTGAATGTTACGGTCAACTCGAGATGGACACGTCCAGCCCCACAAGGTTAGCGGAAGGCGAAATCGCTATGAGAAAACAAAATTCGATTTTCCACTATTTGATTATCATCTGACACTAATCGATTCGTGTAGTTTTTCCTCTTTACTTCCTGTGTTACTTTCACTAATCGAAAGGTCCGAGTGTGGTTTCTCATCTCATTGATTTGGGTTTGGCAATGGAAGTATCTCATGCGGCGCTCATCAATCGGCTGTTGAATAATTTTTATGGAAATTTAATATGGAATTGCTCGAGTATTTTCGTTGCTTCCTTGTGCAGCATGTGAACAACATTTCGACAGTGAACTTGCAAAACCATGTAAGTCCGATTTTTTTCGAAAATAAGGTTATTAGCTATTTGGATGGAATGAGACCCCCTTGATCCATCAAACGGAGCCAAACTGGCAAAAACTCGACTATCTCTTCTCTATGCGTCAAAAACAACACATATGAACCAACAATGACGTGTTAAGTCCACTTTGAAGCAAGTTTTTCTCGTTTCCTGTAAAATTTCTGGAAAACGACTTCATGGTTTTGCAAGTTCACTGTCGATTTGTATCTTCCAAAGTTGGATGTTTTATTTGTATTTTATTTTTCCTGACCAAAATTCAACTCTACGTACCATAATTACTTACTTATCTAATGTTCTAGATCAATTTTAATAGTCAATTATAATTCAAAACTAATTTAATTCATTATTTTTATCAATTTAAATAATAAATTAATAACCAATCGATTTTAATAAGCCAATAATAGATGACCCAAAAATCAAATTGACAAAAAATTATAATTCGAATTTTGAGAAAATTTACTTTTTATTCCTGTCATAACGAATTTTTATATAGGTTTTCCAAGTCAGATTGAGAATTTTCCAAATCAAATTTAGAATCTTCCAAATCAAAATGAGAACTTTCTAAATCAAATTGAGAATTTTCCAAATCAAATTGAGAACTTTCCATTTCTAACGACGAAACTACGAACAGTGATTATCCGTTAGTATAGCACAATCCAAAAGTTGCTGAACAATTAAAAACAAAGCTGCTGGAGGTTACTAATACCTACTTAATTATGGATAACGCCAGGATTCACCATGCAGTTACCGTTAAAGCGAAAATACAAGAACTGGGCTTCTCAGTTAAGTACCTACCATCTTATTCGTCCCAACTCAACCCGGCCGAAAAGGCTTTTTCAAAAACCAAAATGTACGTCAGAAATGTACTGAGTGAACCTGGAGGGCAACAACACATCCTGTCAGATGTCATATCTGACGGTGTCGGAACTATCAGAACCACCGTCTGCTCAAATTGGGTCATGGATATGATGGTTCAACTTCCAAAGGCAGCTGCTGGAATTCCACTTCACTAAAAGTGCCGTTCTTTAATTTCATCTTCAATTTTTTTAAGGATGAGTTTGAATTGACAGTTACTTCATAATTTTCATAATTTTAATATGAACTTGAAAAAATAAAAGAATCCTTTCCATCTTGCATTACTCATCTTTTTCGTCTCTTCTACAAAATCTCTTCTACTAAATATTATACCTGTGTCAAAAAATTCTGAGTTCTCAATTTGATTTGGAAAGTTCTCGATTTGATTTGGAAAATTCTCAATTTGATTTGGAAAGTTCTCAATTTGATTTGGAAGATTCTAAATTTGGTTTGAAAATCTCTCAATTTGATGTGAAAAATTCTTAATCTGACTTGGAAAACCTATAGAATGAATATCATTACTACCTTTGATATGGAGTAGTATTTGAGGTGCAAGAGATCAACTCTGGGCCTCGAAAAAAACAATCATTTCCAGTAGGTACTCACTAAGTGACATAAATCTTCAAAAAAAAAAAAAATGGAAACAGTTCGATTGATTTGTTAGCACAAATCTGTGACTATCCGCTGATTTCTCCGTATTTTTTCGAAATTAATAATAACCTAATGGCTTTGAGTTTTATGATCAACGAAATCTCGACTCTTTCAATTTTGCTCATCTGATTTTCTGAGTGCCTTTGTGTTTCAAATAATCCTTCGTGAACTTTATGGTTTACTTCCATTGCTGTTCATCTGTGCTGTCTTATCATTCAATGGGTGATCAGTTTCATTTCGCTGGGTCTACGTCAAGCTTGTTTTATTATCCGAACAATTTGGAAAACCGAGTAGCTATTTTGTGAAGGTCCCTCAGCAGTTTTAAAAGCAAAAAAGTAAAAATTTTCATTTTGTATTAAAAACACTGACTTGAAATCAGACTTAAACTAAAATAGTAATAATTATCTGAAAAATACTCATGGTCTCCAAACCATCCGTGTTCCATCTTAGAATGATGCAAAAATTTTGTTAAATTTGGTCAGAAAATAACCCCGCCGTAGCTGCCTATTTCATGCAGACTGTTTTGTATAACATTTAAAATTTATTTTTTGTTGTGCTCAAAATTCTAAATAAAAACTCGGAAAACGTTGTTTTGAAGTATCGGTAAACAATAAGTTATTGTCCTCTCTTGCCGACCCAATGCTATCTTTTTCCTTCTTCAACCTTTTTATTGTCTTTCTTGAACGTGTCTTATTCATTCATTATTTCATTATAAGAGTAAGGGGTTGGTTTCAGCAAATACACAGGGTGTCCCGAAACCAATTACCAATACTTCAAGAATCGATTCTACAACTTTTGACAACTTGAAATTGGAACAAATTGTTTCATTCCGCTTAAAATGCAATTATTTGTACTCTAAATGTAAAAAAAACGTAAACTTTTGCTGAAATTGTACGTTTTTATTATACAAATTCCATGTTAAACCTATTCAATGGGTTGCCGTTGGAAAGCTGATGACATAGAGCATGTATTTAGATCTGGAAAGAATTTGAAGAAAACTGTGTTTTAGCTAAAAAGTAATACAAAATGGGAAATTGAACAATTTTTGGTAGAAAGACTTTGCGTTTCGGAAATTTACCGCTCTTTCCAACAGAGTAATCGGAATTGAATTAGCATGGGTGTTGCATCATGAGTTATAGTTATGGTTATCAAGTTGTTAAGCAATCATATTGAGAATAGTTTCAACTAAATATATACATTCATTCACCATCTCTTGACTCGTGAATATTATCAGTTAGAGATATACTTGAATGGGAAATGAGGAATAATGACCAATTTAGTGTCAAAGTATTTAAAGTAGCATTTTGAGTGGAATAGATAAAAGTGCTGAGGGAAAAGCTGTCTCAAATTAGTTGTAAAATCGATTCCTGAAGTGTTGTTTTGGTTTTGGGTCACCCTGTAAGTCAGTTTTTCCCTGTGTTTCTGTCACTTCTCACAACTATCGGCTGTGGACTAATTTTTCCTTTCACTAACAACTTCACGCAATTACTTATCATGCTTCGACTTTTTTTGTGTTTATTATTTAATTTTAAATTTATTTAGATTTATTTGTCATTATTTTGTTTTGTTGTTATTCAAGGAACCACCCGCTTGTCTGAACAAACAAGTTTTTAAATGTTTAAGATAGGTGAATCGTAAATAGTCACTAAATGAATTTTAATAAGAGATCAGGAAGTTAAAATCTTCTTTTTCAAATATTTTCGCTCAGATCACGTATCACCTAATCACCAAGAGCACAAATGCACCTGACACCTTAACCGTTATTTATGAAATTTACAATAGTACATGTTAGTGTATAGTCTGGTCCAAAGCAAATAATGATCATGAAAGATACAGATGCGCAGAAATATGGTGGCCGTGTTGGTCCGGTGTGGCCACGGTCGTTGTTTGGCGGTGGATTTTGGACCGACTTCTGCGGGGGTCGTGGGTTCAGGGCTCATCGCCGGCAGCGTGCGTTTTTCGGCGACCTCATCGCCCAACTCAGGGTGGTGAGTCAATGGGAAGCCATGAGCGAAATCATCAGAAAAAATTCTGATCTTCCCTTTGGAAGACAGCTGATAACGTCCGCGACGTCAGGAGTGACAGTCGGACGAAAATCCAACCTGAAATGGTTGTTTACTTTACTTTTACTTTTACTTAACTACTGGTGACCGTGTTTGAAATCAATTTCCAATACAAAAATTTCGGTATTACAATACAAAGATGGGTATTTTGGGACGATATTATACACTCCTGCTCAAAATTAGAGCACCACCATCCATTTTTTCGTTTGTCTCTTTCCTTCTACCCTTATAAATTTTGTATCCTGGACTGGCCACCTAGGAGCCCAGACATGAATCCGATAGACCATGTTTGGGAGATGGTGAAAAGAAGAATTCGAGCCTGAGATCTACAATCAGACAATCTTCAGCAGCTGGAAACAGCAGCGAAAGAGGAGTGGAGATATATCCCCCAGGAGGACATCCAAAACATGATTAGAGGCATGGGTCGAAGGCTCCAAGCCCTCATCCGAGCTAGAGGAGGTAATACTAAGTATTGAAAAGCTAAACTGGCATAATTCAAACATTTTTTTCACATTTTCAATTTTTATCATTTTACCACAAGAATTACATATTTCTTTAATTTATTAAAAACATATTTTTTTCTCGAATTTGTGCCTTTTTTGGTTACTTTTTCCTCCTGTGTTTTCAAACAATGTGTGCAAATGGATAACAACTTGATAAGGGAAAAAAGAAGGCGATGAATGAAGAAATAGATGATGGTGCTCTAATTTTGAGTTGGAGTATATTTTTCCTCGGTCCTCATGAGGAGCCCAAAGATACCTCAACAACTTTTGTAGTTTCTAGTTCTCCGTTTCTCAATCACGTCAGGAGTTCTTTTTGAGCTGTTCTAAATTTGGTTCTCATACATTCGCTAATTGTTCACCTTGCAGCTCGAGGGTGTTGCGCCTGCTCTATTTTCGTCTTTCAAGGCTACCTATTTTTACGAGAAACAATAAAGATTCTAGAGGTAGTCAATAGGTTATGACCATTTTCATTGACCAGTTATTTCTGGAATCTATTATATTCATGACCCAAGTTGTCCTTCATTTGATTCATCGATTTCTCTCTATGATGGGGATAAGTCTATTTTATCTGGAAAATCATCCACTTCGGTTGAAAAAATATATGGCGTTTGGAGGTATTTCTTTGTCGTGCATAATTCAATTTTTAATACCTTAATTACTCAGCCTTATCAAACCGTCCTAATAGTGCAGATTTGTCTCCATGTAGCTTAAAATCATAGAAAATATCTGCATTTAATTGCTGAAAGATCGTTTGGTGAAAAACGGTCAAAGTTTTGGGGTTTCCTCTTATTTATAGAACACATTAAGGGAGAATTGATGATTAAATGACAAGGATATTGATTGGAGAATTGTAAATCGGTGTGTTGTGGAGGACGTTTACACAACATGAACGTAGGTAGTCTAGATATCAACCCCTAAGTGGTTGTCCAGGACGCACTTCAGCTGTTTAGCTTTGAAATGAGCCAGAATGAGTAAGAATTTCTTATTTTTGACCCCAAAATTGGATTCAGCAACTCGAAAAAACACCTACGGCAAACTTTCAACCCGTACTTCGTAATTTACGAATAAACGAAACTGTGTAGAAAATATGAACGTTTTAAAAAAACGGGAGGGTGACGTCAATCAGCAATAGTTCATGTACGGCCGCTTGAAGCGCTGAAATCGTGAAATCTCACTTTGTATAGTCCTCGGAGGCAACATTTCACAAAACCAGTAAAGATCGAAATCGAAAAACTGAAGTTTTTGTTTGATAATCTTCCTCTTAGATAACACGATTTCGTCGTACCAACGGGCAATAAGGGGAGGGGACGGCGATCCGGACAGCCAATCAGCGAGTGTTTCCGCTTCACGTTGAAGAGCTCCGTTTTCCCGGTTATTTTTTGAAATCATACATTTTGAATGTTTCCCAAAAAATAACAGGAGACTTATCGAGACAACCCGATTTTCATCTACCCCACACCATTAAATATTCAGGAAAAATGCTAACAGAATTCGGTGAAATTCCTCAATATTGGTAAGTATAATAATTGAGTACGTTTTTTACGAATCAGTTGGACTGAAAATTATGCAAGAAACTCCATAACTTTGATGGGTTTCTTATTGATACGGGAGTTTTATTGAATAATTTCCTCGGGCAATTTTGGAAATTTTAGAATCGAATGAGACCATCCTGAATACCCTCTACAGTCCCGAGCTTGCAGTAATAATATTTTTTCAAATTTTTAAAGTTTTTCTGGCTTTTTGGGGCTCAAATAACTCAAAAAATATCAAAGTTCGGAAAAAATTTATTTTGCGTAGGAAGTACAGAATGTCCATTTAAATGGACACCAGGACTCTATCGAACCCCTCATTCTAAGAAAAAAATCACAGTTTAGTAAATTTATTTCGTCGTTATGAATTTAAAAAATTGCATATTTTGATTGATTAAATGATTAAACAACTTAAAATTATTATTATCTCGACTTGGCTTGGCTTTTAGTTTAGTTTGGTCAGTCAATTTCAGTTTCTAGAAAGTAAAAAACACCCAAAAATCGGAAAATGAACTAAAAATTATCACAATACAAACTTTTCCCTAATTTTAGAATACCGCCTCGATAAAACATGAAATGACAATCTTATCTCTTACATTGAATGAACGCTCAAGTGAATTTCAAATATTAACAACCCAATTTTCGACTAATTCAGAACAGAAAAAGCTGAAGTCACAGCCTTTCATGGTAACTCACTTTCGTCAGACAGAGTTACTTCAAACATTTTTTACAGACAAATTTGATATTTTTCTTACAATCTGGTAACTTGGATCGTGCTGCATTCTTCATTTCATCAAAGGCTGTAAGATGCATAGCCTCGAGTTTCAATGAGGTTCGAGGCCTTGCTTCCCCCCTACTTCTTGGAGTTCCAGAACGAAGAGCTGATGGTCTGACATCGTCGACAATTCCCTTTTCGTCGCAAATGGATAAGAAATGGTCTGCCACCAACATTTTGAAATCTAAGTAGCTGAGGATGTCGTTCCTTTTATTTTGAGGGCGATTTGGTCTTGACTGTACAGGATCCAGGCGTTAGCCAAAGCCAAGTCTGCGAAATGATGAATGGTCTAGACCGTCCTTTCCAACAGGCTACCTTGTGGATCCACGTTGACAACCTCCAGATCGTCCAAATTGAGGTTTTCATCAATATCTCCCCCTCCAAAGCTGTATTCTGAAACTTTATCCGCCAGCAAAGCATCAGCGATGACCTCCACAGTTGTGATCCTTTTGACATTTTTGACAATTTCTGGAAGAAAGGGAGGTTGACTAGACCAACTTTAAAACTAGGTAGTCTTTTAGAGTCTAAGTACTCAGCTATTTTTCCAACAAAAACTTTTCAGCATTGACGCTTGATGAATGTAAAGTTAACTCCAACATTAATTTGGGTGAAGAATCATGATATTTAAATTAAAAGAATGAAATAAAACCAAATCTCGCGGGTGTCAATAATTGTTTTGAAAAAAGTTTGTGATTGAGTCCTGACTTGTCTAATGTTTTGGACGTCCCTCTGATTAGGAGATAGACCGGGCGTCCAATTAAATGGACGCCACAAGTTGCATTGCTATGACGTTAGTACAATCCGAATCTTTCAAACTATTAGTGAAAAATCACCATTAGATTCCTGGGAACAAGAGTCAATAAGAAATTTTTCGGAAATTAAGGATTAAATCACTAAAACTTACCATGAAACGAGTGCTTCGTTTTCGGGTCCATCTCTCCGCCAATTTCGAAGGTAAATCAAAGATAGCCGTCTTATCTGCAGGCGTCTTATCAGTGTTGCCTCCACAATTCGGACAACACCAAGGGGAAAAAAAGTTTGGGATATCTTCGATACACTGTTTAGGAGGGAACTTCAAACTTGTGTCCTTATAGCGATTGAGAATTGAACAGAAAGTCAGCGAAAAAATTATTTAATTGCAAATTTGTAGTTGGAGAAGAAGGCGAACTCTATTAGGTATGTAGATGTAGATAATATATTAGGTTTCTCGGTTACAATGTGCTATTATGAAGGCACCTATCTGGAACTCTCGCATGATTTTCTCTAGTTGGTAAGTAATTTCTGTATAAAATAAACATGATTGCGTGTTATTACGTCACAACCGAATGGGAAATATTGATCTCTGCCTTAAGTGTATGATCTGGACAGAGAAAATAATAATCTTTTATGAAATAATTTGCTGTTTTCAAAAGATGAGAACAATCTGATTGATCAAAATCATGTGAAAAACGTTACCAAGGTGGAATTTGATTCTCAACTCGTTAGCCGGTGGTTCCTTGAAGACTTCGAAACTCCATTTGAGCATCTGAGTCTTTCAACATTTTCAATTATTACAGCGAAGGCGTTATCAGGAGCGGCTCAAACACGAATAGCCTTAGGAGGAATACCTGGCTGAGGACGAGCCTCAAAAGGACAAGCAAGTTAGTGAATCTGTCGTGATGTCTCCAGTTTTGTGTGTTCGCTTCAAGACTAAAACTAATAACCGTTATTGCGCCTAATTTTCTGCTATGAAAATAATGTCCAGCCGGACATTTTGTATGTACCTGTGTTCAGCACCCTTTTTTGAAAAATAGTTTGACAAAATATGGAGAGTTTGGTTTCCATTTGGTAAGATTAACGAAAAGAGATTCTTTTGGGGTTTTGCTCTATTTTACTAATAACTGGGTATTCAAGCGTTTTTGTGATGTCGAATTCTCGTTGTTAATTTGAAATCTGAGTGAAACTTTCTCCCTATTTCACCGTTTTGTAACGTTGTAGAAAAAGACATTTTGTTGAAGTTGAATGACGTTGCTCACCAGGGTAAGATCGAGAGTAGGGCATCCAGTACTGAAAAACAGCAAGTAAAGCTCCTTTTTGCACACCCCCCCATTGCTGAACCAAACTAGAGCACCTCAAAATACAGCTGCACCAGCGTTATTACCCTCCTTTTTCTCTGTGATTCACTCTTCAGCAGCGCCCTAAATTTTTCTGTGATTCACAAAGGTACCGACCACGACACTCTCCACGTTGAACGCAAATATGATGAAAACACTGAAGTGATCGATTGAACATCACAGATATCCGTGAAAAAAAAAGATTGAAAAAAAGTAAAAAAAAATCATCCCTAAAAATCTATTGATATTACGACTCTAAAATCATATCCCCAACTAAGTTCTGCCATAAAGCTCAAAATTCCGAATGAAAGCACGGGAATTTTCGTCCAGTTACTGTCCTTTGGATATAAAGACATAAAGACCCTTTTCTGCCTCAGGAAATATTCCAACCAACCTACAATTTTACTCAAAAGCAACAATCTGAGGAATGTGTTCGCTAGATTCACAACAATGAAAGACGAAATTTAATTTATTTGAGGTAATTCTCTGTTGCTTTTCTAAACATATTTCTTTTTTTAATCAATAAATTAAATATAATACCTTACTTTTTAAAATATGGTGGTTTTTCTCGTTGTCTGTGTGCCACTATCACTACAGCTTTGTTTGCCAAGTACAGCACTGGATGTCCTGATTTGAATAATCCAAACAACACAAAACATCTGACCAATCAGCATTGCTTCGGTTCTAACTTGATATTATGAATAAATTTACATCTACAGGGTGTAACACGAGTGGTTCTCGACCTTTCTCCCATGTGTTCTACAACTAATTTCCGACAAAAAGTGCCCCCTGACATTTTTTGATATCTTCACTCAAAATGCCTTTTTTTTTCACTTTGAATTTTTTTTCGTGTTTTCGATCTTTGCTCAATAAATCGACCAGAACTCCCTCAATTCGAGAGTCATCTCAAATCTAAAAAATCCGTTGGAAAGATTGTTAAATTTCCAATCTTTTTGATTCATAATAATTTTTTTAAGTGGAGTCGAGATGTGCAAACGACGTATGAAAAGCAAAACTCGTCAAAATCTTGAAATAGATTGTTTTTCAGTCACCTGGTAACCATATCAATAATTGATATGGTTACCAGGCGACAAGAATTATTCTTGACGCAGAATTCTGAAACCCCTAAAAGCGCGCCAAAATCTCAGCTTTCCAGAGTGTAATCAAAAATTATTTTACAATCGAATTTAAGGGAGAAATTTTTGTTTGAACGCGGAAAAACGTGAATTTTTTTCAACGAAACCGACGGTTAGACGGAAGGACTCTGTGTTTGGGAGGAGCCTCGGCGGTGAAGATCCTGGAAAGAGAAGAATTTAGAAATTTAGAAGAAATTTAACGCTCTTTCCAATGAATTTTTAGATTTGAGCTAACTCTGGAATCGAGGGAGTTATGGAAAATTTATTGAGCAAAGGTTAAAAACACGATTAAAAAAAAAAATTCAAAGTGAAAAAAAACATTTTGAGTGGAGATACCAAAAAAATGTCTAGAGGCACTTTCTGTCGAAAATTAGTTGTAGAACACATGGGAGAAAGGTCGAGAACCACTCGTGTTAGAACATGGAGTTAGGACCTGCCACTATCAACTTTTTCCAATGACAAAGCCACTGAAAAATTTACATGCTCTAAACTGTAAGTAATACCCATTTTCCACACTAACTTGATCAGGTAACCAAGATTCCCTGGTATCTTCATGTGAAAAAAAGGCTTCACAATTAGGCGCAAAACGAAACCCAAATTTACTAACAATTGTCAACCGCTTCTGGAGTTTGAATGGACGAAATTTTCCTGTGTGAGAGTGGATTTCTTCTTGAAGTCAGATATTCAATTTCTCGTGAGTAGGTACTGAAGTGAATGTTGGAATTGTATCGTCTATGTAAATAGATGTACCACAATGTCACTGTACTGCACTGATAACATCGTGTAGAAACACGATACGAGTAGATATCTGTATTTAGAGCTGATATGGGTGGATTGAATTGGTGTGGGTAGATTGTACATATATTTCACGACCAATAGGAAGGTTAAATTAGATTGTGCTGTTTTTAATGGAGGTGGAGGTTTGTAACTTTTTAATTTTTTATACATTCAAGTGTTTTACCTAGTGAGATCAAATAAGTTATATTTTTTCATTGTTTTGGTTTCAGTAATCACGAAAACCTGCCTAACAGGCGATGGGGGTCATTCCGGCAAACGTAAGTGAATTTTTTATAATTACTGTCAGCATCAGTCAGGTCATTATATTTTGTCACCATATTGAGTTGGCACTTGAATAACTACATTCATGAGGTTTTTGAGACAAATAACTTGTAGATGTAGAGGCAGCATCGATTAATAAGCGAATTTATTAAAGATAAATCTACGTGTCTGCTTCTAGTTTCTTCAATTTTCCTTCATCAAGTGAAAGGAAGGAAGGAAGTGGAAGGTTTTCTACTCGGTATCAAAATATTCAATGTATCGTGTTGACTCACTATTCCAAATTCGGTAGGTATTAATAAAAGTAGGTCGAAATCGACTACAATACCTTTCATCCCACTCCACCAAAACATCCATTTCCATTTTGATGCGCTCGGATATCCTCTAGAGCAGCCCCTGATACCTTCTTCGTGTTCTTCCCACCTTGTTCATCCCTCTCTCACCAATTACGTACATCCTCTCGGTCTCACTCTCTCCCACTCGACCTTTCCGGGCCCCTGAAGATGAAACCTCCCTCCTCAAAAGGTGCTCAGAGATGGATTGAGCGGTCAGGTCTGCCGAGGCACGTGTCCTGACTTGATAACACTCTTTCCCTCACACAAACACCCTCTCTCGTGGTTTAATACTTAAACCCCTCCTCATTCACCGCTGTACACCGTTAGTCCCTTGATATGCCGTCAAGCACCTACCGTTCTACAGACATTGCTGTATTTAACTGTTCGGTCAGCAATTAGTGTTTCCCTTTTCTCAATTACGTCAGTTAATTTTCAAACATCCTTATTCTAGACGGCCCTATTCTGGAAAAAATCATTCATGTTCTTAGTATTTCGAGTAGCAGAACCTACAGAAAAAAACAAAGTTTTCTCTACCGTGAAAAACTTGGAAGCAAAATTTCACCGACAGATTGAAATTATGTAATTCATCATCAAGTTGCTGACACAACGGAAATGTTGGATGGGATCTCGAACTTGAAATTCAATAGGCATTTTAAAACTAGTTCCAATTATTCATTCGTGGGACTCAAAAGAGATAAAACAAGGAAGATGATTTTCAAAAATACTTTTATTAATACCTACCTAATTTGGAATAGTGAGTCAACACGATACATTGGATATTTTGATACCTACATTTTGGCAGGCAGGTCAGAAAATCTAAGAGATCCTCAGGTGGAGTTTCTGGAGATATCTGAAGGGCCCGTGTCTTCAGGTTATGTGGAATTCAAACCCATTAAGAAAAACACTTCCTTTCTTTCCCTCCCTCGCCTCTTTGTCAGCCCGGAACTGTTTAACACAATACTTCGGGCTGAGTTCTAGGGTTTTCGTCAGTTCTAAGTAAGGGGATGGACCAGATGCTCCCTTTTCTGTTGTGGGCTCTCTTTCATTCAATAGTTCAATAGTTTTTATTTGCAAATCCTAAAAATAGGCATTACAAACGTCAAGTGCAATTACAATTTACAAATTCAATAAGGGCAGTGCCGATCACATGTGGGTGAAGGGAGTGCAGGCAAAAGCCCCCCACCCGCCGGCCGGCGCCACCCGACCGGCCCCAGGCCCCACCCACCATGATGGCTCCCCGCATAAGGATACCCATGAGGGAAACGACTGCCACGCCAGTGACCAGCCGCCCCCAACACAGGACATCCCCTCGGATCCCATTCTCAACAGAGAAAAGAGAGCAATAGAGCCGCCCCCAGGACCGATAGGGCGACCACCGACCAACAGGAGAGAAGAACCCACCAATACACTCAATCATTCACACCACCAATGATTAATTTTTAAATATAACAAAAAAAAACAAGAAGACAAAAATATCACAGATCAGGCACTTACCACTATACTAGACAGAGTACGTACTTACAATAAAAAATTCCTCGATGCTATACAGGGCTTGAGTCCTTCTCTGAAACCATCAGCTGATTGGTTGTGACACCCAAGAGGACTTAGGTAGCAGGTTCTGAACTGTTCGGTAAGTGCACACAATGCGTGGAGTTCCTCTACGATACTCAGCGATTAATCCCTGTCATAACGTGACAAAGAGCAGATATTTTTGTGTTGCCCTACCAGCAATTCTTCTTATGTATTCATGGATTATGGCTCCTGGTTTAGTTATTATTTCAGCAGTTGCAATCAGCGTTGGGATAACGGTAGGTTAAGATGACTACCTCCGTCTTCCATCCACTCCATTACTCGTGACATGACCTGTTCCTGCTAGGCTTGGGTTGAATCCTTTGACCTTGGCAGTACTACCTCTGCTACATCATCGGCATATTTTACGAGGAATCCTCAGGCATTTCCAATTGAAGGACACCATCGTATGGTGCGTTCCCTAGATGAGTGTCCACCACTGAGCGCTGATCAGCTCCTTGTTATCCCCTATTCGTACTCCTAGGGAAGTCTCATATGTAAATGATGTATTCATGAGGTCAGTCCATCACTGCCATTAGATAAAACGGGACCCTGAAGGTCATTTTGATTCATTGGAAATTTCGTCTGGTAGGTACCTCACGACCGCCACTTCCATTTTTCCGTGAGGGTGAGGTACTGTTTGCAGATAGAAAGAATGCGGCTGGCCAATTTTTCAAAGGGTATACCTGCTAACAAAGACGACTACCTGTTCCAAAATCTTAGGTAGCCTAGCCTGGTGAGTCAGGCTGGGGAAAGGGCCGAGCCTCCATATCTCAGACCTTCGTAATTTGGGCATTGAGCAGCTCGAGTCATAATGAGTTAGAGAGCCCCTCCACTCTGCCAATTGTTAGGAAAGAATTCCATCTCGATTGTGAGTTCACTTGCCCTTCAGGTTTACTCTTCATTCGCCTTTAAAATTTGAAAGATGCACCATCCTTTACTGGAAATAATTTTTTGTAGGAAAATGGGAAATTTGCCGCCTTTTCTAACGGTGCCCTTATTTTTACATGTTTACGGTAAATTAAGGTAGTTCTGGTAATTTTAGTGACATGTACAAGAACACGAAAAAAAATTTGAAATTGAAAAAATGGAAAAACAAGGGGTTAAAACAAAGATGCTACGATACATGTTCTTACTTAAATTAGATGTACGATCGATCCTTGAAGTTTGGTCTTCACCCTGTATAGAATTGGGAACCACTGCCTTAAAGTACGCAAGCGGTCTGTGAAAATCAATCCTTCTACTTCATCATTGGTCAGTAGTCAACAACACTCGGTCTCATTTTCCCTGGCTTGGGTGGCAGGTAGAAGAAGGAGGATGTTTTTGAGACTGTAATACACATGAACACCTCACCAAACCATCTGCATTCTTTCAATCTGCTAACGGGTTTATATTCGTACACAGCTACTCCCTGTGGAGGTGAAAAGCCTTGCAGAGCTTTGACCTCATGAATTTCCTCCGCTGTAGAAATAATACTAACCCTGTTATTATCTATTTCCTAATCTAAAAACCAAACTCGACAAGCCCGACCCAGCTCTACCCAACCGGCGACTCCGAATGCAAACTGTTTTATCTCCGTGGTATAAATAAGCTTCGTTTTATAAATTTACTTCCACCACGCAAATTTCGGTGAGAAACCAGAGGGAGTACGCTATGAATTATTTATTCTGGCCCATTCCTAAGAATGAAAATAATTTCAATCCCTAACTGTGCTGAATTCTGCAGTTATGAAAGAAAACTCGGTCCTGTCGGTTCTAACAGTTCACGATCGGTGTGAGTAGCGGTTGTTGGGGTTCTCAACGGGTCAGAAGCGATTATGAAGAGTGACTCCAATAAGTATGTCACAATATCCAACATAATCATTTCAGATTTTCAAAGGAAGAATGAAGACAAGGTGTCTCATGATGTACGAAGGACCTCCTTTTTTCAAAGACACAAAAACAACACGATCGTTACATACTTAGCGAAAAGATTTGGGTGTTGTTTGTACCTAATTTAGAAATTTGGGTATATAATTATACTTCTGTAGAGAAAAATCCGAAGTTTTTCAATTGTTTTATAAAAATATTGATAAAATTTAGATAAAAAAATTTGTGGGTTGGAGTCGTAGCTTGCCGAATTGCGAGTTTGAGTTACACTCACTTTCAATTATCGGATAAGCACCAATTTACCGCCTCCTTGGTGAGGTCTCACTGAAAGACGCGTAGTCAGGATTCTCGATTGTGTTTACATTTGTCAATTCGAATTCAGAGACAAATAACTTGAATTAATACCAGGAAATCCATCAAAAGGAACTATTACATAGTTGTTGCCGTTTGACACCAATCTGCCAATTAGTTAGAAAAATTAAAAGAACTCAAAATTTTAGATCGTCTAACTTGGACTGTATTTTCACGAACAATAATATTTTTATAATTAGTAATTCAACGTAACTAAATTCACATGATGACTTATTATTATGTACAAAACGTTGGAGTGGGCTCCAACAATAATAATATAAATAATGAAGAAGTTTCTTGAAAACCCTTTAATATATTTAAATTATTTTTCAAAAAAGTCAGAAAAAACTGGAAGTTGACGAGACTGGAAAAAAAATAAAAGATGAGATTTAAATGACATCGGTATATAAATATGTTTCATCAAACACCCTCGATACCTACTGGTTGTGTTCAATTTTGGAATATAAGTACTTAGGTACCTACTCGTTGTCGTCAGATTCGACGGGTTGTTATTATACTTCGAAATATTATTAGTTTAAAACAAATGTTTTAATGCCAGATGTTCAACGTTTTGGATTTGAAATAAATTGACAATGGATAGGTTTGTGCTTAACGAGAAAGACGAGTTTACTTTTATAGCAGAATATTTAAAGAGAAAGACTAGAATGAAAAGAATGAGTAACGAATGAGCTGGAATGGAATGAGAATTAGGAAGTAGAGTTGTAAGAGTTAAGGAAGTTGGTACAGGCAGAGAAGAAAATAGAATCGACGACACTCGTAATTGAAAATCGATTTTTGATCACAATTTATTTTCCTAATTGTTTGAAAAGAAAAATAGACAGATTCAGTCCCCAAGTTATTTTTTGTAAACAATCTGTGTTATTTATGTTGAATCTCTTGCACACGAGTCTGCAAAACGTTCTGATATTTTGTGTTTTAACTTTACTTCATCTTTCTTTAACACTTTTCGGTTTTATGTGCTACAGGAGAAATGATCAAAATATTAGCCCCATTGCCGTGGAAACAACTTGTTTGCTAACGTTTGACGAGAAAAAAGTAACGCATTTTGGGTTCTATGTGCCAAAGTAAAGACATCAAATTAATGTCAAAACGTAAAATTTCGTGAAGTGGCTTCTTCATATTTTTGAATAACTGTGATATTTTATACTGATAGCTAATAAATTCCGAAACTTGGAGAACCCTACCATGGCGTATTTTGAATTACTAATAATAAGTTTCACTCAGGGGTTGAATTTAACGATTATTTTTTATTTCCCATTCGCTAAAATTTGTCACTAATGATTGTAATAAATCGAATCAATCATAAAAATAATGTTTATTATCATTAATATGGTAATAATAATTATTATTACCCGAGCAAAAAATTAAAAAAGAAATTATATCATTTTACTCTGGGAATAACGATTATTCTTGAGCGAAATATTTGTTCACTCAATATATCGCACAAAATGATCTTAAATCACTAGCGTAATATCTATCAATCAGCGGTTGGTCTCATTCGATTCAGCGATGAAAATACTAAAAGATAGACACCTCCCAGTCCCTCAACATTCTGTACTAGCAAGTCCCGCTCACCAAAAAGGAAAACACAACCCTCATTAGGAGTTGAATCGTTTCCTGGCGACAATAAAACTCAACATAAGGTATTTCTTCAGTATTTTGAATAGAGTGATGTAGTTACCTATGTTGAATAAAGGCGATAACAGGATAAGGTAGGTACGACTACAGGACGAGACAGACCGCAGAACACTTCTTCTTGAAGAATGAATGTATGAATGGAATGAATATCGAACGGAAGTCTTATCTAATTCATGTCACCTTTCTTCTTCTATAATGTATAATGTGATGAAAATTGCAGATTGAGTTTTATTGTCGCCAGGAAACGATTCAACTCCTAATGTGGATTGTGTTTTCCTTTTTGGTGAGCGGGACATGCTAGTGCAGAATGTTGAGGGACTGTGAGGTGTCTATCTTTTAGTATTTTCATCGCTGAATCGAATGGGACCAACCGCTGATAGATATTATGATAGATATTATGCTAGTGATTTAAGATCATTTTGTGCGATATATTGAATGAACAAATATTTCGCTCAAGAATAATCGTTATCCTCTGAGCAAAAATGAAATCGCTCAAGAGTAATCGTTATTCCCTGAGTGAAAATTATATCGTTCGGGTAATAATTATTATGTCTGATTCCATTTATTATAATCATTAGTGATCGATTTGAGCGAATGGGAAATAAGAAATAGTCGTTTAATTCAACCCCTGGTTTCACTGCAGTCTCTGCAAACAGTTGGATTTTAGGTTGTCTCTGCTACATCTATGATGAGAAGCCTCGAGTATCTCCACTATGATTCCGATCTGAATGACTGTGAATAGAGAGTTCAAATCTCGATTATTGCAAATTTGAACAATTTGTGGAATCCCAAATCCGCGTACCTTCGTACATAAATCAACAAGCCTAACGAAATGACCACAATCGATTGCTCGCGTAGCGTGATAACGTATTCCCTTGAGACCACAAAACGCTGTTGTTGACCACCCCCGTGGATACTCCTCTCGTACGTCAACCTTTATATTTATAACATCCACGCCCACCCCTCTATCGACCTGTTGTCGGTGACATGAGCATGCGCTTCCTCCCCTCCATACGAGTTTTCACCCCCTGGAAAACTCTTCCGCCTTCCCAGTTTCGAAGCTGTCGACAACCTGAAAGCTTTCCTCCACTTTTCCACCCTCCTCCGTTCTCGATCACGCGAAAACCGGTAATTATTTAATTGTTTTAATCTTGTTGGTGTATAAAAAATTATAACATGTAAGATAGGTACAAATTTAGTGATTATTCCGAATAAAACCAACTCTATTTTTGATGAAATTTTGCAATGGTTGTACTTTTAATCTCCACAGCTTTCTCAAGAATAGCTTTTGGGTCCCGGTGAGGATTTTTGAGGATTTTCACGGTGAAAACATTCAACTTGCCCGTTAGATATTCAAATATTTTTATTGAATTCAAGCTGTAGGTAGGTAGGTAGGTATTTGGACCACAAATAGCCTTAGCTCTCTCAGAATTTTGCTCAGATACCTAATTGAATAGCTCGCTTCACCTTCGATGGTCGGTCTTTGAATATTCATCAAATTAATAAACATAATATTTACTACATGATTATCTCCCTGTAATGTAGTTTATGCGAGAGTAACTTCTCTACTTCACCAACCCGGTATGTGAACTTGCCGATCCAATTTTCATGGATACGTCAGAAAGTGAGTTTTTCCAACTCATGCACTCGCGATTCAATCTGCGATATTATTCCTATGTTCTAGCGAAAAAAAATCTTTCTTTTAACTCCTTTGAGGATTTTACACGATAAAACACTAGGCAAGGGCAAACCTTACCTCTATGGTGTACTGAATTCTTGGCTGAAATTCTGGTACAGCATTCTGTCCATGAAAGATCATTCAGCATTCTGTCAGAATTCTGGATTCTTGGACAGCAGGAAGGAGCCCACCCCGTACAGTATTGAATTGTGCTTAATGTTCTATGGGATGTACAAAGTTGGTATCTACTTGCAGAATACAAAAATTCGTTATAATAAAGTTTTTCACTCGTATAACGTTTTAAGAATGAATCCACCAATTTTCATGGATACACCAGAAAGAGAATTTTTCCAACTCATGATCTAATCTACAATAACATTCCAATTTACTTGTGAAAAATTATCTTTCTCCAAACTCCTTTGTGGATTTTACATGATAAAACACTAGTCAAAACCTTTATGGTGTACTGAATTCTTGGACAGTATTCTGTCAAAATAGTGGATTCTTGGACAGCATTCTGTCAAAATACTGGATTCCTGGACAGCATTCTGTCAAAATAGTTGATTCTTGGACAGAATTCTGTCAAAATAGTGGATTCTTGGACAGCATTCTGTCAAAATAGTGGATTCTTGGACAGCATTCTGTCAAAATAGTGGATTCTTGGACAGCATTCTGTCAAAATAGTGAATTCTTGGACAGCATTCTGTCAAAATAGTGGATTCTTGGACAGCATTCTGTCAAAATAGTGGATTCTTGGACAGTATTCTGTCAAAATAGTGGATTCTTGGACAGCATTCTGTCAAAATAGTAGATTCTTGGACAGCATTCTGTCAAAATAGTGGATTCTTGAACAGCATTATGTCAAAATACTGGATTCTTGGACAGCATTATTTCAGAATACTGGATTCTTGGACAGTATTCTGTCAAAATAGGATTCTTGGACAGTATTCTGTCAAAATACTGGATTCTTGAACAGCAGAAAGGAGCCCACCCCGTAGGTACAGTATTGAATTGTCTTTAAAGGTCTATGGGATGTACAAAGTTGGTATCTACTCGTAGAATACGAACATTCGTTATAATAAAATTTTCGCATCAAATTTTAAAATTAAATAAAGCGTGACAAAAAAAACAAGTGGGTGTGGCACATAGCTTACTCGTATCCATAACCCGATTGTATAGATGATCCGATGCATAGTAGTTAATCTCAAAACATCAATCTCTAAGTACCTTTCACTACCCTCATAGGGGACCATCTACACGCCAATCTGAACAATCCTAGAAAATTTCATCAAATTCGGATGAAAAATATGTTATGGCTGTTACAAGGATTTTACGTCAGCGCATGCGCAGAGGGTACTGTCAATTTTAAGGTCTTGATTTTCATTTGGGACCATCTACAAACTAATCCGCATAATCCCCGAAAATATCATCGAAATCGGACAATAACTTCGTATAGTTATGCCGGTTACAAGAATTTCATGACAGACACACAGACAGACACGGAACCAAAATTGTTCACATAGGTCTGAAACGTAAAACGCGAGTGGAAATTTCGATTTTGGAGAACTTTTTTTTCAACCTTGAAAAGTGAAAACAAAGCTAATATCAAACAATAACATTTTTCAAAATTGATCCACATTCGGCGTAGCTAAATTCGTAAAGATAAAAATAAACAGGAGAGGATGAAAGAGAGATCTACTCTTGGTTCCGTTCTGTGAATAGATTTGGCAGCACCTCTGAGGGGTTGTTTGGATTGTTGAATCGAGGATTTGTTTTCATAATAGTCGTAATTTTCATCAGCTACGTGGATCAGAATTGATCTGACATTGAGTAATGAGACCAGGATCTCAAATACTCAGTTTAAGTGCGACTATTCGTAAAATTAACTATTATTTTCGTGTGAGTCCTCAAGTCAATGGTTTTGGATTGATTGAAATGTGAACTGAATCAATTGTCAGGGAGTGGTGCTCGGCTAATGCTCTCCTCATGAATGCTGAAAAAACCCAATACCTAAAGTTCAAATTAAATGGTCGTCTCGAAAATTCGGTAAGCGTTCTGGGATTTTTGGTCGATAACCGACTATCCTGACGAAGCTGGCAAGCTGCAACTTTCTGCTTCGACGACTTGTTCATTCTGTTTCATCTGAGGTTTTGCTCATGGTATACCATGCTTGTTTTGCCAGTCGATTAATGTACTGTGTGGTCTTATGGGGAAACTCTTTGTCACGCTAACCGCATATTCAAAAAAAAAAAAAAGGCCAAGTGGGTGTGGCACATAGCTTTCTCGTATCCATAACCCGATTATATAGATGATCCGATGCATAGTAGCTAATCTCAAAACACAAATCTTAAAGTACCTTTCACTACCCTCACAGGGGACCATCTACACGCTAATCTGGTCAATCCTAGAAACTTTCATCAAATTCGGATGAAAAATGTAAATGTTATGGCTGTTACAAGGATTTTACGTATGCGCATGCGCAGAGGCTTATGTAAATTTTAAGGCCTTGATTTTCATTGGGGACCATCTACAACCTAATCCGCATAATCCCTGAAAATGTCATCGAAATCGGGTAGAAAATGTGGAAGTTATGGCTGTTACGAGGAATTCACGTTTGCGCATGCGCAGTGGCTACTGTCAATCCGAAGGTGATGATTTTCATAGGGGACCATCTACAACCCAATCTGCATGATCCCTGAAAATTTCATCGAAATCAGATAAGAAATGTGGAAGTTATGGCCGTTACAAGGAAATTCACGTTTGCGCATGCGCAGTGGCTACTATCAGTCGGAAGGTGATGATTTTCGTAGGGGATCATCTAAATACTAATCTGTAACATCCCTGAAAATTTCATTGAAATAGAATGGAAAATGTAGAAGTTATGGCCGTTACAAGGAATTCACGTTTGCGCATGCGCAGTCGCTTCTATCAGTCCGAGGATGCTGATTTTTATAGGGGACCGTCTACACACCAACCCGCACAATCCCTGAAAATTTCATAGAAATCGGACAATAATTTCGTATAGTTATGCGCGTTACAAGGAATTCATGACAGACAGACAGACAGACAGACAGACACACAGACAGACAGACACACAGACACTGAACCAAAATTGTTCAGAAAGGTCTAAAACGCAAAACGCGAGTGAAAATTTTGATTTTGGAGAATTTTTTGTTTTCGTCCTTGAAAAGTGAAAACAAAGCTTCCGCTACCTTGGTAGACTCGGAAGCCAAACTGTACGTACTATGCGAAAGATGGGTTGGAGCGAGAGCTGTAAGGGGCATTTTCGCGAGCTCGGAATCCTGACGCTCCCTAGCCTGTACGTTTTCCAGTGCCTCATATTTGCGAAAACTAACTTAAATATCCTGCGCAGAGGTTTGGATAAGCATCAATATTATACAAGGAACTGAACCAACCTCTGTCCTTCTCAAGCCAGGTTGACTTCATCGCTTAACACGACCCCATACCTACCAAATTGGATGTCGACTCTTCAACCACCTGAATCCAGCGACGAGAGAGCTGCCCTTAGCTCAATTCAAGACGGTCGTGAAACGTTCTTTGGTTGACAGAGAACTGTATAGAGTGGAACATTTTTTCGACATCAACTATCAACGATAGTTGATCTTATTATACCTATGTTCAAACTTAGTCGTGTGTTAACTTAATTCAAACTTAACGTGTTTTCGAAACTAGACTGTGTTTCAGACGTAGGGGGAAAAAACTCAGTAAAACTGACTATTATTCAAATTAACGTTTTTTTACGGGAGTCAATAAAGGATGAAACGGTTGTAAAAAGCCTATCTCCGAGGAATCGTATTTAATTTATTATTTTCAACTAGGATAACTCTTTGATACTTAGCCACATGTTTCAAGAGGAACCGGACTCGATTTCGTGGTGTTCCAGAGGTCTGCAAATATTCAGTAATCAGGAAAAATCTGATTAGTACGTTTACCATAAAATAAAAACTCCAGTGCAGAAAACACATGTACATAACTGGATAACCAGGAAAAACCCTTCATGTCCGAACTCAGGGTTGCTGTTGGTTTGATTTTATTATTCTCAACAATGAATCTTTTGATTCGAACAACAAAACATGTAACCCCCCCTTATCAAAGTTGTTGGTTTACGTTTCAAGATAAGTCGAAATCGAAAGCAGAATGAAAATTTTTAGGGCGTCCGCCGTACGCAGCACATTCCGTGGTTACGATGGACCGATTTTGATTAATTTGGTATATGGGCGTCATTTAGGGTCTAGTTGTGCCGCGAAGCTTTCTATTGTCAGTCACTTTTTCGGGGGTTTTCCGTTCGAAAATGTCCCATAAATTACAGGGGCGTCCATAAGGCCACTCTGGGTGTAGCCTTGGCAAAATTTCCCTCTCTGTAAGCTAGATTTTTACCCCAAAGTTGGAAAAACTCCCTTCAAAAAGTGTTCTCCACAAAGTAGAAAAAAATTCCCTAGCAGAAAGTTTTTTTCCTCAAAACTCACTCATGATCCATGGAAGGATGGATATTTTACAAGTGTGGAATAATTCTACACTGACATGCAGTTATTATGTCAAACATGCATGGTGGAACCAATGCAAAAAAAAAAACTGTTGAACTAGGTTTTAAAATATTATAGAAGTTTTTATCTTCAAAATGCTAGGGATTGTGCCTCCGAAATGTTATGTTCCTGGTCCTCTCACCATTTTGGGTTTTCCAGTCCATTTTACCTGCATTTCAAGTCGTCTTTGTGTGTTTTGTTGCAATACGATCGTGATGGAGTTGACCACTGATTACTACTTACCTACTTTTCGTATTTTTTCGTTTCTATTCTACATTTCATTATGGGGAAATACAATAGGCTGCCAGGTGCTTGTCAGTACCACAACTTTTCGTAATATGGTACCTACAGAGGCGTTGCAAAAGACCATTAAAATTCATCAAAGGGAGTATGAACCTGGAAAAGCATGCAAGAGACATTTCGACTAATATGTAGAATTTTTTAAGACACTTTTTCTATGATCTCGTCTTTATAATGAAGAAATTATGTGCTTTTCGTAACAAAATAACATTTTTTTCATCTTTTCGAGTTCCAAAAATGAATTTTTTTTCCATCATTAACTGGAATGAAGTAGTTGAGATGTGATTGTTCCCCACTTTGTCCTCCGTTTGACGCAAAAGTATGTTTGTGTGATCCTAGGGTCAAGTTCTTGTATTTTCTGGTTTGGTGTATTTTCTGCTTTCGGAGGTCACCCAACGCCCAAGATAAATTATCAATACAATAAGATTGATCGACTCTACCCCCTCCATGGTCACCCATGATCCCCCTCACATGATCACAGTATATGAAGAAGAAAGTAAAATTATTTCGAAAACTAGTCTTTGAATTGTTTGTGAGGGAGCATTCTTCTTACGGCTTTCTTGGATTTCTGGTTGGCAAAACTACTGCAGGTACCTGAGATTCCAGGTACCTGAATCTGTAAGTTGAACTCAACGGTGGGTCCAATGGTCACAATTTTCCCCAGAGTACAACCTTTCAAACAGCCTACAAGTGTTGGTTCTAGGAAGATCTGATCAGTTCCTTCCGAGAATGTAGGGCGGAAGACCCTATGCTTAGCCTCCTTTTTGTACCTGCAAAATCGGGGACGAAAAAAAGACATTCTGTGTGCCCCAGATTTCGTTCTACAATAAATATATCATCATAAACCAAACTACTGATGGCTGGACAGTTAAGAAATAATTTCAGGATACCGCCAAAATGCGTTCAACTTTTTTCTAATTAACTATAAATTAATAAAAATTTAAAGGTGATGAAATCGACCCAAAGAAAATTATTTTGTTTCGGAATAAACTTGATTGATAAACCCTGCGCAAAAATATGGTTGGTAGGTACAGACAATTGCGAAGTTGTTATTGCAGGCATCGTAATAAACCGTTGTGTAGGTAATAATTTGCAGCGTTTTCTCTGTATCAAGACGTGCATCACATAAACATTCAGGGACGCCGAAAATACGGAAAAACATTTTGCAATAGGTACAAGTGTAGCTGGTTTTTTTCTCATTTTTCCACAATTCAAAGTTTCTAGCCACGTCCGATTCAACAAGCTCAACTCTGTGGAACTCGAGTGATATGGATTAAAAGAAATGACGCATTTGTATTATTCAAGCTTGAAAGGGGAAAAATCAGTCCATTTACCGCGATGATTCATTACTTGAATTGCTGCATAGCAATTTCTCCAGGAAGGAACTATCGGCTGAAAGCTCGAGGTCACCTGAATTCTAAATCTAAACACAGAATACCTTTTGGTTTATTATTTCTAATAATAAGCCTATGACATAGACTCACATTGTGATCGTATCGCAAAAATTTTTTATAACCCCCCCCTCAAACTTTGTCACTTTACGTTTCAAGGTGCGTAGAATCCAAATTTGCAATGTCCGTCCGCCGTCCGGGCCATAAAAGGCCTTAGAATCGGTCTAAAAAACCCGTTCTTTCGCACATAGACTCCATTTGGGGTCTAGTTGGTCCTAACGTCGAACTATTCCGATCGCAGAAGTCTTAGAAGTATAGAAGTTATGGGCAAATAACAGGCCAAAAAAGAGGTTTTTGCTTAAATATGCTTGGGGTGACATTTTCCAAGTTTTTTCTTCATGTTGGATGGTTGGTGGCTTTATAGACGATTATATACAAAAAAATAATAAACCATTAAAATAATAAACCATTAAAATAATAAAGTAGGATAAATCAGAAACACGAGTGTGAATCGCAAAAGAGGTCTAATCTCCGTGGCTTTATAGACGATTATATAGAAAAATAATAAACCATTAAAATAATAATAATAAAATAATAAATAATAAAATAATAAACGTGCGATAAATCAGAAACACGAGTGTGAATCGCAAAAGAGGCCTAATCTCCGTTCAAATTAAAGCTGACCGAAATGCGATCGATGTTTCTCTTCATGTTGGATGGTTGGTGGCTTTGTAAACGAGTGATTTATATAGAAAAATAATGAACCATTGTGTAATAATTTGCAGCGTTTTTATCATGCATAATTCAAATAATAGAACTCACCGTTGATGGAAGTCATCAGGCATGCTGAATGAGTTTAGACGAAACAATGACTTCAGAGTCATACGAAAGTTTATTCAATCTAATTGAATCTTAAAGAAAAAGTAGGTATAATATGGCTGTTTTAGCGAAAACAAGCGAATCTCAAGAGAAAGAGAGGCGTTGAGAGAGTGAGAAAATGGATGCCTTACTCCACAGGCGGTATAAACATAAATTACAATTCGGTTTAGCATATCTTAATTGAACATTTATATAATTCAAAACTAAAATCTTATTTATGTTATTCGACTAGGTATATCACAATACTTATATAATATATAAGTATTATTATTATTTTCTATTCAGAAAATATGCAGATTCCAATAATGCAAGAAGTAGGTAATGAATTAGCAATGATCATCCATGTGTATGGATACTAGAGTGCATTGAAAACATTATTTGAATGACGTCACTGGGTAAGATGTCGGACATTGAAGAGAACCAAGAATGTTCAGACAACTTATTCTTGTCAGGGACCAACTAAAACATTGATGTTACTAGGTTTGTTCCAGCGCAAAAAGTTCATGAACTCTAGTTCTTGAACCCGCTGGGTGTGAGAACCCGAAAAAGTTGAAGAGTTCATGAACTTTTTAGGTTCAGGAACCTGTGCGCTGGAACGATTTTAGTAGTTAACATGAAATTCGGCAGGGAGCGCGGAAGTCGGCTTTCGACAAACCTTGAATAACCTCCTCTCATCTCAATCTTTAGCGGGATTTTTTAAGTTTAAGATTGAATGATTCTTCGCAATTTTAAACAAACAATGTCTCCTAGCTATTTTGTTTCAACCCCTTGTTTTTTCAAGTTTTCTCAATTTTTTCTTGTTTACTGACTTACTTCATTAAAACTTTTGTAACTCCTAATATTTACCAAGTAAACTCAAATTTGAGGATATTGTTAATTAAAAAGAGCGTTACATTTCCAAGCTAACAAGTGCGAAACCAAAATATTTCAGCAATAAAACATGTTTAAAAAAATCAAGTCAAAAAGCAAACTTCAAAGTTTTTACTCTGAATCCCTGCCTATTTCGATGGGCGCTCTTCGAAAAAACATGCTCAAATTGTCAGTTTTCCAATGGTCTAACAATTTTTCTTTTTAAAATTCATACTGGAAGAGTAGGTACCTAAATCAAGTTTTAGTGCCAAAAAAACGTGTGTTTTACTAAAAAATCGAGTGTTATACGTGGTTTATCATGGTCACCCTCGATCTCAAGATGAATTGACAAGTTTTTGGTATCATTAATTTCCTATGCATAGGAATTACATGTAACTTCATGCTGAATCCAATGGTGATACTTCTTGACAGCAGAATAGTGGTTATTTCGATGAAATCCTTCATTTTTCGTTCCAAAAATACGCATTATTCGTAGATAAGGTACTGAGCATAAAGTAACACCTTTCTACTAAATAACAACATCATCTTATTTGTGTTACGTTAAAATTCAATCTTATGGGACTCAAACAACATTGTTTCAGTAGAAAAAACATTGCAAATTTCATACCTGGAGTTCGGAGATTCATTTCATTGATCAGCTTCCACTATTTCTTCAAAAACCCACTTTCTATCAGTGAGTAGTATCGCCATTGAATTCAGCGTGAAAAATTACTGAAGAAATGATACCAAAATCGTGAAGTCATCTTGAGATCGACGGGTGACCGGACTCTGCGTAAAACATTCTATTTTCTTGTGAAAAGCTTCAATTTTCTCGAAAAAGCTTTCATTTCAAACGCAGCAACCCATTATTGTGGTCAACAAATCAACTTTTGCCCATGTCACATGAGTAATCAATCACCCCATTTTACGGTAAATAGTTTGCAGAAGAGAGGGATGATGTGAACTTCCTTGACACACTCTCCGAATAAATAGACAAAGCTCACTGTAGTGATAATGGAATAATCGTGTATTTGTGAAAAAAAAAAAAACAAAGAGAAAGATCGAAAATGGCATCTGTTAGAACACAAGTAATTATCAAAAATTTACACTTCATTCGAAAAACACTTCATTCCTAGAGGACTCGCTCTTCGAGAAAGAGGGGCTCAGCACAACGAAAACAAAGTTTGAGAATGGATCCAAGTGATTAGCGTGAAAACTGGTCAACAAATGAAAAATTTAGTAGGTTTCACGTGAACGGCACAGGTTACCCTTCAGTTCGAGTTCACAACCCTGCCTTCGATGAGTGCAGAAAGTTCATGAACCCAGGTGCAAAAAGTTCATGAACTGGAAGCGCTGGAACGCGGTTTATGTTTGCGAGTTCTCGAACTCGGCGCCGCTGGAACGCATCAGTTCATGAACTCAACATGCGCGCGGGTTGTGCGCAGGTTCGGTGTAAGAAAGTTCATGAACTGAGAGGCGCTGGAACAAACCTACTGCTGAAATATAAATTTATAATTTTTCCTGAAATGAGGAATGTTTTTTTGGTGAAATGTAGAATTTTATGAATAATGAAACGAGCTTACTATGAATTATACTAGCTTTTGTTTATCAATGGGAGCTGATGAGGCGTTGGATTTGAATTTGACTAGTGATGGTGGATATGAATTGCAATCGCTCATCGCAGAGACGAGATGATTGATGATGGAAGCCATAAAGCCGAGTGACAGCAGGGCTCATCCTACGGGGGATGAAGCGAAATCATGAGCCGGCGAGAGAACCGAGAGTGAGGGCGATTAATTTTGTGTGCGGAGAGGGCGTGTTGGGTTTTCCGTTCAATTAGAGCCTCCACCTTCGGTCAACTACCTACGGTTTGCAAGAGGCTTGAAAGCGAGGAAACCATGGCAATTATTATAACATTTACACGTAAAATTGGGTTTCCATTTCAAATTGGGGGATGATGGAAATGATTTCTTTCACCTCAATTTTAACGCCGAGCTTCTAGCCCGCTAGAAGTGCGTCTGGAAAACCCTACTCCGTGCAACATGACGAAGACATTCCATTATTCATGTATCCGTCCCTTCCAACTGCCATTCTTCCAGGTGCCTATTCGCGCGTTAATTTGTTGTTACTAGGGGTGTGTCGGTCCAGGTATTTCCCTGGAACGGTTCCAACGGTTACAGTGACAAAGATGTAACCGTTCCAAATTACCGGTACAGTTCCATTACCTTTGAGCAATGATTTGCAGCGTTTTATCAATTATTATCATTTTATTTTACTGCAATATTTTTCAATCATTTTTCACTTACCTATTCATTTTATTTTATTTACTTAATAATTATTCACCTACTTTATTATTTTAGTTATTCTCAACAATCAATAGAGACCAGAAAAAGCTAGAGGGCATAACATAACAGAAACGACAGAACATTATTTAACAATCCATAGAAACCAGAACAAGCTAGAGGACAACATAACATAACATAACATAACATTAAAGACAAAATATAAAACAGACCACAACTTCCACATGGCTCAGCCAACAAAATTGAAATTCAGATCCAAAAGAACAAAAAAAAGTCTGCCAAGTGGGTGTGGCACATAGCTTCCTCGTATCCATAACCCGATTATATAGATGATCCGATGCATAGTAGTAAATCTCAAAACACCAATCTCTAAGTACCTTTCACTACCCTCATAGGGGACCATCTACACGCTACTCTGGATAATCCTAGAAAATTTCATCAAATTCGGATGAAAAATGTAAGTGAGTCACTACTCAAAAAATCAAAAAACTTCGAGGTACGGCTGGGAGTCGTACCCGTGACCCCTTGGTTGGTAGTTTGACTCGCTGCGAATGTACTACGGGCCCAGAAGTAGAATTTGAGATTCTGACGTACACACGGCTGTTACACGGATTTTACGTTCGCGCATGCGCATCGGCTACTATCAGTCCGGGGGTGATGATTTTCATAGGGGACCATTTACAATCTAATCCGCACAATCCCTGAAAATTTCATCGAAATCGGACAATAACTTCGTATAGTTATGCGCGTTACAAGGAATTCATGACAGACACACAGACACGGAACCAAAATTGTTCAGAAAGGTCTAAAACGCAAAACGCGAGTGAAAATTTTGATTTTGGAGAATTTTTTTTGTTTCATCCTTGAAAAGTGAAAACAAAGCTTCCGCTACCTTGGTAGACTCGGAAGCAATAAATAGAGAAAACTTATTAGGTATTTACAAGAAGTAGCTACTTTTTTATCTTCCCTCAGCTATAAAACTGGTTACTCGTCCTCAGTCAACTACTATAAAATCATCAATCATCTCGCAGTAGGTATGAAATGGGGTTACTGATTAATTTTGTGATGCGTTTTATACCTACTAGTGAGATAAAACATTATCTTTATTGATCCTCCGGGTTCGACTGTCTGATTCTGCCTGTTGTCTTACTCATTCAGTGACTCATTGTTTAATCAATTCAGCTAATTTTCATAATCTGATGGAGGAAAGTGATACTTTCCCTTCTTTGATAGCCATCTTGGTGATTAGGTTATTTTGTTCATCCTGCAAACACTGACGAGGTGTAAACAAGTTAGTCGATATGAATGTTGGTTGGCGGAGGAGGAGCCTTTGTGAGGAATATTTGCGGTGAGTGAATATCGAAATTATTCGCCTCTGGGAAATTAATATTGATCAAGTCATCACTGATCAACTCATCGAAAGTTCAACTATCTATTTAATATAGTCAATATTGGTGTAAAATGTAGTGGATCAATGCCTCGTCATTTTTGGATTTTTGTTGAATTACATGGGAATAGGGTGATTTTCCATTCTTTGTGAAATTCTGTTGACAATTTGCATTCCAGAGCTCGTTGAACCCTTTTGGTCCGTCTATCGGTCTATCCATAGCCAATTCCTTGTTCCTGCGTGGCTTCACAAAATCGAGATCAGCTTCATTATAAACCACGTTCTGATAATGCTTAAATTTGGAGGGTCACTCTCCAGCAGATCCATTGCTTACAGTTGTTGGACTGTTTACAGTTGCAGCAAACATCATTAAATGATGTTTCTGTAAATTTTACAGAAACAAGGTGTTATAAATAAGTACAGTTGCTGAACCAGCAACACTTCTTAACAGTGATTTCTTCTTGGACGAATATTCAGGATTTTGGTGGATCAACTATGACTATTTAATTTCTGACGATAAAGCAGAAGTTCTGCCCTTAAATGCCTGCAACAGGCTTAAAACCGTGTTTTCGAATGAAAGGAAAACTCCGGTCACAATGTGCATTGACCAAATAATGAGTAAACTCACCCCTCCTCTTGCCTTTGGGGGTAGTACTAAAAGGTACCAGTTTCCAAACTCATTGTCTGTGGACTGAAACGTGGTCATGTTATTATTATTATTATTTTGTTTTAGTTATCCAAACTTTTGATCTCATTCTTTCATGTTTTAACTTATTGATTATCTAGTATATTAGGTAATTGTTATTTGAACTTTCATTTGTTCCTTTACCGTTCTACATTCCTAAACATATTGTATCTAAGTTATAAACTTACATAGGTAAATACCTATTTTAGGTTCTTGAGACTGATGGCAATATTACAACTGCGATTCCAAGTTAGTCTTGTATTTACTTACTCTGGCTGTTCTACCTCGTGGTGACTGATAGTTTTAAGACAATAATGGCTTTACTACACATATAATGTGTCAAATAATAGTTAATAAAGCATTTTTTATGAAGTTTCGATGATTTTTTGGTGCATTTCTTCCGAGTGTCGATATTAGGTACGTGGAGTGTCGGCATTAGGAACATTCCCATCTGAATGTGTCGGAATTAGGAGCAAAAACACAATTTTGAAATTTAAATATTAAAATTTGAAAAGCAATCAATTTTGAATGTTTTACTAGTGCATTTTGTAGAGGAGATCTTGATGAACATGTTTAGCTAATTAAGATGTCGTTTTTTTGGAAGATAACAAACACAGCTTGGAATATATGGCAGAAATTCCTTAAAGTGTCGATATTCGGGTACTTTACCTACCTATGAAATTTTCAGGGTTTGAGAGGGTTAGCCTCCAGATGGTTCCGTATGAATTTCATCGGAATCAGACCAATTAAATTGTCCTCTGATCACCGATTGGATCTAAGTACGGGCAAACGTGATTTTTCGTAAACATAAATTTATCACGATCTAACAATTTTGTATGAATTATTTGTTGAGTAGTTAGGGAATCCATCTAAGGTGCGTTATTATAACATTTCTTGAAATAATGTTTACTTCAAGTAATTCTATTTATACGTCCATGTTATGTCCATTGAACTTATCAGACACCTACGTAGACTTTTACTTATTATACATTCAAATTCGCAGGAATAAATCGTTTTCCATGTGTTATGGAATACATGGAAAAATGGTTTACATTTTTACTGTACCATTCCCTCTTTTTTCAGGTCCAAGAGAGTGGGCGGGGGACCAACCAGCCTGACGTCGTAAGTTTCCATTGAATCTTAGATCTTAAAAAACAATATTTAAGGAGAAAACCACCTTGAAACAACCCAAATGTTCAATGCTGGTGACGTTCAACTTCAACTACGTGAACCATATTCATACCTTAAGTACTTCGGGTAGTAATTATGAAGTTGAATTGCGCTTTATCCTGTTTATGTTGTTAGTTTTACTCATTCTAAAGATACTACCAATTTACAATACTTGCTATTCCATTATTTTATTTAGGAGCATTCGACTTTTTCTGGTCATGGGCGCCACTGTTCAAAGCTATTGCTTAACTATTATTTAAATTTCATAGTACAAACAATTTTTAAAAAATTTTCCAAAAATGGGGAATTTTCCTCAATTTTAGATTCTGGAATTTCAAGTCAAATCCTATAATAGAGCCCTAAAATAACGTTTAACACCAGGAATAACCAAAGGAAAAAAATTACCGTAGAAGAAAATGCCTAAGCAAGTGAAGCATCTTCATAGAAACACCGCGAAGATCGAGGAAGATCGGTTACGTCATCTGTCAAGTTGGTCGCAGCGAAAACTCGGTTGGGGCCCTCTGGAAACGGTGGCAACACTGATTTTAATGGGCTCCGTTCACGCTAGCGTCACAACAATTTTGGCTTGGTGTTATTGTGAATCTTTCCTCTGTGATTCAGTACCACCTCGGGGTTTCTTCGCGAAATCTGAAAGACTTCGCCTCTTTCCTCTTCGCTCAAAAACGTGTCAACAGAACGTCTTGACTGTTACATACCTAAGTGCAATAACGTTCGCAATAAGAAATATAACTACAATAAGTCAAAAACTTACATTGAAATGGTCTTCACAACAATAAAGCGGTGTTGTTGAATGTGGATGTACTGCAGCCTGCAACCGTTTTTGCCTTCTCTCTTCCTGATGAACGCTCGGCACAGTAACGAATATTTTCTCTGTACTGTCATCATTGACGCACCCCTTCATGAAGCACTGTATTTTCTTCTTTACCATAACGATTTTTCACATGAAATATTTGTCCTGAGGACAAATCAGGACTAATACACGAACTGACGTTGATTCTTTATTTACATAACCTTTCCCGCGGATAACCCCAGTGAGAAGGGGTTTAATGGAGCAACGGAATCCTGATTGGTTCAAAATTTCGTGACGTTTCAACGTGGCTGCCCCATAAATAGATTGCTGCTACATTAAACATTTTCATCTTCCTTGAATTCTCTAAATTTTTTGGATGCTTTTTCGAGCAGCACACTACGGTTTTTTTCCATATCAATGAACCCTCTTTCGAAAAAAAAATTTGAGGCGAATTCCCCATTGTGCTAAGTAAGTTGAATTGTTTCTCAACAATGTAGGTTCAAGGCTCTGGGGAAGTGTTGGTGGGATGCTGCAAAAAACTGGACATTCCGTTAGAAGGTGGTGGACAGTCAGTTGACATCCACCGGTGTCGCCAAAATTGGATAAATAAAAAATAAAAATATAAATAGATTTAAAAAAACTTGTTATTAAAAGTTGGATAGATGGGTGAGTCTAAATAAAACAATGACAGTTTTCCATCATGATCAGTACTCAATATTTTCCATCATGATCAGAACTCAATATTTCTGAACCATTCATGTGATTGGTATAATAATCAAGACTCGGCCAACAAGTGAGGTATACAAGTGGAAACAGTAGAAAAAAACCTGTAGAAAACATCTTTGTCTGCCACAACAAGCCAATTCAAAATGAAGGAAGATTCGTTTTCTTCTCTTGGAACCCTTGGAATTTGCTGCATTTTTCGAATTCAATATTATAGGCTGTAAGCTTCAGCGAGCGATGCTACTTATTTGAGATCACCAAACTTGAGTGCAAACGTAAATACCAATGTATATCATGCATTTTACATTATGAAACGAACTCACCGTTGAAACGAAGGTTCAGGGATTAAAAAATTCAGGGATCGAAAATATGTAGACGAAACAGTGACTTTATGATTGATACTAGTTTATACAATAAATATTGAATGACTCGAATTATGATTAAGAAATGTAAAAGCGAAACAAGAGAGCAGTGAGAACGTAAAACCAAGTTATGCCGTTAACAGTTGGAAAACAAGTGAGAACTTCTCACTGAGAAGCGAGTGAGAGTAAAACCAAGTGGTAAGCAGCTGAAAGCTGATGACCGCGTACAATGTTACCAACCACATGATTCGGCTTAAGCTAATCCTCATTGAATTTACACAATTTCAAAGCTTATAAGCAAGAACATGTTATTCGAATGGGTACATTGAATTGTATTGATATTTTCATAATAGAAAATATTCAGAAACGAAATACAATATGCTTTTTAGCAAAATGCAATGATATCCCATGTGTTATGGATACTCGGTACATGACTACATGAACTTTATGACGTCACAGGGAAAGCGTCACTCATTGAAGACCTCTTATTTCCAGCAAATTCCTAGTATTGTTGCTCTGAAAATCAACATTTCAGTTTTCAACACAGGTCCAAATTGTCTTTAAACTTTTTCTTTTCCAGGAGCAATTATTTCAAAATTTCTCGATTTCATCCTGTCTAACTTTTCTCAATTGAATTGTCTTCAATTGCTCTTTCAAGTCTCTCCTAAACTTTTCGAAGTTTTCTTAATATCTCTCCATCATACATTTATAGGTTTATAGACTAGGAATACTAATTAGAGGTAAGATTAAATACAGAAGGATAATATTTTGGGATTCAGAGTCACAAACAGCCGATGTATGAATCCACACAGTTATACTAAAACGTTACCAGGAATAAAAATTTTGGTTTCTACCAGTTGGTTATCTCTAAAAACAACCCTACAATGAATTTTTTTCATCGGCTGTGAAGTCTTCCAACTACGACCAATTCATAATCTGTAGTTCATTTCGAATTCATGCCGTAATGCGGCGCTCTCCAATGTTGATTATACTGTGCAACTCACAGATTTACCAAGAAATTAATCAATTTGATCGTTTGTCTCTTCGACGACGAGGGAGAACTGGAATTCAAAGTGATGCAACTACAAGCCTTGAATGTAAACTTGAATAGGAATGCAAGCCACACAATGGCAGGCAGACGGCAGAGCTCGATCCATTATTGTCAATGAGCCTTCCGTTCAATAGTCGGACGTTATCTTGAGCTACAGACGTCGATTTCCATCGATTCAGTCGATGCGAAACATCGGATTGGACGTCAATGCAATAGCCTGACGAGGGCAGCGTTTGATGTATAATAGATTACAGATTCTCGCAGTTGACGTCGCACCTTGATGCATTATTGTGCGGCTGCTACATCCAGGCGGTCTGAGTAGTATCACAGGTAAACATTGAGAGGCAGAGACACAACCATTAACCCTAACTGGACTATTGTATCACTGGTGTCACCAAAAACGTTTAAGGAACTCCACAGCTGTCCCAAGGTGTCACCGGATTAACCAAAATTAAATTAAAATTTTGAATTTATTAGACAGCAGTATTTTTGTGGGCTATTGGAAGTCTCAAAAAAGTCATGACAAAAATTTCCTAGAAAATCGATAAAAAAAAATTTTTTGCCATAACGTAATTTTTGATTTTTAATATCTTTGTTAAAATGGTTCAAACAATTCAGCTCTCTCCATTAATGTTTAAATGATTGCAATTTAAATCTAGCTAAACTGGTCACACCTTGGAGCAGCTGTGGAATTCCCAATTTTTCGGTGACACTAGTGACACCATGGCCCAATTAGGTCTAACAGATTCGAGTTGTTTTATAAATTCTTCTGTATCACAAATTAGTTTTCAACACATTGGAAGCTTCACCTCAACGCTTCTATTGAACAAAAAGAAGAAAATTAGTCACAAATGACTGTGGGAATGAATCACAGAAACGCTTCTCGTCTTTTACACGACATCTTTATTTGATTTGTAGATTCCACGTATTTCGAGAGCAAACAAAAAGACGTTTAATAACCATTTTTGTATTCATTTTTGGTTAATTATTTTCAATACCTAATGAATGGAATAGAACAAGAAAAAAATGTTAACCGCCTTCAAAATTTGTTGGTTTCTGTTTCAAAATCCAAAAATCGATCAAATATTCAAAGAAAGACAGAAGTTGGTGAAACGCTTGCACCTTGCATACGAGTCTGCAACACGTTGGGATTTTTCATGTCTTCTGTTCCCAAGTGTTGTACCCAAGTGACAACAAAACAAGCGGCATTGTTTACTACATCCATTAATTCTTATAAAATGACGACATAAATACCGAGAACAAGTAGGCACGAAATATATGCGTGATAAATCGAGAGCTTTCCAACGAGTGGCAAAAAAGAATTTCTGTCCGTTTAAAACTGAAGAAGTTTCATTTCCCCAGAAACGGATTGGTTGTACGTGAAAATCATCAGATTTTCCAAAGCAAAGATATGAAAATGTCAAAAATACCTCCTTTTCTTCCACGTTGGAACTCAGCCCGGAACCGTTTAATATATTACTTAATACATTACTCATGTATCTAGTATCGGCTGAATGCTGCTTAATAAACATTGTAGAAAATGATTTCAAATGAATGTTTGGAAACAACAGGTTGAGAATAGCAGTGTAACAAGTCCAAAATATCGAGTTTTGATTTAAACTTACAGGCAGATAGATCTTGACGAGCTCTACAAAGAAATAGTATAGTTACAAGCATATGTAGTGTCAATAGTTATCGCTTGGGAGCGTTAGTTACTCCACTATCTGTGTCGGGGTGGGGGTGTCACACTAGAATAGCAGATTGATAACACCTGCGAGGCAATTGCAGGCGAGGTGTCGAACATGAATGACACGTGAATGCTGTGCAATTTTTGACTTCTAACGCTACTCTTCTAGTTGCTTGTTATTGCTCTTCTCCTGGATTACAACATTTTTTAATTGTCGCACTACTCTCCTCAGACTTGTCACAATACTCTCCTCAGTTTTTTCAAAATCTTCAATCAATTTTGACTTACCGGCTCATTTTTACAACGCTTTTCGATTCCATATGCCAAAAATGTCAAAATGTCAAAAGTTCCGTCCGTCCGACGTGTGCACCACTTAGCCTCGTTCCTGTAGAAAGATTTTGATGAAATTTGGAATGTGAACTCCTTTAAATGAACCTCCATTAACTCCAAAATGAAGACGAAGACGGATGATCTTTACAGAAAAATAATCAACCGTCGTGTAGTAATTTACATTGTTTTTGAAACTAGACCAAAGTGTGGCTTTCAAGAGACGGACAAAGTGATGAATATAAAAAATTAGGTTTGATTTGTTTATCTTAGTGCAGGGGATCCCTGTCATGACTCATACGACTAATCTAGTTTACTACGTTTTTCAACAATATAATTTAATTTAAAAAAATATAATTTTTTCTACTCCTAAACATGAAATCTCATTTTAAAATCCTCATTTTTTCAAGGAAAAATTATAAGCATAGTGTAAAGAAAAAGCTAGTTGGACTACCGATAAAAGTCTCGAGTAAAATTTCCATGGAGGTTGCTTTGAAGCCATGCTGGTTGATATGATGATGCTAAACTTATTGTTTATTGGCTTTTAATTATTGGTTTGACTAGATTTGCAAAAATAAATAACAAGAAATTAGTGGACTGTATATCAAAGGGTGTTGTACTATAATAAATAACCAGTGACTAGATAATTATGACTTTTTATTTAACTATAATGAGGCAACAATGATATAAATTATGATGGTATTAAAAACTGTGGATGCCTACCTAAAAGTGGCCACTAAAGACTAAATATCACAAAGTTGGTAGGTAGCTAACCCCCAAAGTTCCAGTGAAGAAGGAGAAAGCCCAAACTCCAGGTAGGTAGGTAGGTAGAAGCAGCCAGAAGATAGATCACAGGTATGGGTAGATCACAGAAGATTTGGATTAAGGTAACTCTCACCTTGATTTTTGTAGCTAGCTTTTTATGGTACTCTGAGCTGCAGGTGGTCAGCATACAGGGGGATATCCTGGTAGTGATGATGATGATCCTGGTAGTCCAAGGGAATCCAACAGAATGGTGAGATATTGCACTTGATTTTTGGTATACAGTTGAGAATCCACTTCAGGTACTACTTTGGATGAATTTAGATAACTTTTCTTTGGTGAGAGCAAGATGGAACAAAAGGTGCAAGATGGCTGACTTGTTAAGACTGACTGATGAATGGTGATGAAGGGCTCCAGAGCAGTGATGAAGGTGAAATCAGCTGATGATGCACTTCATTCACACTTATAATTTTAAAACTGATTAAATAAAAATAAAAATAAAAATAAAAATAAAATTAAATTTAAAAAAAATAAATAAAAAAATTAAAAAAAATAAATGGAATTAAGATGAATTTTCATTAGGTTTTAATTATGAAATGAACAGAAATTATTGATGGATTGAATTGACTTGAATGGATGTGAACATGGATGTAGGCAGATTGAATAATTTAGTACATGGAAGAGCAGTATGGAAGTGAATGTATGGAAGTTACAAGGGGAATGATATATAAAGGTGAAGAAGCATATGATAATACAATTGATAAGCGGTTTCATGTTTGAGTTTGTGATACTGAGGGAATTAGAAAAGGATTTTGGGGAAGTTTGGTAGGTTTTTAGGAAGGATGTGGTGAAAAATGTGGTGAATGGTGTAAAGTTGCTGCAGAATGATGATGATGACAAGGTGAGTTGCTGATTTCAAGACGTTTTCCAAACACATGCGATTGGACGTTACTTGAAGAAAAAGGAAGAAGGTAAACATAATTAAGGAAAAGTTTTGCAGTAAATCAACCTACCAAACCAAACCAAACCAAACCAACCAAACCAAACCAAATCAACCTACCAAATTCAATCGAGATCTCACTATTACTTTTAACGTGGAACATTTTTTTTGTTTTCATTTCACCTTTACTTTTTATTCATTCAACTTATAACATGAAAAATTGACAGTTTTCCGTCAATTAAAAATATCACTTTACAGTATTTCCACCACTAGTTCAAAGATCTGAACAAACTTGATGGAAAATTCGTGTAAGGATTTGAGTAGGGATCTGGGAAGTGTCCACAAAGCAATTTTTTACTTCTTCATAAGAGTTCCCTTCAATGTTGGTAAAATGAGTTGAGTTTATCCACTTGAAGAATTGACAAAAAAAAGTTAAGGCATCTACCCGATAAGAAATTTAATGCTCTTTCCAACGGTATCCTCCAATTGTAGTTTACACAGCTAATTAAAGAAGTTATGACCAATTTAAAGACATAAGTTCAAAATCACGAAAAACAAAACGCTTGCATACGAGTCTGCAACGCATTGGGACATTTTCATGTCTTTACCTATTGCTTTTTACCTCACTATAGGATTTTATAACCCACCCTCCGTTGTTGTCAGAATGTAGATATGTTATGTTACAAATTGACACAATTATTAATATTAAGAGGTAGGTACCTAATTTCAATAAAATAGACGATTCCGGATTAATTATCTTCTACACTCACGATCATTAGTTTGTAAACAAAATATGAGAACAGTTATGCCCATAGCTCCGCTATTCGTATAGTCAATATGTTATGGAGAACATGAAAATGTTCGTTAAATCGAGAGCTTTCCAACGAGTGGTGAACGATTTTTGTGGGTTAAAAAGTGTAGAAAAGGAACGAACCTAACAACGGGGTCGTTGTAAGCTGAAATCATCATAAAGGCACTGTAACACAATTTCGTGACAATTTTTTGTGCTATGTGCCAGGGCAAAGACATGAAAATGTCAAAATCCTAATCCACGTTATCATATCGATATTACCCCGGTTAATACACGTAAAAATGATGCACTAACTAGATACAACATCGATTTGGCAAGAAGAGAGGAATCTTTTCCGCCCACTCAACTTAGCAAACGATTTCCCATTCATCTATAAGAGCTCTTTTCCGAAGAAAAACACTTTTTGCGGGAGGAAACAAACGACCGACCAAAGTTGGAAGCGAGTAAGAACAATTTATGCGCTAAAGACAAGGCTAAAGTCGAGCGAAAATTGTACGGATGAGATGGGCGCAAGAAACTTCCTTCGAGATCTAAGAAACTTGGCGGAGAAAAAAAGGGTTTTCACATCAGGAAGACGCTCGAGTCCCTTGAAAAGGACAAAAATGGAAGTAAAAACTCTACCTTGTTCTACCTGTAGCACTCAGGTGGAGAAAACTCCATTACAACCGGATGAATTTTAGAGAGAGAAAAGTTACTTACCATCTTCCCAGGAAAGCACTCAGACGAATCATAGCCGTGGTAATTTGGATGTACTCAGCAGAAAATTACATTTTCAGGAAATCCACTGAAATGTTCAATAAAATCTTCTTTTGTCATGGAAGAATTTGAGGATGAACTTTCGTCGTCATTTTTGGTTTATTATTTTCAATAATGAACCTTTGATGTCGACCAAGAAGAAATTTTTAAGAGCATCTAAGGGAAGAAAGTGGTGGAACGGCCCGAGCGCGATTAGATGAACCTTTTCTTTTTTCTTGGCAAGATGGATGCACCTCCGTTATCGACCAGTCGTAATGTCTGTAGATCCCTGCCTAATCCATAGGAAACCAGAAATTTTCCCTCAATGAAAAAAGGCAATCAAATCTGTTTGAAGCATCAATAAGATAGGCATTCAGTCTGAAATGAAAATCTATGTACTCGTAGGTAAACAACAGTAATTTTTAAAGCATTCTATTATTTACGAAAGAATTAGAAATGAAGAGTACAGGGGAAGGATGATACATGTCCATAAAACCTGATTTCGAGAAAAACCATTTTTAAGGTTTCAAAACGTTTTGAGGTTTTTTCTATATAGATCACTCGACTACAAAATCACCAACCATCCAATATGAAAGAAAAAAAAATCAAAAAAAAATCGAAGAAAAAAAAAAAAAATCAAAATCACCAACCATCGATCGCATTTCGGTCAGCTCTAATTTGAACGGAGATTAGGCCTCTTTTGCGATTCACACTCGTGTTTTGATTCATATATATATATATTCAATATAAACCCTTAAATTTTCGTAGGGAGCGAACGGTTTGTCCTACAGAGCTCCGCGTGGTCTCAAAAAATTCTATAGAATCTTAAATTGAAGGAAAAACGATACCTTTATATCGAAATTTTTTGGGTTAGGGCGTTTTCAAAATTTCAAAATTGATTTTGGAACCCTTAGAAGTGACCTACATCACCAAAAGCTTCGGGGCACAAGTAGACCCCAAATGGAGCCTACATACCAAATTTCATCAAAATCGGTCAATCCTAAGTGGCAAAAGTGCCGCGGACGACGGACGGACGGCCAAATTTTTATTCGATTTTTGGATTCTACGTACCTTGAAACGTAAACCATCAAATTTTGAGGGGGTGTTAAAATTTTTTTTTTCTCGGTCGATTCCAAAGGTTCATTATTGAAAATAATAAACCAAAATTCAAAAAAATAAAAATACTAGCATGCTTTAATACTCTTATTGAACTGTATTACAGAATGGAAAATTAAAAATAACTATCTGTTTTACTGAAAAAAAAAGAAATGAACGGAAGGTACGGACAGCAACCATTATTTCCTACATTTCGTCACCAATCACTGATCACGTCCTCTTCGCCTTCCTTGGTGTACTCTCTTTTCTTCTTTTTCTTGTTCTTCGGCTCTTTCCTTTTTGGTACTTCTATTTTCTTAAGGGTTTGAAAATTGTTGGGATGCTGTTTTCTTGAAAAAAATGTTTAAGAAGCTGCAAATCTCCGTATTTTGCTGCTTGTATGGGAAGCATGGTGTTGTAAATCTTCTTCTTGAGGATGATTGGCTGTTTCTGGGGGTTTTTTGCTTCCGAGTCTACCAAGGTAGCGGAAGCTTTGTTTTCACTTTTCAATGTTGAAAAAAAAGTTCTCCTAGATAAAAATTTCCCCTCGAGTTTTACGTTTTAGACCTTTCTGAACAATTTTGGTTCCGCTTCTGTGTGTCTGACTGTCTGTCATGAATTCCTTGCCACAGCCTTAACTTCTACAATTCTCATCCGATTTCGATGAAATTTTCAGTAATTGTGCAGGTTGGTGTAGATGGTTCCTATGAAAATCATCACCCCCGGACTGATAGTAGCCGCTGCGCATGCGCAAACGTGAAATCCTTGCCATGTATTTAATACAACACACGATATCTACATATGTACTGTAAGCCAATTGATAAGAGAGATGACCTAGGTTTTTGAGCTACGGAAGGTTACGGTAAATCAGAAACACGAGTGTGAATCGCAAAATAGGCCTTATCTCCGTTGAAATTTTAGCCGACCGAAATACGACCGTTGTTCATTTCTACGAGTTGTTTTCAGTTTTGCTTCCTTAGCAACCAGTAATCAAATTTCCTATTGATTGCACCCACAACTCTTCATTGCTTCAAATCGAGTGTGAAGCGTTTATTTCTCCCAAATAAACTCGATTGGGAAGTAGGTATGTGATAGGTAGGTAGTATCTATGGTTGGTTAATGGTGACAATGGCAAAGCCGTGTTCTCTGCAGACGAGTGATCTATATAGGTTACAATTTACGAGCGATAATTTCGGTTACTAAGAATCAATTTAAAAAATTTTATAAGTGGCGTTTTGATTTCAGCCCTTCCATGTTTCCCACTGGTCGTGTTTTATGGTGGATCCATGGAGAGATTTTCACTCACAGATGCGATAGTAGGGATGTGAAATGACTTCATTGTGCTTTCAAATTGGTAATCTGAATTCTTGTCGCCTTGTTTCCTTCCGCCCCTCGACCGTGAGACCTTGACACTCGGTAAGCCTGTTAGCCGAGAACTAACGAGATCACAGCACCCCCTCTTCAGCACAACTCCACTTTCTGATGTCAGCAACTCCTTGAACCTAACAATAAACCTCCAACTCAGATTCTCACTGTATGCTATATAATTGTCTTCGAAAATCTGAGTTTTCATTCAAATGTATTAGGCATTGATAAAATAACTGAGTTTTCATGGCTGTAGACCATGAAAATAGTTTAAAACACTCCAAGATGGTGCCACAATATCAATAATACAAATAAAAGTTTAAATTTGTTCATCATTAAATGATGAATAAAAGTTTAAATTTGTTCATCATTAAATTTGAATAAATCAAATTTTGATTTATAGGCGATAAGATTACCTCAAAATCATAGTTCAAAATTCATAATTTGTGGGGAATTTCCTTCCTAATTCCTACCAAACAATAAAAATCATCAAAAAAAAAAAATTTGAAATGCTTGGCTGGTAAGTACTATTAAGAAGCTTAACCCCTGGTGTGTATAAAGCGTCTGACAGACACTAGCGAAATTTCAATGAAGTATTTTGTGCATCTTGAATATCCCAGGCGCTCAGTACCTGCCCCCCTTTATAGAAGGTTCCATTTCAAACCCTCAACTGTGACCTAACCAATTTCCAACCGATTTGCGAAATTCTTTTTTGTTCATGACTTCGAATGACCAGAATATCGAAATTAGCATGGTGATGGGGCGAGAGGATAATATTTAAAAAATATCCGATTTTTCAATATTTTGGTTCCTTTATAGCTTACTAATAAATTGTACCCAAACAATGAAATTGAGGGGACATTATCAACGAAGCTCTGTATTTTCGTGAATTAAGTATTCTTTGTGCCACCATGAAACAAATTAGTGGTACCACCATGGTGCCAGGACACCAGAAACCACATATTTCGTGAGTTTTTGTATGTTTCACTCTGAACACGGAACACGGGTGTGAACTTCTGCGGAACTCGAATTCGCATGTTGGGTATTGTTTTTGAAATTCTGTCCAAATTAGACTCCTTGAGACCCCCATAGACTACTTGGGAGTAAGTCTAATTACTTTGTTTTAACTAATTAAATGTTGGTATGACGAAAAATATATTAATTAACTCATCATGACATGATGACACATTGTGTCTGTCAGACCCTTTATACACTGGGGTTTATACACACCAGGGGTTATTATGAAACCTGCCAGTGTACTCTCCAAACTTTGTAAGGCAGGCCGCGCAGTCTCCGGAAATTCCAAACTTGATATCATATGTTTCATAAGGGGTTGCAGCATGATCTCCTATAGTAAACTCCTACAGTAAATAACTGTAGTTAGGTTTTGGTCAAGTTTATGATGAAAGAAAATTTGAAATGATAATGAGAGATAAATTATTTATTTGTCCGGCTAACATTGACATCATGGTTTAGTTTATCGTGTTGGGAACGTTGAAAGTGACGCTTTCTTTGTCTTCAAAACCTGTAGGAGGTCCCTTTGATCGGGTCAGCTGGATGCCTTCAATAAGATGCGGTCGAAGTAGACTAAACCCGCTTAGCTCTCGAGTCTTGCGGTTGAAGTATCCTCCAGCGCAGCAGAGCCTCGTCTGACGCCTAATAGAATCTGACGCAGAGATACAGTTCTGACGGAAAACATTTTTCGCAGCCTTCGGAAAGTCGTTGCCATCGAATAGAACATTTGGAACAAGGTATCAGATGACTGGGCTTTGAGCTGAATAAAATACAAATCACCGGTAGATAAAACGATACATGCGTGGCAGATACATGGTACCCATGTCACATATAGCTCTCATTTTGATCGTGTTGACAACATTCTGGTTATTCATCAGTGAGAACAAAGACCGTCTTGAAAATATCATTAAAATAATTAGATTAGAAAAAGAAAATATACCTACATGAAGCAAAACACGAAAGGAAAAATCCCATGTACAAAACTATGAATCAACTGATTTCAAAATAAAGGTCTGTAGTTTTACAACTTCTCAAAGCTTTGTAATTACATCTGCTACATTTTCAGTTGAAACAATATGCTCAATCTTTATTACCTTGCCAAAACAGAGATCTTCTAGGTTCTCCAAGTCAAATTCGGAATTTTCCAAACCAAATTCAGACTTTTTCGAACAAAAATTCAGTTTTTTCCGAACCAAATTTGGAATTTTCCAAAACAAATTCAGAATTTCCTGAATAAAATTCAGTCTTTTCCGAGCCAAATTTGGGATTTTCCAAACCAAATCCAGACATTTTCGAATAAAATTCAGACTTTTCCGAACCAAATTTGGAATTTTTCAAACCAAATTCAGACATTTTTGAATAAAATTCAGCCTTTTCCGAACCAAATTTGGAATTTTCCAAACCAAATCCAGACTTTTTTTAATAAAATTCAGCCTTTTCCGAACCAAATTCTGAATTTTTCAAACCAAATTCAGACTTCTCCAAATAAAAATTAGACTTTCCCAAATTAATTTCAGAATTTTCCAAATCAAATTCGGACGTTTCTAAATGAATTTCATTTTGTCAAATTAATTTATTGTAGGATCAGTTACAATGTCTTCGATGGAGTCTGAACAATATCTTAACCACCCAGTGTTGCCATACGGCAACATAGAAGCCCTTCCCGTTTGGAGGCTGCTGGGCACCTTCCAGAGTCTTTGAACAAGTTTTTAGGCATCATTTTTGACAACTTTCTGCATAAATATAGTGAATCAAAGTAAGTAGCTTTGTATGGTTGTACTCGAATCCCAGTTTTTGTGATTGTGATTTGGGTGATCGGAAAATTTCACACAGAATGACGACTATACGGTCCTTATGATGACTATACCTACGCCAAAGGCACTATGCGCAAGACGTATCTAACATGATTTTTATGCAACTACGATTTTCAAGTTGTTCAAATCTTATGACCTCCATTTGTTCAAATTTAGTTGTTAGAGGTTAGTTGAAAGTCAACATGATTACTGAATTTCGTAGTGGCCCGGTCAGTAGAATCTGTGGTCCATATTTTACTAAAACGTTGAAAATTATTACACAATGGTTTTTTATTGTTCTGTTCAGACCACTCGCCTGCAAAGAACACAGCTTTGCCATTGTCACTAACTACCGTCATTATCAAGTTTATTTTAAAGAAATGAACGCATCACACTTAATGCGAAGAAATAGGGAGTTGAGGTTGCCTCCATGAGGAAATTTCATTACTGGTTGCTAAGGATGCAAAACTGAGTACAACTTTAAATGCGATTTGGTTAGCTAAAATTCCAACGGAGATTAGGCCTATTTTGAGATTCACACTCGTGTTTCTGATTCATAGTAAGACCAACCCTTAAATTCTCATAGGGAGCGAACGGTTGGCCCTACAGCGCTCTGATTAGTCTCATTCGATTCTAAAAAATCGATACTATTTAAAATTGAAGAAAAAACAATACTATTTAAAATGGAAGAAAAAACAATACCTTAATATCAAAATTTTTTGAGCGTTTTGAAAATTTTAGCCCTTATTTTTCAACCCTTAGAAGTGACCTACATCTACCAAAAGCTTCTAGGCACAACTACTCGTAGAACCCAAATGGGGCGCCCATATATCAAATTTCATCAAAATCCGTCAATGCTAACTTAGAAAAGTGCCGCGTTAAAAAAAATTTCTTGGTCGATTCCAAAGGTTTATTATTGAAAATAATATTTTTTATTATTATATAAATTATTATATTATTATAAATTTTATTACCTACCCATACCTAATAATTTTTATAAAATTATAAATTTTTATTATAATTTATATTCTCATATAAATTTTATTCATTATTGAAGATAGGTAATACATCAAAATCGAACTAAAATTAAAATATTCTTCAATCGTATTGAGAATTAATACTTCTTGTATTTAAAAACTGAAAATTTGATTGTGAATAACATGTACGTCCATGTTGTTCAATGTGAGGAAGCTTTACTGCCGTTGCATGATGGAAAGTCAAGATGGTAGGGACAAGTGGGAAATCGGTAAAACATACCGAGGCCTGAAAAAATCGCTGTAAATGGAATACCTTCTTGATCTCTTGAAATGTAAGGGCAGGATGATCGAACTGGGACCAGTGCCGTCCTTAGGGTGGAGCGAGTGGAGCGGCCGCTCCAGGCCTCGCGCTGAGGAAGGCCTCGCGCTGCGAGGCCTTAAGGCTCGATTACACAGGGCGAGTTTACTAGCTACTAGCCAGCGAATTCACTAGCCGCTAGTGAACTCTCCCCGTGTCATCGGCTCACTAGCTGACTAGCAGACTAGCTGGCGAGCTGCTGGAAAAGTTGACGACCCGGCTACTTTACAAGCTACTCGCTAGCTAGTGAGATTGTGGGCCAGTAAACTAGCCCTGTGTAATCGAGCCTTTACTCTAGCTAAAACACAATAAGTAAACTTTTTTTTAAAGGATTTTTGTAGCATGTTAAAGAACTACAAGAAATAAAAGAAGACAAATTGTTTCAAAAGTGTACAGACCTACATTTGTTACTGAGTTTCGAAGAAGAAAAAGAGGTTTGTGGAAGAGAAATTTTTTCTGAGCTTAAGGTACCTACTTCGTGAAATTCTACCAGCTGAGGTTGTAACAGCTGCAGGAATATTAGGATTTATGAACAGAATTCAAAACCAGTTTCCTAACGCATTCATTGCGTATAGAATTTTACTCACTAAGTATACCCGGTACAGTGGCAAGCGCAGAGAGGAGTTCATCCCGCTTGAAACTTATCAAGACATATTTAAGATCTTCCATGAGTCAAGAAAGGCTATCATCCTTGGCAATGCTATCGATTGAATCTGACACGACAGCCAAAATTAATTTTGATGAGATTATTGACGACTTCGCTGGAATGAAAGCGAGAAAAGTACAGTTCATATAAGGTGAGTCAAAGTTGATAATAACACAATTTTAAACATAGTTTATCTAACAATGAACGATTGCATTTACAGTATTATTTTACATCGGTTTAGCTGGAACTATCTGTTTTATTAAGTTATTTTATCTTATAACTCATATTTTAACAGGCCTCTATTGTAGGCTATAATGTGTTTTATTATTATTTTACAGATGAGATGTGAAAATTGTAAACCTACATTAACAATGGAACAATGGAAGAATTTTATAAACGAGATTTGAACATCTAAAAAGATATGGAACGTCAATATTAAATAAGTATTTACAATAATGTATATGTTTATTATAATTTACTATTTGATTTAATAAAAAGCAAGAAAGAAGACATTTCGTTTTTTCTAATGAATTTATTGTTTGTTAGACAAAAATTACTATGTTTAACATTAACAAGCACTGTTTAAGCATTACTTAAAGAATAAACTTTGTTTTGATTTTTCTAGCTTATTTTTCTGAGATTCTTCCTATTGTTTTTTCTTTACCTGAAACCTGAAACGAAATTACAAGAAACATACCAACCTGAAATGGGTGTTTTGCACCACCCTTCTCCCTTTTAGAGTGTAAGAGATAAACGTTTTGTTTATCAAAAAGCTTACAATTACGACTTTGCAAGTATAGCTTGACAAATATTTTCCGGAACCCCCCCGGTATCCATAGTTAAAAAAGGCCTCGCAAAAATGTTTTGCTCCAGGCCTCGCATTTTCTAAGGACGGCACTGACTGGGACAACTCTATTTGAAAGAGGAAGTTTGATTAATTCCTAATTCATGCAACATTTTCTTGGAAAGCGCCCATAGAGATCTTTCAACTGGTGAAATAAATAAGAAATAATTGACCTGCACCCCATCGACTAAACACGAAAATTTAGGAGTACATGAGAGACTTGCTGCACAAAGCGCTCATGTCTAATTCATAAGAACCAGGCTTTCATTACGAGCCTCTTGTAAACAGCGGGGAGCTTGTGTCAGACAACAGAAGGGAGGAGCCTAATAGATACAACAGGGGAGCGAGTCGGGTGATGAGAAGGTGATTAAATTGGAACAGGTCGCCATCCCTGCTGGCGCGTGTTGCCAAAGGGGAACCGACAGCTGTGAAAAGCGGAAGGCAAATATAATATGGGGGGTGATTTTGTGTTGTATCCAGGCGCAAAACGATAATTAAGTGGTCACCCGAAAGCTCTCAATTCGTTATTGAGTGAGGCCGGTATTTACACACAGCAAATTCATCAGGCACAGACATATTCAGCAGATCTCATGATGTTTTATCCAGACATACTGTTTTGGATGCAGTTCCTGTCCGAGATAATTATTGTGTGATAGTTAAATGATGATAATGAAAAGAAAAGGTAAAGAACTCGAAGGACCACCCCTATTAGGGGAACTGACTCTAGCTAGGTGAACTACCTACCTAAAGTATTGTGTGGTGCTTATGGGTGAGTCAAAAGAAGACACAAATTGTTAGATTGATGAAACATCAACGGAAATGCTCTGTTTATTAGTTTGCTTTGGTTCAGTGTCAATATAATATAAGCATATTATGCTTTGAATCCTACTGATGGCCACCTAGGTATGAAGTAAATGCCTTAAAATTTGCAATTGAGATTGAAAACCTATCTGCTGAGCTTAACCTGTTGATTGAAGATTAAGTCCAGGTCCTTCCAGTCCAAGGTAGTGCCACTGATGGGGGAGATCCAAGGTGCCAGGTTGGAGATCCAAGATGAGATCCTCAGTACCAGTATTTCCACAATCCAAAGGCAGAAGGAGGGAGAGGTAGCTCCAGTAGCCCAAGACTCCAGTTAGGTACTTCAGTGAGGTGAAAACCCACTGCTCCAAGATGCTAGGTCCCAAGTTTCAACTTCAACTTTCTTGCAGAAATAGCCTTCCTTCTTGGTTGAAAACAGTGCTCTATGAGGCTCCTGGGAGATTTGATTCACCAGTAACAGCTTTTTAGGGACCAGATAGCATGCACACACAGGCTTCTTCCCATGAGGTTTAGAAATGTCAGAAATACCACTGGACACTGTGCAATTCTTGTTGAAAATACTAATTTGGATTCAAAGAATGCAAATTCAAACAAGATAATAAAAATATGGAGAATGCAATTCAAAACAAGATAATATGATGAAGAATGCAAATTCAAAACAAGATAATACACATATTATGTGATGGATGGCACTTAGTACAAAAGATACAAATGGATTAAGTTATTTGGCAAGCAGAACAAGATGACAGACAGATAATTATACAAGGAGGCTTTGAGTAGAACTGACTATAAAAATGTCTGACTCCTATTCCAACAGGTGAGGGGCTCAAAAAGGCAGATATGATACCCACACAAAAAATACAAAGTTGGCTGTTGGCCTCAAAAATAATTTGTGTATATCACAAAAAATACTTAATAATTTTGGTAATTATTGTTTTTACCAAATTGAATCAATAATAATAAGAAACAAGAATGTATGGATATTAAATTACATCCATGAACCCATGGATGAAGGGCCCATTATCAATCAGGCCATTGAAACTTGGATGAATACCCAACAGCAGGAACAGTGATTGCTGTTACTATTGTTATGAAGATATTGATGTTACTAGTAGAAAAATGTGGAAGAATACGGAAAAATATGTGTTTGATTTTGAAGTTATGTGCCAATGGTTTGATGTGTTTGGATAGAAGAATGAAGTTGAAAGAAGTTAACTGGTCGAAAATAGGTAAGCACAAACACATGAGGTCTTTTGGAGACAAAAAATCAGAAAACGGGTCATTCTATGGGAGTTGGCTTAGTTGTGTTCAAGTACTCAAATGTACCAGTGCTGTGCATGGAACGCAAAGTCAACAATAGTGCAGGACAAGAGGAAGGGAAAGCGAAAAATTCACAGTATCCAAAAGTCCAAATCGATACCTTAAAGCACAAGGGCGCTATGTCCATCCATCTTCCAAATTTTTTATTTTTTTCAATTTCAGAAGCACTCAAATTCAACAAAACTATTATTGACCTTCTTGACGTAGCTTGAAAATTAGTTGAAGAAATTAAAGAGTTCAGTGTGATAAGCCATTATTTTAGGAATCGTGCACTGGTGAAAACTTCTTTTGCGTTTTTTGAAAACTCCGTTTTTGGACATAGCGCCCTTGTGCTTTAAGGTATCGAAATGCACTTGGAGCTAAGATGTTAAGATAAGAAAATGTTGGAGATTTACCGAATCAATACTTCCAGATCCTATCAGCACTTCGTGAAACATGAGTGAAGAGAACACCCCATAAATGTTCACAAACATGAACAGAATATTCATTAGGCATGCAAACACTCACACAGGGTGAAGCACAAGGGGACGAATCGGGGGATCTGGCCGCTGCAAATCGCCCCTGAATGAGATGTGAAATTTTCAGGGATTGTGCGGGTTGGCGTGTAGATGGTCCCCTATGAAAATCATCATCCTCGGACTGATAGAAGCGACTGCGCATGCGCAAATGTGAATTCCTTGTAACTGTTTAGAGTAGTGGACAACATACCTAGAAGAAGAAGAAGTTGATGGAGATTGAATTTTGATAAGAGATGTTCTTGTGACTTTATAAGAATTATACAAGTTTATACCAAAAGTGGTTGCTAATTTAAATAAAATATACCAAATAAAACATGGCACAGTCGTAACTTAGTGGTGAAGTAAAATAGTGTCAAAGTAAGTAAAAGTATTGGTAGTTGTGTTGGTGAAATCTTGGCTGAATGGTTCAAGCCGCCAGGTCAACTTCGCCTTGACGGTGATGTTACTCGTAATTTCAAGGAATTTAGTAGAGAGTTGCAAATTTATTTTCTTCCAAATTTTTCATCCAAATTTGATGATATTTTCTAAGATTGTTCAGATTGGCGTGTAGATGGTCCCCTAAGAGGGTAGTGGAAAGTAGTTAGAGATTGATGTTTTGAGATTAAGTTCTATGTATCGGGTCATCTATACAATAGGGTTATGAATACGAGGAAGCTATGTGCCACTCCCACTTGGCAGACGTTTTTCTTTGGGTTTTCTTGAAATTCCTTGTGAACCGTCCTGGGATCCTCTAAGATTTAAAGAGCGACATCATGAAGGAATTTCCGACATAACGCCTACTATGCTTTAAAGAGTCATGAAAAACGTCAGAAGGTCCAATGAATTGAGAATGAGTGACGTCATCTGATTGATTTTATCTTCAAAACTATGTAAAACAAAACTTTAGTAGTGTACCTACCTACAATGTAAAAACCAAATTGCACACTTTCTGAATGATACGATTTGATGATATGATGGGATGGCAACGTATATCGATATATTTTATGTATATAAAAACGTACGATACGATGATATATCGATACATACGATACGTACGTTTGATATATCGATATATTTGCATCGATATACTGCCGTGCTAAGCCAGAAAGTCGTATCTTCACTTCACCCAACTTTCGAGAAAACGACCTAATAGGTTTCGTGGCGAAATAACTCTTTCGCGGGATTATTTTTCCTTCTTTTACCACAAGTGAAGGTTTTTCTTAAAGGAAATTAGTAGCCGAATCGAATTCTGTAGTCAAATATAAACATTTTTGAGCTTAAATTGTCAAAAAACGATTATACGAGTTTACGCTCTCGTAAACCCGAAGTTACGACTATTCTGTTCTCAATACGCAACCATGAAACTTTGGAATGCTAAGCACATTTTAATTCCTGAAACTTTATTATTATCTTCAAATGAAGAAACCATTTCACCTCAATTATTTTGTCATCCTTCTTTGCTCAAAGTCAATCGTATTTCATATCTGTGTTCAGAGTGTAAGAAAAAACAGCTGAATCAATAAAAATAAACGTTTATTCAAGTAAAGTCACCACGAAATTCCGAGTTTTCAGAGGCAAAAAGTCGTATCATGCCTAATCAGAATGCAAGAAGTCGTATCGTCGAAATACTAAGGCCGAATCCCTTATCAGTGTCAAGATACGAGTTTTCTTCTTCTGAATCCCTCTGATACGACTAGTTTCTTAGCAGAACCAAGTTAACACGCCTTAACGCGAAAATCGATAGGCTTGTTTGAGGCATTTCTAGTAGAGATACGACTCTAAAACTCCGAAAATCGATAGAAATCGACCCCCGAAACCCCCGGGTATCAATAACTCAATTTGGTCAAATTTTCACGTTACGACTTTCTGGCTTAGCACGGCAGTATAGAGATCCGATAATATTGGTCAATATCGATATATGTACCGATATATATATCGCGATATATCGCGACTTATTTTCAACAAGTAAAAATTAAATATTGAAGTGAATGGATGAGAAAAGACGCTTGTACCTGTAAAAACACCAAGTAATTTTATTCCAAATTTTGTAGGTACCTACGTGATGGTTTGATATCAGACTGCTGACTTCAGCTCAGGCATGATTCTGTACATAGTTTTCACCTACAATGGCTATCAAGGCTCAGTAATTTTTTTTTGTTGAAAGAAACCAAATTTATTAGGCTCAGTTAATTACTTGACTTGAGCCAAAGTAATGGAGGCTCTTCTAGATTAAAACTACCTACTATACGATGTGAAGCAGGTTTTCACAATTATTTTCAATTTTGAAGGTCATGATTGTCCACAGTACACGCCCCTGTCAATTTATAAATTAATTTTACATTGCAATGACATTTTCAGTTGAAGTTATCAGCTGATAGCAGTTAGAACCCTGTAACGAAATAATATCTGTAGGAGATAATTCAACGTGCACGATACTATTCGACGTATTGCGTGTTGCAGAACTGGGCTGAACCGGAGTTCGAGTTTCAACTCGTCGGGGCGGAGCTCGGCATGCGACACGGGAGACGATGTCTACTCTGACGTCTCCCTCGAAGAAGACGTCCTCGACCTCAACCATAAGGTAAGAATTGGTTCCATTCAAAAGCATAATAACGTGGACGAATTAAATTCAAAATTTTCTGATTAGTCTTCACCTCTCGATTGGCCGATAAAAAGTCGAAGGAGTCAATTTTGGAAAATCAAGGGAAGAAAAAGAAGAAGAAAGCGAGGTACTAATGTAGGAGAATGCAATTACAAAGAGCTCCGAGGTTATTCTAATCTAACTCAAATTTTCCCAATCAAATAATTATCTAATAATTTCATTCTGTTTTCTCATTCGGCTTGTTTGTTCTGATTTATTTGGGAATAAAATCCTTTAGTTTAAAAAAAATTAAAATGGAAAACCTTAAATTTGAATTGAAAACCCTTACATTTGAAATAAAAAACCTTGAATTTGAATGAGAAAACCATTAAATTTGAATTAAGAAACCTTGAATATGATTTTAAAAACTTCAAATTTGAATTTAAAAACCTTGAATTTGAATAAGAAAACTTGAATTTGAATCGAAAAACCATGAATTTGAATTTAAAAACCTTTAATTTGAATAAAAAAAACCATGAATTTGCATGTAAAAACCTTGAATTTGAATCTAAAAACCTTTAATTTGAATCAGAAAACCATGAATTTGAATTAAAAACCTTGAATTTGGATTAAAAACCTTGAATTTTAATGATAAAACCTTGAACTTTGATACAAAAACCTTAAATTTGATTTGCAAAACTCTTGAATTTGCATGAAGAAACCTTGAATTTGAATAAATTAAAAACCCTTAAATTTGAATGAGAAAACCTTAAATTTGAATAAATTAAAAACCCTTCAATTTGAATGAGAAAACCTTAAACTTAGTTACAAAAACCTTGAATTTGAATTGCAAAACTTTGAATTAAAAAAACCTTGGATTTCAATAGAAATCTTAGAATTTGAACGAGAAAACCTTGTATTTGAATTGAAAAGGCTTGTTTTTGAATTTGCAAAATCCTTGAATTTGAATTGGAAATCTTTGAATTTGATTTGTGAAAGCTTTAATGTGAATTGAAAACCTTCATTTTGACTCAAAAATGCTATATATGAATTAATTAATTAATGTTTGTTGTGAACATGGGTACTCCTTATTTTCGAGAGGATGTAAATGTAAACAATGTTAGTCCAAAATGAGTACCTATTGTGCGCTTGTCCCAATTAAGTGCACAATTACTTGAGCGAATTTCACCCAATATTCATCACACCAGTGAGCTTTTGAGACAGACGTAAAAGTCACCCTTGATTCGACTTCTTACACTCAACGTTGGTTTTAATAAAGATGTTGGCAGCAATTCTGTCTGCGGTATATCAATTTAATAAGGCCGTGAAATCCCGGCCGACCTATTTGGCTGCGCGACCTTCTTCAAAACGAAAGGAAAAAATCCGAGCCTTTTAAAATCTGCTGCTCAGGCACTTTTCCAGCACTAAGAAAATGTTTTGCAGAGATGAATCGTTGCTTGAGGGATGGTTTTCGAGGTTGGGAAGTACGATAGTAGTTTGGATTTGAACTGGATAGTCAATGTTATTGTAGTCGTGGTGGATCAACATCTTGGATAAAAAAATTTTCTAATTCCTTTCCAGTGAGTATTTAATTTTCCAACTGGTGGTATTAGGTAACAACTTTAAGAATTGTTAAAAGTTATGAGTTTCACACAACAGTCTGTAAGTACGTATAAGTGTAAGTACGTGTAAGTATAGTGAAAGCATATTCTTGGGTAAACTGCCTGGAGAAGTAAAAATAGCTTGGAAGAAAATTTTGAGAAATTCAAAAGAGCTAATGTGTGACGTATGGCACGCCTTGGTCAGGTTATACGTCATTTAATGATGAGGAGAAACCACTCATCAATTATTGTTGAGCTATTCTTCCTCCAGATTGTTCTATTATTCCCTAAGCTGAGCCGTTTTCTGCTTCGGTTCCAAGCTATACTTTGTTTACACGACAGTAAAGGTTTCAATTGTTCTCCATAGACCAGGAATGATGTCTACTTTTTTACAAGTACTGACAACACTGAAAAGACACCGACTTTAAAAGAAATAAGAAACAATGTATAGCTACATGGTTGGTGAGTTCTAGTTCCTCCTCATATTGCTTTCATTAATTATGAGTTCTGGGTATTGGTACCTAGCTAGGTACCCTAATTCCAACTCAGAATTCTGAAAAAAGCTTAGGTGTATGTCCAAAAACCATCTAAAAGTATCTAAAAACCAAAATTTGCCTTCGAACTTACTACTCCGCGTTTGTGACATAAGTAGATGGAGATAGGCAGACCAATGTTCAGCATCCCGTAGTTATTAATAAAAAATGTCATGTTGTTATTTTCGTTCTTATTGGTGATTTTAATATTGAGTACATCAGGAAACTATAGTATTTTTGAGGAAGCAAATTTTCATTTACAATATGAAGTCTACTATTTTTGTATGATTGTTTTTATTTTAGAGCTGGTAGGTAGGTCTACGTGCGGCTGTATAAATCAACAAAATGAATTGAAAATAAGACCGAATGCCAATATATTGACAATGCTGACTACCAATCATAGAAACGAAGTACTTAGTTACTCATTGCTTTCATGGAAATAAACTACGTTTTTCCAATTTTTTTCATGTTTTTATGAAACTCCGTTTTGGTTTATTATTTTCAATAATGAACCTTTCAAATCGACCAAAAAAAAAAAAATTTTAACACCCCCTCAAAATTTGATGGTTTACGTTTCAAAGTACGTAGAATCCAAAAATGGAATAGCTGGGATCTGAGTCCCAATGTTTCGGTCCTGAACCCCTACTTGGGGTTACTGTGCTGGCCACTGCCTCATGAGATACCGCATCTTATCAAGGGCAGGGCCGGGACAGTCGAATGCCGACTCTGCCGCGAAGGAGTCGAGATAATTGATCACAATCAAATTTAGTGAGTGCCCTGCTACAGCATCTACCAGACTCCGGCATTTCGGTAAGGGTAGGTAGGTACTCTCGTCCCGGCCGAAACTGCTCGGGAAACGCCCGAAAAACTCTCACTTTGTGAAAGAAAAGGTTTTCAAACGGGCACTTGAGTGAAAAGGGAATTCTGTCACAATAGATCAAATTTATTAGCCTTTCCTACAAATTTATTTTAGGACCCCTTCACATAAAAAAACATGGACTACAGCCTAATTTTCCAGCATGTTTTGATTGGATCATTGCCTACTTCGCTTGTTACTTAGGTAGTGGTAAAAAAAAATCCAATAGTGTAGGTGGAAGGTATTTTCTTGTTACGCCAATGTAGGTATTTAGGTCGAGAACCTCTGCTTCTTGATGGTGTATGAATAATACATAAAGGATCCAGCGCCCTCCGCTTCTTATTTATTCACAGCCACTTTGGATGAAGCAAGAATCTCTGTTTACTCACTCTTCAATCTTTGTAAAGTCGTACTCCCAGAGCCACCTGTCGGCTTTCCTTTCAAACGTCTCCCGCTCACTAGCGCTCCTCACCGGTCGCGAGTGAAACCACAACTTGGCGGCTTTCGCGCCCGCGGCCCATCCCACCTATCTGTCTCGTCATATCCCATCAGCCTCATTCATAAGTCATAGCGAGTCCACATGGAAGTGAAGACCGAATATCCTTCCTTCACAAGTCCACCATTACCAACAGGTACCACCTCACTATTGAACAATAATACAATTCAACTAATTAGGTACCAACCCATTAATAATATAACTAATTACCAATTATTTTTCTCCTCATCATGAAAACTTTCATTCACGAACTCACATAGAACGCTACTATATCATTATTAGCTCATATAATTATTATTGCTTCGTTCTTCAGGATTACATTCCTACTTATAACTTTCCTTTTCAAAAATAAATAATAGTCCCTAACATTCTTCATGGTAAGCAAAAGAGCGACTTTTTATATCAATCATGAAATTTTAATTATCATTTAAGTACTAGTACTAGCATATTAATTTAAAATTGCCGTAAAAAGAGTTATGCATTTTTTAAATTTCCATAATCTTATGATATGATTATACTCTTATCATATTCATATCAATCAATAATACAATAATTTGATACTGTGATTGCCATGAATTCTCAGTTTGAAGCTTTTGACCGTTTTGGGGGTCTCAGCCGGTCGCCGTTCATTCCTCGTTCCGGGTCAGTATTTCCCTAAATTGCAGGCGCTCAAACTTCAAAAGTTTTACCTACATCTGACATTTTTAAGGATTTTCGAAATCCATCAGTGCATCAGACTAGGGAATTGATAATCAAAGATTGCCGCTGGAATCTTCAGAATCGAACAATAATTGCCAGAGAAAAGTGGGGGAAACGCGTTTATTCTGTAATGTTTTTCCCATTTTGGTTTGTTGTTTTCAATAATGAACCTTTGGAAACGACCTAGAAAATTTTTTTAACCCCCTCAAAATTTGTTGGTTTACGTTTCAAGGTACGTAGAATCCAAAAATCGAATGAAAAATTGGCAGGGTTGATAAATAAGGTTTGAAATTTTGAAAACACCCTAACTCAAAAAATTTGAATATAAATGCATTGTTTTTCCTTCAATTTAAGATTCTATAGAATTTTTTGAGACCACGCGGAGCCCTGTGGTACAAACCGTTCGCTCCCTACAAGAATTGAAGGGTTGGAGGTACGATAAATCAGAAACACGAGTGTGAATCGCAAAAGAGGCCTAATCTCCGTTTACATTTTAGCTGACCGGAATGCGATCGATGTTTTTCTTCATGTTGGATGGTTGGTGGCTTTGCAGACGAGTGATCAATATAGACAAATAATAAACCATTGTGTAATAATTTGTAGCGTTTTTATCTGGCAATAATTGCCAATAATTATTATTGGTCGGTTTTGGTTATTCCGGCGGCAATCTTAGTTTTTCAATTCCCTTGACTGACGCTCTAATGAATTTCAAAAATCCTTGAAAATTTAAAATCTAGGTGCAGCTTTTAAAGTTTTAGCGCCTGCGAATGATACCCCCTTGATAGTTGTCAGGATAAGAATGGGAGCTTACTATTTTTTTTTTAACTAGTATTGATCTTAAATTTATAATTTGAATTGTTTTGGTAGCGGGTTCCTAGAGGATTCAAGGTGAGTTTGCTCTACCTACCAGCCGCAAGTTGATGGGTTTACCTTTCATTGCTGGAATAAACATGAAAGGAAGTTTGTAGCTTTCCTGTAGGTGTAGCTGCCAAGAAAGCAATTTGGCCGGGTCAGCAGAGAATGAACGATAAACTCATGAATGGAATGATCTTTACCTTCACCTGGATAAACCAGACTACTATCAACTCAAACAATTTCTCTTTGGTTTGATTTTATAAGTAATGTCGTTATTATGGAAGTTTTCTCTACGTTGATCTCTGTATTGAATATCTTGGGAGCCGTTTGCTTGAAAGTCCCTTCTGCCCAATCATTTCCTTGGCTAAACCTTCCTACAGTCTCCACCTACATCAAGTGCTTCTGTTCTTCATAAGATCAATGCACATGAACCGTTCCATTAAAATTAAGACTTTTGTGCCCTCGTTACTCAAGACTCCCTTCTTATGAGTCTTCACTAGAATTGTTATTTTAGTTTCAAATGCTTATCGGTGAAATGAATGCGGTTAGACAGAAAATTGATATATAACCCTCCACAATGCTTTTATTATACGAGCACATAGCTCGAATACACTGATACCATTTTATTATCCATCAAATCAGTTGTAAAGGAATACATTTTTCAAAACGTATTTTTTCTTTCCACAATTAATTATTAATACCTACCATAAAATTATAGTCTATAACATTATTGCACTTACCAAAATTTCCCTATTTTTCCAAAGATAATCGTCGTTTTTTCTACAAAATAAATAATGTGTAAAGATTCCTAAAGTTAAAAAATTGGAACGAAGAAAGACCTGTGGGCACATTTAAATACTTTTGTCCACCAGGCGAAACTACTGGCTAGCCCCGTTAATTCCTCCAATTTTATAAACAAGTTATGTAGCACAAATGCACAATCCTTGTATGCGAACCTTTTGTTGTGCCAAGTACTCTCGAGACCTCCTCTTCTTCTGAAAATAACTGAAAGAAATAAGGCTAAAATGCACCAGCATCCAAAATAAGCGAACAATCATTGTTGTATTCAAATTTACTGTGTAGAGAATTCCAAGTGTATCTCAAGATTCCCCAAGACAATCTCTAAGTGTAGGTACTTTTGGGACCCCCTTCCCTCCATCCCCCCTTTAAAATACCTGAAAAAATATGACGAAAATATGTCTTAAGTGACCAAAATAGGGCTAAAATCCACAATCATCCAAAATATGCGAGAAGTTTTATCTACAATTATTATTCAAATTTACTGTGTAGAGAATTCCAAGTGCATCTCAAGATTCTCTAAGACAATCTCTAAGTGTAGGTACTTTTGGGACCCCCTCCCCTCCATCCGCCCCTTTAAAATACCTGAAAAAATATGACGAAAAATATGTCTTAAGTGACCAAAATAGGGCTGAAATGCACAATCATCCAAAATATGCGAGAAATTATTATTGACAATTATTATTCAAATTTACTGTGTAGAGAATTCCAAGTGTATCTCAAGAGTCCCTAAGACAATCTCTAAGTGTAGGTACTTTTAGGACCCCTCCCCTCCATCCCCCCTTTAAAATACCTGAAAAAATATGACGAAAAATATGACCTAAGTGACCAAAGTAGGGCTAATTCCAAGTGTATCTCAAGATTCCCTAAGACAATCTCTAAGTGTAGGTACTTTTGGGACCCCCTCCCCTCCATCCCCCCTTTAAAATACCTGAAAAATATGACGAAAAATATGTCTTAAGTGACCAAAATACGGCTAAAATGCATAATCATCCAAAATATGCGAGAAATTATTATTGACAATTATTATTCAAATTTACTGTGTAGAGAATTCCAAGTGTATCTCAAGATTCCCCAAGACAATCTCTAAGTGTAGGTACTTTTGGGACCCCCTTCCCTCCATCCCCCCTTTAAAATACCTGAAAAAATATGACGAAAATATGTCTTAAGTGACCAAAATAGGGCTAAAATCCACAATCATCCAAAATATGCGAGAAATTATTATCGACAATTATTATTCAAATTTACTGTGTAGGAAATAATTTAACCCATTTCAAGCCAAGGGTGAAAATAACAGAGAAGTGAGAGGAGGAGGATGACTTTTACAAGATGGCGGCCGAAATAACGCATGATTTGCTCACCAATTGAGAGCAAAAATACTCCAAATTTTATGAATTTTACATTTTAATGGGATTTAAGAGGCCTCAGTCTTCCAAATCGATTTGATTTATCTGATCTAATTTCCAAAGTTTCATCGAGTTCCGGAATGTCGAAGAATTTTTTTGACGAGTATAGGAACAGCATGAACGAAAAAAAATTCTCCTACGAAGATTTTTCACTATTTTCAATGTTTAAAAAAAGTCGATGCGAAAACGCATCAGCGGTCGGAAATGGGTTAAATTTCACTGCGTAGAGAAACCTCTAAATCTCTTCTTCTATAAAGAAGGAGCCCACGAAAAAGTTGCAAAACTTTGGACTAATTATTTCGTTTCGGATTAGGTAATTAACCTCATTATGAATGTATGTATAATGTGTATTTCCTGATGTATATTTTTACAGAGAAAATAGTTATATTTGAGTACACTAGTCAAAATAACAACAACAACAATGTTATCATCTCCTAATTAGGTTGGTTAGAGGAAGTTCCTCAAACGTATACCATTTCTGGCTCGTACTACAAAAAATATTATCATCACCAAGTACTTGTTCCATTACTGCAGATGAACGTAATCCATACTTATCCTGAAATTGAACAGTCTTCTTTGTTAAACAAGCAGAGTTCAGGTGAGGTGAATCGTTTTAGCTTCGTATATTATTACTGAGCATCAACTAGGTGGTTGAGATCTCTGATAGTTCTTTAAAAATGCAGCCGCTCTCCGCTAATTCACCAACCTTCCTTTAGAATGTAAAACTTCAGGGAACATTCACAGCACCTCTCCACGACAGACGGCACTAATTATCATTTCCAGCGCGTTTTGTCCAATTTATCTGTTTTAATTAGCAAGGTGAAGAAGGCTAACGAAGTGTCACTTCACAGTCTCCACGGCTTGAATGAACGATAGTAGTTCATTTCCTACTTCATCTTCGCTGTTATCGACTACCTAGATATTATTCTACAAAAATAAACTATGCGTAGTTTGTTGTTCGTATCTCTAGGATTTAGTTTAGATCTCGTACCTAAAAAATGTCGTAAGGGTTCCTACCTCATGTACTGTACCCTATTCTCGTGTTGATGTTAGTTTGCTGGTTGGAAATTTTCTTCTCATCAAACGTCCTCTGAAATGCTCCAATTACTCCACTTTTCAGTTTTTGAAGATGCCCATCCATATTGTTTATGAGTAAAACGCTGTAAATTATTACACAAAGGTTTATTATTTTTCATTACCGTAAAACGGGTCAACTATGTGCCACTTTTTAAGGTTTTTGTTTAATAACTCCGGGGAAAAAATGCTAACCCCTTGCGGATTTTAGCTAACATACCTACACATCTCAGCTTTCAAATCTGCTTTGAAAAAAAATCTATGTTGAATAGGTGAGGTGGGGGATTTTTTTCTTCGTGGCACATTGTTGTACCCGTGGGAGGTACAACTATGGTCCACCCAATCTCCTGGCTCTAAAATACATTAAAAATTCAATCTGGAACATTGTTGTACCTAGGTATCTCATCTTTGGGCCTTCACCTTCTTTAAACTGTAAAAAAATTGTTCTATCCAATTTTCATTTATTTAGAAGTTGGTTTCTATTGAAAACATTAATCCACACTAATTCTAACAAAAGCTTTTATTTGGACCAAATGAAATTAACAAGGATAAAGGCACTTTGGCAATTTGACACTTACAGTCCCTAATGACTTAAAACTCAAGTTTGGCCCATAGAACATTAAATGTTCAATTTGAACATCAAATGTGTCCAAATTTTGGACATAGAATGACGAACGTACTGTAAAAAATATAAAAAACAGGTATAAAACGGTATCTTAAAAAATATGCATTAAAATTAAGTTACTTAGGAATCAAAATAGTCATTTTACCATGAAACTTGAAATAAATTTTCGGAAAACTTCTTCGGAGGATTTATTTTTTTTTGTCTGATGCTGGCGATACCAGCATCGTGCCGATTTAGTATTACTACCAATTTCCGGCGTTCAAACTTTAAAAGTTGTACCTACCTAAATTGAAATGTTCTAGGAATTGATAAGAAATTGTATTCGGTGTTCTATCCTCAATTTGTACATGGCTGCCTTTTGTCAAAATCAGGCTTCAAAGCGGTTAATAAGAGATGTTTTTGAAAAAATTCTCTCTAAAATTCAATGTTTATGGGTCTTGGATTTCTTATAATTATTCTAGTGAGAAAGAAGGTTCTTGAAATTCGGAGAACATTAATTATTGCCGGATTTTCTAGATATCTGCGTATTTTTTAAGAAGGAAAGTCAAAATGGTGCCTAGAAATCGTTTTACCATGAGCTGGCCTGTTGGTGCTGCAGTGACATCAGGGGGTGCTGCTTCCTGGATTCACAAATATAGGAACCTACGGTCTTTGGTCTTAAAATCGTTGGTCGTAGATTTTGGAAAGTATTTCAAACTGGGTATGATCTATGAGAACGTTGCACTAAACATGTATTGCATAAAATGCTTCTTTTCCGGATTAAAAGGGTTCATCAGGTACCCAATATCATTGCATCAACGATAGCTCGTGATTTGCTCGGATTTATTTGGTAACAAGCCAAACTATCTCCTTATTCTTTCTCTCAAGGACTCCTTACACTACTTATGACGCTTTAATTGAGAATCCCTTTTCTCCAGAGCTCACCTCTATAATGTTATCCCTCGCAATGACTTGCCGATGGGTAACGTCTTCTCCGGTCTGTCTGATTTGTCCCTGGCTGCAGGGGCATCAAGTGATAATATTCGTCAGGCAAACAGCTAGGCTGCAAATTATTACACAAAGGCTCATAATTTTTCTGCATTGATCATGCGCCAGCAAGGAACTCAGCTTTGCCATTGTCACCACCTACCAACCATGTTTTACCTTCATAATCTAGTTTATGGGGAAGAATTAAATTAAAAAAAAAAGTCAAGAGTTAAACTCATCAAATTTCATCAAAATCGGTCCATAATAATTAAGGAAAGTTCCGCGGACGGACGTTTTTTTTTATATTCGATTTTCAAAATCTACACATACGGCTAATTAGCATCCATGGCTCATCTTCCAAGTTTCTCTGCATTCAAGGTCAAGAAACAGTTCCTTGACTGTTTGCCATGGCTGGTTGTGTGGTAGTGGGGGTATGGCAATACTTGACACCGCGGTGACCCCCCGCCGCCCCGTCGATCATTGCCTCTCACTCTAAACAGTCCCAAAAAATTCAATTTTTTGAAGTGCTTGCCTTGCATCGCCGGGCCCTGCGCTAGTTTGCGTATCATCCGCAATCCGTCGTAGTTACCAACATTTTCAACTCTCGGTGTGTGTTGCGGGCTGGTATCTAAGACAAATTAAGTACTTTCTTATTCCATTCTCCTATTTAATCTAAATTCCTTGATAATAATGAAATAGTCCCTAAATACTATACAAGTTTTCCAAAATCGGCTAAATATTACCTGCAAAAAATGGAAATATAATAGAATCTCAACAAAATTAATTAATTTATTTTGCTTATTTGTAGTGAGGCAAACAGTGTTTGCTATGTTTGCCTGGAGGAGACGCCACTGCCTGGCTGGGCGTCCTTCGGAATTTCACTTTCCACTGGTCGAGGCTCGTAATATGAACTTTGTCACTGCTCTCTCACTACACAATATTTCCTAGACAAAGTGACGTGTTTCACTGATCTTCGTGACTGTAAGTGTGGCTAGAATGACGTATTTTATCACGAAAATGTCAAATTTGTGTTCCACAAACATTTAAAGTGTGGAGTATTGGGTTGGTTGAGTGCTCGAAAGTGGAAGTAAGGGTGTAGGTACATCAGAACAGTGGAAGAAGAGGTTGTTCTTGCCAAAACTGATAATGTCTACCATCCTTCATCCGATTTGGATAGGGTGAGGGCCACAGCAACAGTTGAAAATAAAGCACGAGATGACATCACTACACTTCCAAGGAAGGTCACAAGTTGTGTGGGAGTGCAATGGCTAACACCGCCCTGGCTGTCCAAAAGTTAACAATGCTTCATTCGCGGATGATTACTTAGTAAAAAACCAAATAGGATTGCCTCGATCTGGTTTTGCTCAACCCTCCTAAACGTTTTGCAGATCTCTCTTAAGTGCCATCCAAACCCTTTATAGTCCAGTCAAATTAGCCAAAAAAAGGGGGGGGGGGGGGTTTGCATTAATTCCGGACAAAGCGAAACTTTTATGGGTGACTTGTGGGTGCCTATGGAACATGTTTTTAGTATATTCTACTAGATTCTCCTTGTGCTAACTTTTTGGTGCCCGAAAAACCGCGATTTTTCGGCACTTGTTTCAGTTTTTTGCCTATAACTCGTACACGATGCATCCTACGGAAAATTTTACTCTTTCCTTTATTAAACAGGATGAATTTCTGCGTCGAATGACCACCTGAAACGTTAAGATCGGTTCAGCCGTTTGGCCGAAATCGATCGTTGAAGTTTGGCGATTTTTCCCAAATTGGTTGAAAAATGGGTTACGCTCAAGTTTCAAGGCCTGTACATCAAAAACGGCGTATCCAACCAAAAAATGTCACATACTCAAAGTTGTAGAGAATCAAATTTTGTGTAAGAAAAGCATCCCCCATTCCTCCCCCCTCCCACCCGCCCCTACCAAATGATAGAATAACGAAACAACTTCTGAGTAAACGAAATTATGAGTATTGAAAACGGTGTTGCAATAAAAAAATGTCATATAATCAAAGTGAAACGTCTGTTGTTCAACTTACTAAGGCACTGAGGTACTTGTAATACTAGAAAAGGCGAAAGAAAAAACATTCTCCTGGTCCTAACTTTTTGGTGCCCAAAAAACCGCGATTTTTCGGCACTTGATTCAGTTTTTCGCCTATAACCCGTACACGATGCATCCTACGGAAAATGTTACTCAATCCTTTATTAAACAGGATGAATTTCTGCGTCGAATGACCACCTGAAACGTTAAGATCGGTTCAGCCGTTTGGCCGAAATCGATCGTTGAATTTTGCCGCTTTTTCCCAAATTGGTTGAAAAATGGGTTACGCTCAAGTTTCAAGGCCTGTACATCAAAAACGGCGTATCCAACCAAAAAATGTCACATAATCAAAGTTGTAGAGAATCAAATTTTGTGTAAGAAAAGCATCCCCTCTTCCTCCCCCCCCTCCCACCCGCCTCTACCAAATGATAGAATAACAAAACAACTTCTGAGTAAACGAAATTATGAGTATTGAAAACGGTGTTGCAATCAAAAAATGTCATATAATCAAAGTGAAACGTCTGTTGTTCGACCTAAGGCACTGAAGTACTTATAATAATAGAAAAGGCAAAAGAAAAAACATCTCCTAGATTCTCCTTTTGCTCACTTTTTGGTGCCCGAAAAACCACGATCTTTCGGCACTTGTTCCAGTTTTTCGCCTATAACTCGTACACGATGCATCCTACGGAAAATTTTACTCAATCCTTTATTAAACAGGATGAATTTCTGCGTCGACTGACCACCTTCATTTTTTAGATCGGTTCAGCCGTTTGGCCGAAATCGATCGTTGAAGTTTGGCGATGTTTCCCAAATTGGTTGATCGCCAAAACTTCAACGATCGATTTCGGCCAAACGGCTGAACCGATCTGAAAAATGAAGGTGGTCAGTCGACGCAGAAATTCATCCTGTTTAATAAAGGATTGAGTAAAATTTTCCGTAGGATGCATCGTGTACGAGTTATAGGCGAAAAACTGGAACAAGTGCCGAAAGATCGTGGTTTTTCGGGCACCAAAAAGTGAGCAAAAGGAGAATCTAGGAGATGTTTTTTCTTTTGCCTTTTCTATTATTATAAGTACTTCAGTGCCTTAGGTCGAACAACAGACGTTTCACTTTGATTATATGACATTTTTTGATTGCAACACCGTTTTCAATACTCATAATTTCGTTTACTCAGAAGTTGTTTTGTTATTCTATCATTTGGTAGAGGCGGGTGGGAGGGGGGGGGGAGGAAGAGGGGATGCTTTTCTTACACAAAATTTGATTCTCTACAACTTTGATTATGTGACATTTTTTGGTTGGATACGCCGTTTTTGATGTACAGGCCTTGAAACTTGAGCGTAACCTATTTTTCAAACAATTTGGGAAAAAGCGGCAAAATTCAACGATCGATTTCGGCCAAACGGCTGAACCGATCTTAACGTTTCAGGTGGTCATTCGACGCAGAAATTCATCCTGTTTAATAAAGGATTGAGTAACATTTTCCGTAGGATGCATCGTGTACGAGTTATAGGCGAAAAACTGAATCAAGTGCCGAAAAATCGCGGTTTTTCGGGCACCAAAAAGTTAGGACCAGGAGAATGTTTTTTCTTTCGCCTTTTCTAGTATTACAAGTACCTCAGTGCCTTAGTAAGTTGAACAACAGACGTTTCACTTTGATTATATGACATTTTTTGATTGCAACACCGTTTTCAATACTCATAATTTCGTTTACTCAGAAGTTGTTTCGTTATTCTATCATTTGGTAGGGGCGGGTGGGAGGGGGGAGGAAGGGGGGATGCTTTTCTTACACAAAATTTGATTCTCTACAACTTTGATTATGTGACATTTTTTGGTTGGATACGCCGTTTTTGATGTACAGGCCTTGAAACTTGAGCGTAACCCATTTTTCAACCAATTTGGGAAAAATCGCCAAACTTCAACGATCGATTTCGGCCAAACGGCTGAACCGATCTTAACGTTTCAGGTGGTCATTCGACGCAGAAATTCATCCTGTTTAATAAAGGAAAGAGTAAAATTTTCCGTAGGATGCATCGTGTACGAGTTATAGGCAAAAAACTGAAACAAGTGCCGAAAAATCGCGGTTTTTCGGGCACCAAAAAGTTAGCACAAGGAGAATCTAGTAGAATATACTAAAAACATGTTCCATAGGCACCCACAAGTCACCCATAAAAGTTTCGCTTTGTCCGGAATTAATGCAAACCCTAACTGCTAATTTGACTGGACTATTATTCATGTTCCTCTTTTTCTAGAACACCAATCGCTGTCTTTGATTGGTTTACTCCAAGACTCAAATCTTCTCGATGACATCCCTAGCGAATGGGTAGTCTAACCGGTGGGTAGCCTCTTCTCTAGTCTTTCTGTTTTGTCCGTGGATATCCGAAATGGCAACTATGCTTCATTCGCGGATAATTGATTCCCTAGGAAACGAAATTGGCTTTGCCTCTGTCTGGCTCAGAAAACCCTCACCTCTTGCTGGTCTCTCCCAAGTGCCATCCTTAACCCTTATTCGTGTTCCTCTTTTTCTAGGACACCAATCGCTGTCTTGATTGTTTTTCTCCAAGACTGAGAAGCGAATGAGAAACCTAACCGGTGGGTAACCTCTCCGGTCTTTCTGTTCACCAAAACGGCTTTGCCTCAATTTGGTTGAGCTCAACTGACTCCATTCCTCATCTTTGATTGCTTTTCTCCAGGATTCCATCCCTCACCCACGATTCCTCGTCTTCTTGACTTAAACCTTCTCAATGCTCTTCCTCTGATCGGTGGGTAACCTCTTCCCCGGCTCGTCTCGTCCCTGGCTGTCTGGAGGGGCAACAACTCCCCACTCGCCGCCTCTCAAAAACCCCGAGAGGGGAGCCAGTGTCGCGACCGCCTTCCCGCCGGTAGGAAGGACTAAGTGGAACCCTGGTGCTTCTCTAAAATCAAAAAAGCCGGGCTTTTCCAACCCAAGCGGTTTTGTGAAAGGAAATTTTCGTGATAAATTTCCTGTATGTTTTCGTCAAGTGCCATGAGTGTCTGAATGTGCCAACATACAGTGCGCCAACGTCGGAAGTATGAAAAAACTCCCGTTTTTCGTCGTAATCATCAGAAAGACGTAAAACCACTCCATTTCAGACCACTATAACTACACATGAATTTCGTATAAATATGTTCAGAATACACATGATATCCCATCGCTAAATTATGTAAGTACCTACATGGCATGGAATTGAGCAGTACCTTGGTAGGTACCTACAACCTACTTTCCAGGCTGTATTTTTTCATGAAACGTTAATTCCCTTCAATTCGACGATACTCAAAAAAGAGTTTTGGTGATAATTTTAGAAATTTCAGTGGTACGATACAATATAAATAATTCCTTATTTTAGTCCATCTGTAGGTACTTCACATAATTTTTCAGGCTCAGAACGTTAAAGTATCTATAAGGAGGCATCTATATATTTTTAGGTATCTGTACTCTCTTATTTCATCTGCTACTATCTACTGCTGCGCTTATCTACTGGACTGGCAGTCTGCTTTGAATAGGTAACTCGAAAGCCCTGCATTATCAGTCAAAGAAGCTTTTTGTATATATACCTACCTTGTATATATACCTACCTTGTATATATACCTGTTGTATATACTCGTATACCTAAAGAAGTTGTAATATACCTACCTGGTATATAATTTATTGTGTAAATACATGATACAGTTTGATATGTACATACATCCGCTATAATGGTGGTTTTATGGACGTGTCATTACAAAAGAGACCTGACACTGAGTCACCTTTCAAAAAATACCTGAAAATCGTGGTTCATAACTATGTTATTACCTATCTAATATGAAAGTTGAAGAAAACCTCAAAACTCTTCATGTTTTGAGCACTTTATTCTCACTTAATTAAAGTATTATCTGCGTCTAATCGTGAAATTTCACTCGGAATCGTAATCTACCATAATGAAAAACGTCTGCCAAGTGGGTGTGGCACATAGCTTCCTCGTACCCATAACCCGATTACATAGATGGTCCGATGCATAGTAGTTAATCTCAAAGCACCAATCTCTAAGTACCTTTCACTACCCTCATAGGGGACCATCTACACGCTAATCTGGACAATCCTAGAAAATTTCATCAAATTCGGATGAAAAATGTAAATGTTATGGCTGTTCCAAGGATTTTACGCATGCGCATGCGCAGTGGCTACTATCAATCCGAAGGTGATGATTTTCATAGGGGACCATCTAAATACTAATCTGTAACATCCCTGAAAATTTCATTGAAATCGGATGGAAAATGTAGAAGTTATGGCCGTTACAAGGAATTCACGTTTGCGCATGCGCAGCAGCTCCTATCAGTCCGGGGTGATGATCTTCATTGGATACCATCTACAACCTAATCCGCATAATCCCTGAAAATTTCATCGAAATCGGATAGAGAATGTGGAAGTTATGGCCGTTACAAGGAAATTCACGTTTGCGCATGCGCAGTGGCTACTATCAGTCCGAAGGTGATGATTTTCATAAGAGACCATCTATATACTGATCTGTAACATTCCTGAAAATTTCATTGAAATCGGATGGAGAATGTAGAAGTTATGGCCGTTACAAGGAATTCACGTTTGCGCATGCGCAGTCGCTTCTATCAGTCTGAGGATGATGATTTTCATAGGGGACCGTCTACACACCAATCCGCACAATCTCTGAAAATTTCATCGAAATCGGACAATAACTTCGTATAGTTATGCGCGTTACAAGGATTTCATGACAGACGGACAGACACACAGACACACAGACAGACAGACACACAGACACACGGACACACAGACACGGAACCAAAATTGTTCAGAAAGGTCTAAAACGCAAAACGCGAGTGAAAATTTTGATTTTGGAGAACTTTTTTTTTTCGTCCTTGAAAAGTGAAAACAAAGCTTCCGCTACCTTGGTAGACTCGGAAGCAAAAATTAGGGACCAACTTTTGACATTTTATGTCTTTACTATGGCACATAAATGAAAAATCGTCACGCGGGGATCGTCACGCGGGGAGCGTTACGCGAAAATTTCTGATAATTTTCACGTACAACCAATCGTTCCTAGGGAAAACTAACTTCCTCATTTTCCACCCCAGAAAAATCGTTCACCACTCATTGGAAAGCTCTCAATTTATTAAGCATAGGACATAAAATGTCTCTCGTGGTTGCGTACTTGTACGAAAGCTGTATCCACCGTTTGTGTTTTTAGAAAATTTTTTTAAATTCAATACTTTGATTCACAGTCCAACAAAGAATGAATTTTCATACTAAATTCAAGATTTTTCAAGACAAATTCAAAGTTTTATACCAAATTCAAGATTTTCCTTACTGAATTCAGTATTTGTAAACCAAATACAAGATTTTTCATACTAAATTCAAGATTTTTCAAAACAAATTCAAAGTTTTTATACCAAACTCAAGATTTTCTATACTAAATTCAAGATTTTTTCAATTGTTCTTTCTTCCGTTTCCAAACAATAAGTTTCTGTTTGTGTTTGTTAGTAACTTGGTTGGTGATTCCTGTCTCTTCAAAAAATTCCGTTTCATCGGACACCAATGTTCTTCTTTCTTCAGAATCGTTTGAATTTCTTTGAGAGAGGCAGTTTGTCTCGGGATCATGATTTTCAGATTCTTCAAACAGAGTTGACCAAACTTCCTCACACAACCAGTCCTCAAATTCTGAATTTTCTATATAGATCACTCGTCTGCAAAGAACACCGCTTTGCCATCGTCAACCTCTACCAACCATAGGTACTACCTACCTACCACACACCTACTTCCCAATCAAGTATATTTGATGAAAAGTGGAGTTAACTGGAATTTCATATCACCACCTGAATGGAATTTATAGTTAAAAATTTAAGTAGTACCTTTCCTTAGCTGTTTTCTGACCGAGAAATCACCGTGTAAATTTATTTTACGACAAACTATCGAATTTGAACTTTTAATAACTCATACCGCATAAATTCATAAGGTTTGCACGTATTTCAAGTACATCATGTGCAGTCTTGAAAACTGTAGAATATTCAAAGATAACCGAGCATTTCGGTGTTAATTTCCTCATCTAGATCGCAATACGGATAAAATGCTAACATCTCAGGTCTCATTCGCTTCTCATCGGTTTTGCGGGCGTCTTCCAAGGTTGTGGGAGCTGATTTTAATTACTCAGCCGTCTACAGAAAATCTCTCACTCTGCGGTTGCCCATGTATTGAAACGTGTGGGTAGTAACGTTGTTTAGACCAGAAATTTCTCAGATGCATGAAAATGTATTATGCTTCAAGAACAAATCTATCAAAAATTATCTTCAGCATTTTGTGTAAATCGGCTTTTGTTGTATTTTTTTACTCTTCTGTCTCTGCTTCTAAATCGCAATTTTTTAAGAACTTAATTTTGCATTATTTTTTCAAACTAAACAATTATTTTATTATTGAAATGTAGAAACATTTTAATTACAGCATATACAAATCTGGGATATAAATATTATCAATACTTTTGAGCCTCATCATGGTAGATCTGATACTCCCAGAAGTATTTTTATCGTTATAGTCCCTAACGATATTCTTCCTGATCCATTAATGTAACGGGCATGTAAAGAACTAGTCAACTGATTCGTGAACAGATTTCCCCCAGTGTTGACACATTTTGAAATATTTATGGAGTCTGAGAAGAAATCAAGCTTTGACGTAAGGACATAAGCTTACCTAACAGGACATTTTGATCAGGGAGTTGCAACTTCCGGATAATATCTGAACTCCCTGATCAAAATGTCCTGTTAGGTACGTCAAAGCTTGATTTCTTCTCAGACTCCATAAATATCTCAAAATGTGTCAGCACTGGGGGAATCTGGTCAAGAATCAGTTGACTAGTTATTTACATGCCTGGATCAGTAAGAACATCGTTAGGGACTACATTGATAAAAATACTTCTGGGAGTATCAGATCTACTGTGATATATTATATCACTCGTTGAAATAAGCCCGATATTACAAAATTATTATATAAACAACTCCTTAAGGGGGTCTCAGTCGGTCGCCGTTCGTTCCTCGTTCCGGGTTAATATTTAGCCAAATCGAAGGCGCAAAAACATAAAAAGTTGTACTTAAATTGGAAATTTTAAAGGCTTTTAGAAATTCATTAGTGCACGTACTTAGGGAATTGAGAAACTGAAATAATATTTCAATATTATTGCCGCTGGAATCATCAAAATCGAACAAAAATTGCCATAGAAATAAAGGAAAAATATGGAAAAACCCGTTTATTCAAAAGTTTTTCCCATTTTCTTTGGCAATTATTGTTCGATTTTGATGATTCCAGCGGCAATATTTCAGATTTTCCGATTCCTAGGTCCGTACACTACTTAATTTCTAAAATCCTTCAAAATTTCCAATTCTAGTTCAATATTTTAACTTTTTGCCCCTTCGACTTGGCTAAATACCATACTGGTACCCCTATGAATGTCTGAATCTATGATAGTCCTTCAATGTTGCAACTCCTAGAACTTTTTCAACTAGTTTTATGCTACGAGAATTTACCTTTAGTCTCACACCGATTTAGTATACGTGAATCCTCAAATTAAATCAATTCACTGTGAGGTTTGATGTATAATGATTATGTTCATTGAAATTTAAATGACCATTTTATTGATATATTTATAAAAATATCAATAATTAATTTTTTAAACGTTGAATGCAAACAGCTTAATTTTCTTTTACAATTCGCTCGAAAAAATGGCAGAGCAGTAGATAAGAAAATGACCGGTCTAAATTTTAGATGAAAGGGGAGAGACTCCCTTATACCCCTATGATTGAAGGTGCAGTGTTTAGTTCCATTTCAAACGGAAGCAGCTGTGCTGTAGTCAATTGAGAGTTTTTTTTTTCCTGTAAAACCTTCAAAAACCTCGCGTGGAGAAGCTTTGCCTCGGCCATCATTCTATTTTCAACTGGCTCTCCTAGTGGTCTATTTATTTTTGGAGCAAAAACCTCCACGCCAGAACCCCATTTCAGAACTAACATTCATGATGTGACTCAACTGAGAAAACAAAGTAGGGTAATGACGAGCGTCTATTTCTAATATATTAGTAGCCTCATGTTTTCTTTGAGAAGGAAGGCTGCAAAAAGGAGTGTAATGTTTTACGCATTGTTTTATGCTTCGGAGCTCTGAAGTTTTCGAGCAGAGCTGTCTATGAAAAAGTCTTGACTGTATGAAGGAACCACCACTTACCCCCTCCACTTCTAAATACTAACAAGGCCTAAAATTGATCCCCTACAGAGCTGAATTTGGTCCTGATAAATGGATTTGATTAATTTTTCCTACTTATCGAAAGGGATCTCGGATAATTCTCCCAAATATTCTTAGCACCTTACCAAAACCTTCAAAAATTGTGAAAATGAGATCGTTATTTCTTTTTGGCTAGAAACGTTAGAATATCATTCAGAGCTTCCACTCAAAGGAGATTTCTGTATCGTATGAAACATAACTGATGAGAATCATGGTCGTGTTTCTATCAACTTTCAAAATCATTTTAAATATTTAAGTTCATTAATAAATTAATTTTGTGTTATTTTGATCAAATTTTGAGGGTTACTTACTATATAACTATCACTCGAGTATCCCTTTTTCAATTTTGGCACCTTTCATTAAGATATCATCTCATGTTCATATACAGTTTCATTCCGGTCACAAGTACAGGAATCGTGCCCTTCGTTGATGATGAAAAAGTTGTGAAAACGTAACGACAATTTTTATGGGGTTTCCGTGAAAAAAAGAAAAAAAATGGTGTCAATTGTAAACAAGTTATTTTTTTGACCTAAAAAGGTAACTATCACGTGATGGTGAAAGCTCTCCAGGTAGTAAAACCGTTAAATGCCGAACAGACGAATAAAGTACTCTTCTGTCTTCCTGAAACGTTTTATGGTGTCTTAAGAAGTCGAGAGGATGGGAAGGTTGAGTCATCAGAGTTTCAAATCACGTTTCGTTCCCTCATTTCTCGAGCACGACAGACAGGAATTGATCAGCGAATTGAGGAGGCGAGAAAGACTTTGAAAGTTATGGAAAATTGTGAAGAGTAGAATATTCTAACTATATGAGGCAGTATTAATTGTTGAAAGGTAAAAGCCAGGATATAATCTGGGTGCTTGAAAGAGTACCACCTTCTTCTCGCTTACAGTTGTTTTGAAGTCGGTCAAAAAAGGCATTGAAGGTACTTGGGCTTAGTTGAGTGAGTTTTTGAAAAATACAGCAGCTTCAAACAGCCATGATCGAAAATTTTCGACAGCAAAATTTTCACTCTGCTACTCGACAGACCTACAACTACCTCGTCTCAATATTCTCTTCGGTCACTTCGGTGTGTAATTTATTTTCACTCTACTTACTGCTCAACTGTTTAATTAAACTTTGAAAGTAAATTAACTAGATGGGTTACTTATGTGCTCAGTTATTATGTTATTGAAATTGAATAAATCAAAATATCATTGAAAAAACTCTCCTACTCTTCTCAATGTTAAATATCTCTTCGGCGTGAGATTTATTTTCACCTCTTCCCAATTTTGAGTATCCCTTCGGTGTGTAATTTATTTTCATTCTACTTACTACCATGGAATAAGTACTACTTCTTCCATGTTACTACTCAACTGTTTCATTAAATTTTGAAAGTAAATTAACTAAATGGGCTACTCAGTTGTTATGTTATTGATATTTAACAACCATAAAATTTATGGTTGTTAAATATCAATAACATAACAACTGAGCACATAAGCACATAAGAATTAGAGTTTTCTTCAATATTTAATATTGAAGAAAACTCTAATTCTCTTCTCAATATTGAGTATCTCTTCGGCGTGAGATTTATTTTCACTCTTCTTCTCGATAAACCTATCTCTTCTCAATGTCAAGTAGCATCTCTCTGGCGTGAGATTCATTTTCACTCTTCTACGCCACAGACCCACCTTTTCTCAATGATAAGTATATTTTTGGCGTGTAATTCATTTTACTAAATAGCTATAATAGTTTTTCTAATTTATTGTTATCGTCAACCATGTATGATAATGCTCTTGAAATATGAGGCAAACAAAAAACGCAGACACTAGTTTTCTCTACAAATTTTGTTTGTCGTGATAGCATTTGGTTTCGAGGCAAAATCGAAAAACGTTATAAAATCGAAAAAAGCGAAAACCAAGCAAGGTCGAAATGTTATCTTCCGCCTGCCAACGTTGTGTAACGTATCGCTGTTTGTTCAGAAAAATCGAAGGACGCAGTTTCGTTGCACCAACTGCGCAATTGGTTTGAACTTGAGAAATCCCTTGCCAAATATGCCCGAAAAAGATGAACAAATATGTTGAGTTTGCAGCAGAGCTTCCTCCAACAGTTGAGATGGACAAAAGACACAAACTCTGACAAACACGAATGAGAATTTGTTCGGGATTATGTTGATGTTTCTTCGCTTTTTCAGAAGTTGCCATAAAACCCATAACCCTTTCTAGTCGAAAATGTATGGAATCTAAGAAACATTATTCTGGGCCCAACTGCAATCAACCTGGTCCATAATTTTGACGAACAAGAAGAACATCTAGAGACTTGATTAGAGGGTTATTCCTTATAGAAATTCAGCATGCAAAATGAGAATGAAAATTTAGATTTCGAAAGATTGAAATTTGTTTACCTAATTTTCGAATAATTACGTTCATAGCAAGGAAGTGCGAATCATGATTGTATCCATTGTTCTACGGATACCTAATTTACTGATTATAAAACCCGTGCATCTGACAAACGATCATGTTTTCAATAGTTGACACCCTAAAATTTTAAAAACTACCTAACCTTCAGTAGCCAATTTTCAACCAATTCCATCTATCTTTGTGGAATTCATGAAAATTCAACTTTTACCTTTCTGGAGCAGACTCAGGCAGTCCAATCGTGTATCAAATGTGGCAAACTGAGGATCAGTCCATACGGAGTGTCCCAGAATCAATGATCCGAACTTCAGGGACTGATTCTGCTACTAGAGAAGAAAAATCCAAAAGAAAACCTTGAAAGGAACTGATTTGATGAGGAGGTGATAACGAGGTAGGTTTTCGATTGAGGTTGACCACTCCAAAATTTCATTGTTAGGAGAGTCAGATGCGGTAAAGCTTTTCTTGTCTACCGATTTCTCATATATGAGAGGTGAAGGAAACTTGAAGTTTGCTTAATTTTTAAATTACTACTACTACCCTTACTCTTACTAAAATGGGATGGTGCATCCACAATACGTAAGAGCCTTCAGGCACTTCCAAGACTGATTCTCAGACCAATTTGCAACAATTTTTGAGGTATAACATTTTTTCCAAAACCCCTCACACACCCCAAATTTTTTTAATTTTGATTTTTTCCGGGATTCTGATTAAAAAATTGCCGTAACTGCCTTAGATTATACAATAATTCAAATCTGAGGGAACCAATAGAAAGAGCATGAATTTCGTTTTTTTTCACTACGTAAGTAATCATAATTTTTACGAGCTAAATATGTGATAAATTACATCAAATTGGAAATTTTGTCAAGTTCAACTTTCAACAATATCGCGTCTTTCCGCGTTGAAACGACTTTTTCTCAGAAAATTGAGCGGATAAAAATTAATTAATTTAGTTGTAAAGTCACTGAATTGCAGATGTTTTGAACAAAGTGAGGAAGGATTGAGAATGGGTGAAAATATTGTTTAAAAATACCGTAAAGTTCAACAAACAGAAAAATTCATAAATATTTAGAGAATTTTCACTTTGGCGTAGTAAACTTTAACGTACTCGGCTCGTGTGAAATTTTGATTGTGTGAAGAGCAGAAATGAAATGTAACGTTCCTCCCATTGGCATTTTGAAATTTGAGTTTACGTGTAATCTAAGGAAGTTAGGTCATTTTAACGAATTAGGATCAAAATCACGGCAAAAAATAGAATGCCAGAAAAAAAAATCGAGTAGGAAGGGGATTTTGGGAAAAATGTTGTAACACAAAATTCATTGAAACTAAAGACTCTTACTTATGTATACAGGGTATCAACACTTAGGATGGGCATAACTTTAGGGTTCGATTCAACAAGGTATTTCCAAAAAAAAATGTCTCTTGGCAATTTTCTTTTAAAATTTAATTTTCTTTTAGCATATAGTAACACCTGTCAACTCAATAAAAACACCGAATTTCCAGTTGATTGAAGTTTTTATTGAGTAGAAAGGTGTTACTTTATGCTCACCTCTATCTACGAATAATGCGTATTTTATGTACGAAAAACGAAGGTTTTCTTCGAAAAATCCACTAGCAGTCGGAATCATTCGGAATTATCATCATTGGATTCAGCGTAATAAATTACATAGAAAATGATACCAAAATCCTCAAGCCATCTTGAGATCGAGGGGGACCATAAACCGCTTAACACTTTTCCTGTAAAACACACGTTTTTTGGCAGTCAAACTTCATTTACTCTTCCAATTTGAATGTTAAAAAGAAAAACGTATAGACCGTTGGAAAGCTGACTATTTGAGGATGTTTTCTCCGAAGAGCGCCCATCGAAATGGCCAGGGATTTAGAGTGAAAACTTTGGTCAAAGAAAGTCAAGTTTGAAAAAAATTTTAAAGTTTGCTTTTTGACTTGATTTTTTGAAATTATTTTACTGCTGAAAGATTTTGGTTTTGCACTAGGTAGCTTAGGAATTTAAAGCTTTTTCTAACGGTGTAGTCAGATTTGTTTTTTCAGGAGAAATAAGGGAGCTATGACCATATCAGTGCCTTAAGGTCGAAAACGCGAAAAAAAGGAATTTTGAGTGGGTTAAAAGAAAACTGCTAAAGGACATTTTTTGTTGGAAATATCTTGTAGAATTGAACCCTGAAGTTATGCCCATTTTAAGTGTAGACACCCTGTATAGTAGATGCACCATTCCATTTCAGTAAATAGTAGGTACAAGGAGGAGGCATCTGATGAATGGAATACAAACAAACTTCAAGTTTCATTCTCCTCATAATTGGTAGAAACGATCGTTTTTCCGTATTTGTCTGCCCCAACAATGAAATTTTGGAGCGGTCTACCATAATCAAAAACCCGCCTGGTTATTAGCTACCTACCTCCTTCTATCAGTTCAATTCCATTTTTTTTCTCGTTCAAATAGGCGATTTCCGTTGTTCGAAGGTCCCGTGAGACCAAATCCGTAATTTCTTTCAACCTACACCGCGAGAATTTCTCACAGGTGTCGTTCGTGACGTTGAACCCTCGTTAGGTGGTTTTTCTCCCTCTGGATTTGCGTTTTTTTCCATCGAACTAGCTGACAGAGTTTTTTGACCCAATCTAAGTCCTTAGGTGATAAAACGACGCCTTCCAATTCGATTCCAATTATTTTTTGGCCTTCATTTAATAATAATAATGAAAGGTTATATTTTTATTAAATAGTCAAATTTGGTATTGATAAGTAGGTACCTTCAAACAGGAAATTCGATCATTTCTCTTGTATTTCTACAATCCTGTACAATATATTTTTATTTAATATGTTTTTTAATATTCTTTCAAACAACTGGAATACATTAGTAAGTAATTGTTCAATAATTCCATGAATTTTTGATTGAGTGGAAATCGAAATAACCACATTCTACCAATCACTTTGTCAAGCCCTGAATAGTTACTTGATCATCATTTGGCTTCTAATTGAATAATAGAAAGAATTGAACAGTAGAAAGTGCCTAATTGCTCACAATCTAGTCAACTCCGAGGATGTAGTAAAATTAGTATTCGATTTTAATTTTTGACATTTTCATGTCTTTGCTTTGGCACATAAACTGAAAAATCGTCACGAAAAATGTTTCTGCTAAGAGTCTACAAAGTTCTGTTTGAACAAAACCTGGGTCTTAGGATTGTCATTCGCAGTAATGTGGTCAGTTCGTACTGTCGTGACATACCGAGAACATGTCATCGTTGAAAATCTCTTATTCGGATTTAGCAAACGTTTTATTTGGGTTCGTTCCAATATTCGATCGCTTACTATCCAATTTTCAGAGGTGTTTATGACTAAAAATGTTGTCAAAATTAAATATGTAAACATATATTTACATATATAAATATTTACATACATATATGAAGAAACCTTAATTCAATCACCATTATCGTATCCGATAACCTCTAAAACGAAGAAAAGAACAAAATAACTGTTTTTTTCACATGCTTTTCCACTTTGAGTAACATTTTTTTTTTCAAAATTCAAGATTTAGAACTAAAATAATAAATTTAAACGTCAGAAAACTTTTTTATACTTATGTATTAATTTTGATACAACCGAAGTAGGTAATCTTTACATGAATCTATAAGTACCTCGCACTACTTTCATAGGGGACCACGTCAACTCGCACAATCCCTGAAACTTTCATCGAATTCGGATGGAAAATATAGAAGTTAAGGCTGTTACAAGGTTTTTGCTACTTACCTGGAGACAATGATTCTCATAGGGGACCATCTACCCGACATCGTGCAAGATCCCCGAATTTTTGGTTTATTATTTTCAATAATAAGCCTTTGGAATCGAGCAAGAAAAAAAATTTTTAACCCCCCCTCAAAATTTGATGTTTTACGTTTCTGAGTGCGGCCAGTTGGAGAATCGTCACTAAGAGACGCACGACGTAACGAGCACGATCACAGCTCACCCCCAAGAACCATTGAGTAATAATTTACAGCGTTTAATAAGTGACATAATTCAATAAGTACCTATTAAGTACGATTCAAAAAATAACCAGTTTTCTCTATGAGTAGGTAGAACTAGTAGAGAAAAGATACCTCGTTCCTTATAAGTCCAAGGAAGGACGTACTATTAATTTTTAATAAATATGATAAATTAAAATAAATGTCGTGTTATTCAAACACTTTCTTGATCTTTTAATCGGTTAGCTCTAAGCTTGGTAAATTTAATATGTAATTTGGTTTTTTCGTGCTGCAAGTAGGAGCACTGACACCAGACGGAGGTGGGCGAAAGGGCGTCTTCGTGTTCTGACCTTGAGATCGGACAGCCTTGGGATTGAGAGACTTTCTTGGCCAATAATTACTACCTCCACCCACTCAGCAGCGAAGGGATAGCACGCCTGTAACCTTCCAAGTAACAGGTTATGGTCGTAACAGTCTTTTCGAACTGTTTTCTAGCGGGTGAAAGGGGGTAGTCGGGCTTAAAAACCCCGGAAGGGAAGGCAAAAGGGAGGTTCGAAGTCGGTGCTTCGACTCCACAATAGACTTCTTACGGGCAGAAGTGCCGGATGAATGGCTTCCCACGCCGGCGATTGACATGGGAATCGCGGTTCTAATGTTTTTAGGGGAAAGGATCATCAATCATAGAAGGATACCGCCTCAATGCATTGGGAAATGAAATACGTTAAAGAATTCAATCATCAATTCAGAATAGAACCCATTTTTTCTAGCTACCATCAAAAAATGTCATACGATCAGGATTTTTTATGATTGATATCTCCCTCACTCAGCTATCAAGGAAAAGTCTAAAAATCCATCCTCAAACTGCCTACAAGACCCCTAAACTAGGTAGTGTTTCTGTATTGTCTGTGATACCTAAGATTTACTAACTTTCAGAAACAACAATAGTAGTTATTATTCCCAATAAAAGAAACTATTCAAATCGCAACAGGTCCAAACAAATTACAGAGTATAAAAGCAAAAATAATTTGAAGTTGCAACAGAACTCATGATAATAATAACAAATAATACTAGGTATTTTGGCAACTATATAAGAACTTACAAAATCGACTAGGTTTGGGAACGTTGATCGGTTCTAAAAAGGTCCTTACGAATACTGACCACAATTTATTCACTGGAAAATTCTATAATTTGTTCGTGCTAAATTTGAAACCAGTCACATTACACTTATTTTGAATAATTGTTGACAGTTGGTTGTCCCGGTTAGTCTTGGTCCTCCAAATTTTCATTTTGTACAGATAAGAGACCTACTTTGAGTAAAATCTCAATCTGCCAAGTTGGATGGGCTTATACTCGTAGCTTCCCCACACTTACTTGTACTTACATACAAGTATTGGTGACCATTAAAGCACTTCAGCAAAGGGCTAGTAGGTAGGTACTGGTGAAGATGAAAATTTAATTAATTTTTTTGCGAGATGCCCTATTTTTGGTAATTTGAGGAAGAAACATTACTGGATCTGAATTTATTACTGTAGAAATTGCCCTGGAATACCAGAATGGAAAAAATGATGAAACTAGGTTGATTAGTTATAAATGGCATGCCATCCGTACAGAAAGGAATTGATTGAGGATTTTCATTTTTGATTTGGACTGTAATGTAAGGCTTTTGAATTTGAATTTGATTCCTGATTTATTCACTTGCTGTTTAAATACATGGTTTAAAAATGTTTAAATCGATAGTAAATCCAGATGAAGATTATAACAGATAGCCGGTTATGTTGTGATGTTGTATTGTATTTTATTACTGCAGTTTATTAATATCAAATATTTCAAGTTAAGCATGAAAGTTTAGTTATCTATAGTTGATGGGAAATAAAGCTTGTTATTATTATATAAGGGAGTATGTTAGAGCCGTTTTGAACATTGCAGTAACTTCTTTGTAAATACATAAATTATTTGAGTAAAGCATTTAAAAAATAATTTATCCTACAATTATTATTATAGAGCTGTACTGTTGTTTCCCCAATATGAATAATGACATTCACGATCACGTTGACAAGGTTTTTGAGACTGAAGCAACGTGATTGAGAAGTAGTTTTCGATGTAAATCCACAAATTGATGGGATCGCCGAACTGGTGAGATCGCGATAAAATCAAAGAGCATTTATTATGAGGCAGGTCGCGAATTAAGTACATAAAAATGATAGTTATACAGTACATCGAAGTTAGCAACAATAATGGTAAAGATGGTGTAAATTCAGATTAGTAACCTTAAAAAATTTCCGCTTCAACCCTAACCAGCCAGAAATCTTACACACTTTTTTTTGGTTTTTAGCCAAAAACTGAATGAGCGAACTAAAAACTTACTTTTTTGAAGTACACTGAATTTGCAACATTTTGAGAGGTTGAGCTTACTTACAGAGCTCCAAAACCTCTCTGAATGTTGCAAATGTAATAAAGGTATTTTAAAAAGGGTTCCCAGTAAGTTTTTCGTCAGACGGCTGGCTCCTTCGGTGTGTTCCTGGCCAAAAAAAAAAAAAAAAAAAAAAAAATCGAAATTTTTTTTTCTTTTGGGTGGTTATGGTAAAGCGAGAATTTTTGATGGTTTCAAATTTACATAATTACACTATTTGGGTCGATCCTAACTACATGCTAAAAAGGAAGGTTTACTCTAATTACTGCTAACTTAGACCATTTTTATGTCTTATATTAATAATTAAAAAGAAATAAAAAAATCCCTAGAAAAAATTCGTAATTAATTCCACTATAATAAGTCCTTATAGTGAAATTCACTGTAATAATTCACTAAAAAAAGTAAGTAAAAAGTACTTACGTCAGCAATGACCAGGCAAATGAATTCAGTAATTGATACAAGTAACTCAGCTATGAATATAATAATTCACTATAATAAGTCCTTAGACCATAAAAAGTCTTAATTTTAGCAATTTTGTATCCCTCGATATTGGGTTTTCTGTCAGAATGCTCCAAACTCATTAAAAAACTATTGTTAGGTCCGGTAATCATCCAGACGCCATTTCAGGTTCACCATGTCGTTTCTGTGGTCAAGTATGGTCTGGACTGAAGCCGGTAGTAGTTTTTGATTCAGGATGGACTGAAAATTGATTTCTACGCGGAAAATTGTTACAAAACTTGCTTACTCGGAATGGTCTTCGAGAGTTAACTGGTAGAAATGGCTCCTTAAGAACCTTTCAAGGGAGAATACTTGAGAGCTTCATCCAGAATCTAAACAATTCTGGGAAATCTTCTTTATCGACGAGTATTTCAGGGTCGACAGATGTTGGCCAGATGCAGCACTCAAGTTTTATCGCCCATTCCAGTGCGGTCTTGGCATGATGCCATATGGATACAAGATAGACCAGATTGGTACCGAATTTCGAAGTCAGCAATGGTGCTTTAGATGTTCTTATCTACTCCCTGGTAGAATGTGCGAACTGAGAAGGGACAAAAGGTGCTTTTGTGGGTGGAGAGTTGAGGACCTGGCTTCTCGACCTGCTGAGTCACATCGAGGTCGTTCCACCAGCCTTCGGACAAGAAACTGTTCTCCCCTCATGCTATGACGGACCTGGACATTGTTACAGCACGTGGATAATTGAAGGCAGCACACTCTACTAACACGAAGATTTGCTCCATGGATTTATACACATAGGAACTATTTTCGTTGTTTTTTAGTACGAGTAAATCAAGCTAGTTTCTAGCTTTTGAATCAAACTTTCCTGCTTCAAATTTCGTCATATTAAAACTGCATTTGGAATCAGCCAAGTGGGTGTGGCACATAGCTTCGTCGTATCTATTATACGATGCACTGTAGCTAATCTCAAAACATCAATCACTAAGTACCTTGCACCATTCTCATTGGGGACCATCTACTCGTCACCTGCAGAATCCCTTAAAATTTCATCAAATTGGGATCAAAAATCTACACCCCCATTGGATGGAAAATTTAGGAGTTATGTCTGTTGAAAGGTTTTTACCACTTTTTTTTATACCTATCTGGGGTCAATGATTCTCATAGGGGACCATCTATACGCCAATCTGAACAATCTCGTAAAATTTCCCTAAAAAACCCAAAAGAAATAATCACCAATGCACAATTCTTAAAATAATGTCTTGTTACACTTATCTCTTCAAGTTCCTCAAGTTTTGTTGAATTTGAGTTTTTCTGAAATTAAAAAAAAATTAAAATTGTGGAAGGTGGATGGACATAGCCCCTTTCTGCTTTAAGTATCGATATACACGCCAATACGCCCAATCTCACAAAATTTCATCGAAATCAGACAATAACTTTGTATAGTTTGTCCGTTACAAGGATTTCATGACAAACCGATTCACAGACAGACACACACGGAACCAAAATTTTCCAGGAAGGCCTGAAACGTAAAACGCGAGTGGAAATTTTGATTTTGGAGAATATTTTATTTTCAACCATGAAAACTGAAAACAATGCTTGCGCCACTTTGGTAGACTCGGAAGCAAAAAATAGTAATAAATAAAACTTGTAATTAGCAAGATAATGAATTATCAACGAATGATTAATTTGTATTTATTATTTTCAATAGTGAACCTTTGGAATCGACCGAGAAAAACCCCCCTCAAAATTTGTTGGTTTACGTTTCAAGGTACCTATGTAGATTCCGAAAATCGAATGTTGCTGTCCGTGGCACTTTCCTTGAAATTTGGTACCTATATGGGCTCGATTTGGGGTCTAGTTGTGCCCTGAAGCTTTTGGTTGATGTAAGTCACTTCTTAGGGTTGAAATTTTGAAAACGCCCTAGCTAAAAAAAATTTTAATGTAAAGGTATTGTTTTTTCATCAATTTATAATAGTATTGAATTTTTAGAATCGAATGAGACCACTCAGCGCTCTGTAGGACTAACCGTTCGGTCCCTATGAGAACTGAAGGGTAGAACTTGTGGTCAGAAACACGAGTGTGAATCGCAAAAGAGGCCTAATCTCCGTTCAAATTTTAGCCAACCAAAATGCAATCGGTGTTCCAAATGTTCATGTTTTTGACATTTTCATGTCTTTGCTTTGGCACATGAACTGAAAAATCGTCACGAAAACTTTGATGCGTAGTGTCATGTCATGGTTGACATGAAAATGTCCCAATGTGTTGCAGACTCGTATGCAAGCATTTAAAATTTTCATCAATTTCAGTGATTTCAACTAGTGGACACAGCCCTTGTCTAAACCATCTGCTATTCCATTACATTCTTTCTAACTAGACTAGAGAATTATTCAACTAGTGGACACAGCCCTTGTCTAAACCATCTGCTATTCCATTACTACGTTTCTAACTAGACGAGAGAATTATTCAACTAGTGGATTCAGCCCTTGTCTAAACCATCTGCTTTTTTTCAAACTGCTGTAAAGGTTCCACTAAAAGAAATGCTTTTGAAAGACAGAAATCAATTGATCTTGAAAGAAAATGTATCAATTAGAGGGTAAGCATGTAGGTATTAATAAATTAAAATTGATTATGAAAATTCAAAACGGATGTAATCACAGTCTTTTTCCCGACCAACGGTATGTACCTCCTTTTTAACCCTCCTACTACAACATGAAACGCCTGGTCATGAACTACAACGTTGGGTCATTCTGACCCGAATCTCATTTTTCAAGTAAAGAAATTGATTTTAACGTTTCAGAGAACAATTATTGGAACAACAAGGTAACATCCCTCAAAAATACAACTTTTAATCCAATTAAAACTTGACAAAATAAAATAAGAGATACAATAATACGATAAATCTTATAAAATTCAAAAGACACAACAAGGTAACTTATAGAAGAGCTAAAATAAACCTCATCCAAGTAAAACGTATTCATCATCGGTGTTAACCAATCTTTCTGCCTCAGGATTTCTTCATCAGTCATGAACCGCGGACTGTTCGCCATGGCTGAAACATTTTAGTTTGATTCACTCCCTCGTACGGTAGAAATTCTGGATACCTCTCAGAAATTTACTACGTGAAGAAAAAATGTGAATTGGTGAAAAATCTGTTTATAATTGAGTCAAATTGATCAAAATTGATTTCACTAACTCAGGTCATATTAATCAAAATCGATTTCATACACTCGATCGATTTCATACATATAGATCAAAATCGATTCCACACATTTGAGTCATATTGACCCAAACCACGTTTTTTTTCCTTCTACCTGAATTATTCAAGGTCACTCACCTTCAGAAGGTTTGGTTGACAGCTGAAAGAAGACTGGTTGGACAGCTACTCAAGACCCAGGCCTCCTCACTCAATTCCACTTCTCCCAACCCTTCATACTTGCACCTTCGGGTCATTTTTGTCCTCACGTTGTAGTTGGAGGGTTAACAGTGATGTTCAAACTAATAATAAACTGCCACGTGCTGTTTTCCAGTCCTTCGGGGAAATTCGAAGGGAACTGATCTCGAGCCTGTCTTCGAGGAAGTGTAGGGTTTTTGAAGTGGGATATAAAGTAGGTGTCTAAACCTACCTAGGTGTCTAAACAAAGTGACAAGAGTGGACATATTCTGAGGAAATCGGTCATAAGTTTCTCTCGGGTACGCACGTGCGTTCATCTCTGGTCCTCCCTAGAATTCACCTGGCGGCCATCTTTGTTTTCCAAGAACACCAACTTGGAAGAAGAAGGTCTCCATCGAATGTCTCCCTCGCAGAACACAGCTAATCTAGTTCACTGACCCTGGCTGAGGAATTATTCTAAAATAAAGTAGGAACAAGTTGAGTCTCACCTCTATCAGTTAATTGATGTTACGACCTCCATTTCTGATGTGACAACAACCTCCCTTTTGGTGTATTATTTTCAATAATGAACCTTTGGAATCGACCAAGAAAAAAAATTGTTCAACACCCCCTCAAAATTTGTTGGTTTACGTTTCAAGGTACGTAGAATCCAAAAATCGAATAAAAATTTGGCCGTCCGCCGTACTTTCCTCACTTAGCATTGACCGATTTTGATGAAATTTGGTATGTAGGCTACATTTGGGGTCTAGTTGTGCCCGAAGATTTTGGTTGATGTCAATCACTTCTTAGGATTGAAATTTTGAAAACGCCCTAGCTCAAAAAATTTCGATATAAAAGTATTGTTTTTCATCAATTTATAATATTATTGAATTCTTAGAATCGAATGAGACCACTCAGAGCTCTGAAGGACTAACCGTTCGATCCCTGTGACAACTTAAGGGTAGGACTTATGGTCAGAAACACGAGTGTGAATCGCAAAAGAGGTCTAATCTCCGTTCAAATTTTAGCTAACCAAAATGCGACCGGTGTTCAAATGTTCAGTTTTGCGTCCTTAATAACCGATATTCAAATTTCTCAATGAAGGCAACTCTTTATTGCCAGGGAACTCTTTATTTCTTCGAATTGAGTGTGAAGCGTTTATTTCTTCCAAATAAACTTGATTGTGAAGTAGGTATGTAGTGGGTAGGCAGTGACATTAGCAAAGCCGTGTTCTTCGCAGACGAGTGATCTGTAAAGAAAAATAATAAACCTTTGTGTAATAATTTGCAGCGTTTTTTCAAGGGATTTACTGTTTTTACACCGTTGGGAAAGTTCCATGTGCACAGATGATGCTTGACAGGTGCCGAACTCCCCACGCACGATTCCTTACCACGTTTTTCTGGACACCTCCAGATAATTTGGTCACGGGTCATTTCCGACTCTGGATAACTCTTTGTTCGGCGGAATTATTACAACGCCTGCCGTTGGATATCATTTTTCCAACCTCGCCATTATCCCTCGGTAGTTTTATTCATCACTGGACCACCCGCGGGCCCTCGATGAAAATTGCTCTCACATACTGACCCCCAGAGTCCATTGAAAAGAGTGTAGTTGCCGCGATATCTATTCAACAGGTGGGTTCATTACCCTCTCAGCCATTCTTGGAACGGTTCGTGCACATTTGACGTGTTGAAATTGCATTCTGGTCGTAATCGAATGAAAAGAGGTCGCACTTTTCGTACCTACCTCTAGCGCATTGTTAGCTCACGTCACAACTTCTTCGAGTCATTTCTGCACCAAAATACGGCTTTTTGGCTCTTTGAGCGAGTGCAGTTCAAGTGGTATAGGAATTTGTTCCGTTGGACGGTCTACTAAGAGATGGACTTTGCATCATGGAAGAGTCACATGAATAAAATACATCGATACCTTAAAGTACAAAGGAGCTGTGTCCATCCACCTTCCACATTTTTTTTTTAATTTCAGAAAAACTCAAATTCAACAAATCTATTATTGAGTCTTGATTGATAATAGCTTGAAATTGTATTGAGGAAATTAAAGAGTTTAGTGTAATAAGCCAGTTATGTCGGCGCGTGAAGGCGATTGTCTTCACGTTGGCTTGTTGGTTTGTATTGGTCCCTACTCAACTAACATGAAGGATGGGACAGCACTTTCTGCCTGGCGCGGGTTACCGCCTACCGCATGCAGGAGTGCTTAAGGAATTCAGCTCAGCTGCGTACCTCGGCGCGATTGCTCGCTGACCGGAGGGAGGCAGCACATTTACCTAGGCCTAGTTGGGGGCAGACAACTTCTAGGTGAAATGGGAGCGGAGGGCGGCGCGATGAGCTTATCACCTACTGAGAACTCCGAGGAACTGTGGGCTTCTGAGAGAAAGCGAGGTAGAGCGAGAAATAAGCAAGTCGTCGAGTTTTTGAAGACGAATGCATGAATGTCTCTAGGTGAAGCCCTGAGTCCTCCTTTTATACTACTTTAACAAGATAAAGGGAGAGTGGAGGAGGGTGTCGTCAAGTGACGTGTTTGTCCCCTGTACCTCACTCTACCTACCTGGCACGATGAGTCACTCAGGGTTTCCCTTGTGTCCTTTATTGGAGAACTAACATATTCGAGTATATGAGCCATTACAAAGCCATTATTTTAGGAATTTGCATTGGTGATAATTTCTTTTGCGTTTTTCTCAAAACTCCATTTTTGGATATAGCTCCTTTGTGCTTTGAGGTATAAACATGCTCATTTTCTTCAAATTCAACAAATACAAATATTTAGCTTATACTCAAGTAACAACAACATTGATAGCAAGGAATAACTAACTTTATGAAAAGAACATGATATGCTTTCTGGCTTTCAGGTTCCGTTGGTTTATAGAGTGAAGTTTTGAAGGTGGCACAAAAATATTTAATTTGGTAATAAGTTGACGCCTGAGGAAGGAACATGGCGATACCTGATTGATATTATTATTTTTAATTCGTTCTACAAATATGTAATTGATATTTATTCTGCTGATATTAACTGTTTCATCATTATGCACTTATTGACTTAAATTCTATTGTAGATTTTAAATGTAAGTAAATTCCGCCACTATGAAATCTCAATCAGGTCCATATACTGCACTATAAATTCTTGTCTCGACAAACATAGGCGTCCAAGCATAAGTGTAATGACTCATACTCTTACCTGTTAGTTCTCCAATGGAGGACACAAGGGAAACCCTGAGTGACTCATCATGCCAGGTAGGTAAAGTGAGGTATGGGGGACAAACACGTCACTTGACGTCACCTTCCTCCACTCTCCCTTTACCCTGTTAAAGTAGTATAAAAAGAGAGCTCAGGGCTTCCCCTTCATGCATTCGTCTTCTAACAATCGACTTGATTATTTTTCGCTGTACCTCGCCTTCTCTTAGAAGCCCAAAGTTCCTTGGAGGTCTTGGTAAGCACGTCGCGCCGGCCTCCGCTCCCATTTCACCTAGGAACTAGGTAAATGTACTGCCTCCCTCCGGTCGGCGAGCAATCGCGCCGAGGTACGCAGCTGAGCTGAAGCACTCCTGCATGCGGTAGGCAGTAACGCGCCAGGCAGAAAGTGCTGTCCCATCCTTCACCTTCGTTGAGTAGGGACCAATAGAAATCGACAAGCCGACGTGAAGACCATCGCCTTCACAGACGACATGCCGACATAACAATAAGCTTAAGCTAGTACTGGAAATTCAGCCACAAAATGCTCCACAGTCTTTTTAGCAGCCAGTTTGCACAGTGAGCACAGGAATGTACTTCAGTTTCTCAACCACGGCTGCCAATTGATGTTGAGAAGCTCTCGCGGCACCTAACTATTATCATGGCCTCATATGGTTTTTTTCTCGAGATTGTCGACATTCCAATTGAGATGTCGGTAAATCATGAGATTTCGTGCATTATCAGCTTTATCCCTGAGGGACTTCAAAAAAGTCGTCCGCTGCCTCCCTAGCACTTCCATAATCAGACTACCTAAGGAGGGTATAACTAGTGCTGTGAGCAATTACGATTGGCAGCTGGAGGTTTTTTTTTTTTGTTGCACCGTAGGTGGATATTTTTGCTTCTTAGATGTGTGTAACAGTGTGGTGGAAGGAAAGTAGGTGATGTAATTGAGCATGAGAGAAGTTTGCTGTTGTTTGGGCTTACTCGTATGGACACAGCATGAGAAACGGGAACAAGAGGGGTTTTGCTGTTTACAAGAGTATTACTGACAGTAGGAGCTCATTTTTGCAACTTTGAGTAACAGTGGGTTTACAAGTTGATGCATTACAGCTCCAACTAGGACAAATACATCAAAGATGCGGTTGTCGCCTTGCTTACTTTTTTGCTACTTTGACCTGTTGAAGATTTGCAAATTTTTCATCAAAATGATAGTCTAGTAACTTTCCAGTCGAAAAAAACAGCATCATGATGCGTTCTGAGATGCAAGAACTGTTTGCAACAGGAGTTTTTCTTGCTACACATCGTCTAATGTGTATCAAAATGAATTTTGCTTGATGGAGGCACTGTATGTACACTGTATGGTTCTTGCTGAACCATGAGGACATGATTACTCCTTGAATCAGTGGAGCAAGAGAAGTTTTGCATGGAATTACATTGAACAAGCTTCATGTTTGGTGAATTTGTTGTGGTCCTATTGTATTCACTTCACTACGAGTATTCATTTTTGTATGAATATTACGCACATCTCGTGGGAAGTTGGAGAAATGGTATAATTCCTTCTTCGAAACTACTCAGTAAATATGGTTTTCTCTATGAGTGGGTTTTGCTGCTTTTCAAACAACTGAAGCTAGAAAACAAGCTTCATGATGATGAACTAACGTGCTCGAATTTCAGCAAAAAATGGAAGTTTTTTTTTCAGTGTCTCCTTACTATTTTGCACGGGAGTGGTATTTGCTTTAGTTTAGGCGAGTGATTCCAGGAGTCTTCGTCCTTTTCAGGAAAACGTGGGTTTTGACAGCTTATGTAAGCGTAGCAAGAGTGAGGGCGTAGGGTGCTGCCTTGGATGTATGCAGGGTGAGAGGTTGTGAAAGTTTCTAATAATTTCTAATATTTGAGGAATCAGTTGGATCGCGAAAATAAAATTACTTTAAAATTATTTAAAATTATTTTAATGTATAGTTATTTATTCCATCATTGTTGTGCTGGTATTATCATTGTGTAGGTGCTCAACTTTGAAGGCGTGTAGGTATGGCGTAATTGAACGATTTACAAGATCGTGTAGCTCTATAACAGGATAAGAACGAATTAATAACGTTTTTCATAGTAAAAGTGAAGTCAGAAACGGGTGGGCAGACCTCAGAAATAGTTGGATGAAAAGCGGGGAGCGTACCGTGACGAATGGGCCGACACACGCGAGGGCGCAGAGGCAGCTGGTCTGTCGGACCCACACAATCCACAGATGGTGTAGCACCGCCATTAACTCACAAGTATACCAGAATGTATTGGACAGCTGATCGATGAACTCCATATGCAAATTTTTGAGGATGCAAATTCAGTTCAACTATTGAAAATTGGAAATGATTGATCCAAAAGATTGTCACTATCATTGATTGCCACTGGATCAATCCGTTAAAATATATGCAGCTGAAGTAAAGAAAATGTATTCAAATTGTAGGTCCATGTCATAATATAAACAGCTTGACTTACAAAATAAAACTATACGCTGTGCACTCAGAAAACACTTTGTATATGAGTACCCACGTTCTGGATGCCACATCCAAAGAGAATCCGTAGGAAAGGATTTGTCTTTATCTTTGAATGTAACATCCAAGTCATATTTATAGTTCAGCTACACTTGGATGTGGCACACATTGGTTTTTATGTGAGATCCAAAGAGTGATTCTTTTGGGTTTGAGGAATGATGGTGCCTCATCCGACAAACTTTAGATAGAATTTTCCTCTACAGGCTGCTGCTGTAGTTTCTTTGACCACTTGACATCATTGCGGGTCGCATAATCAAGCGCCTTAATGGGCTTCATGTATTCTCCCTCTGGCTCTCTACATTAGTCTCCAATAGTCACTGGAGGTATGTATCACTCTAGTGACTCTTGTGATAAGATTTCTCAATTATTACCCAAGTCTTTTCCGTCCGCCTTTTTCTCGTTCTGATGCTAATTTGCTTGTGCAGTTGTACTTCAACGCGGAATTCATCATATGATACAGTGTGAACTTCCCAGCGAGCGGGCGTCTTCATATGATACAGAGCTGACTTCGTAGTAGTCTTCACTTGAAACGCTCGCATATCGTCATAAATAGCTCTAGAAGGACGGGAAAAGTCTTGTTTGCTTCATTAGATCACCAGGCACCCAACAGAGTACGCCGTTTTCGTGGTTCGAGAGAGGAATATCCACAATATCAGTGGCAAGTGTGATAAGGTATCAAGAACGTCGGCTCCTCTAAGACAAAGCTATTTTGAGGATTTCTTGGTGATTTTCTTCAATTATTTTCACCAATTCCATTAAACTTGATCATCATTATCGAATTTATCGAGCACAATGACATTTTTGCTATTTGGTATTGAGTGTTGTCTACTGTCTATTGGATCGGTCCTAACACGTGTTTTGTCCATGATTATGCTATGAGTACCTGTTGATTTGAACGCAATCCGTTTATTATTTATTTTTCCTTATACCTATTTATAATTATTGCTAATAGGAATCAAAATGAAAAATCACTCAGAGAGCCCACTGCTCATCGGCAATTACCCCGAAGTCTAAAGCGCCGTTCATTGACGTTAGGTAGGTATTACATTTCCGCCACAGCGCTTGGCGACCTTTCCAGATACGCGTTGAATGTGTTCTAATGCTTATTTGCTTGTGCAGTTGTGCTCTAATTAAAAAGTCCCAAATTGTGTATTTTACCAGCCTCACGAGTGCTTCCAAAATAACAACAATTTCATTGACTTTCGTCAATCATATTGGATATGAATTTGCTCAAAACTTAAATTTGCACAGAACAGAGGCAACCAGAGGGAAACTGGACGATCCCATATTCCGTGAGATACGATGCATTTGACAACGTTGCATAACTTTGACATGCATAACTCGTTAGATCACGAATATTGCGAAGCGGAGGATTCGTGATGGTTTCCTTGTGTGAACCCTGATCCAGGCAGCAGTGCACTTGGTCGGGTTGGGTGACCTCTGAGAAACAAGAGGCCCCTTTCACGCCGTCAGACCGCACAATCTCTGGGCGACCATCTCCCCCGCAACAGTCCCGATGCTCTGGTCCCCCCTTCATCTATCGCTGGACCAGAAGATACCACGGAAGCTGGAATACTATCAAACCAAGAACATAAGGCCGTCGGGCAATTAGGTACAGGATATGGCCAATTGACGCTCTCAAGGGTCAAGAATGATTGTAAGCAACTGTACAGACTCCCTCCTTCACTCAAGTTACTGTTGGATTCAACCACAAGCTACTTATGGTATCTAAGCATAAATCTAATTTACATGACACTCATACAATATTATATCGAGAGTATCGTGACCAAAGTGACCAAATACATTTTTTTCAAAAATTAATTTCTTTTTGGTTTATTATTTTCAATAATAAGCCTTTGGAATCGAGCAAGAAAAAAAAAATTTTAACCCCCCCTCAAAATTTGATGTTTTACGTTTCAAGGTACGTAGAATACGAAAATCGAATAAAAAAATTTCCGTCCGTCCGCCGTACGCCGTACGCCGTACGCGGCACTTTTCTTAGTTACCATGGACCGATTTCGATGAAATTTGGTATATGGGCCCCATTTGGGGTCTAGTTGTGCCGCGAAGCTTTTGGTTGATGTAGGTCACTTCTAAGGGGTGGAAATTAAGGGTTGAAATTTTCAAGAGTGCCCTAGCTCGAAAACTCTCGAAATAAAGGTATCGTTTTTTCACTAATTTTAAATAGTACTGAATTTTTAAAAATTTTTGAGACCACCCGGAGCTCTGTAGGGCAAACCGTTCGGTCCCTACGAGTACTTGAAGGTTTTCCTTCGATAAAACAGAATCATGAGTGTGAATCGCAAAAGAGGTCTAATCTCCGTTGAAATTTTTTCTGACTAAAATGCGATCGCTGTTCATTTCTTCGATTTGTATACAGTTTTGCCTTCTGCGTAACCAGTAATCAAATTTCCATAATCAAAAGTCAATGGAGAATACTGAAGGCGCCTGAGTGGTCACTGATCAGCTGAGTGAGCTCCAAGGCCATTTCCTCTCCTGTTGAACGCAGGAACCTGAAATTTGAGAGGGCTGGTCAATTGAGAATGCTGAAGGCGCCTGAGTGGTCACTGATCAGCTGAGTGAGCTCCAAGGTCATTTCCTCTCCTGTTGAACGCAGGAACCTGAAATTTGAGAGGGCGGGTCAAAGGAGAATGCTGAAGGCACCTGAGTGGTCACTGATCAGCTGAGTGAGCTCCAAGGCCATTTTCTCTCCTGTTGAACGCAGGAACCTGAAATTTGAGAGGGCGGGTCAAAGGAGAATGCTGAAGGCGCCTGAGTGGTCACTGATCAGCTGAGTGAGCTCCACGGCCATTTTCTCTCCTGTTGAACGCAGGAACCTGAATTTTGAGAGGGCGGGTCAATAGAGAATGCTGAAGGCGCCTGAGTGGTCGCTGATCAGCTGAGTGAGCTCCAAGGCCATTTCCTCTCCTGTTGAACGCAGGAAGCTGAAATTTTAGAGGGCGGGTCAATGGAGAATGCTGAAGGTGCCTGAGTGGTCACTGATCAGCTGAGTGAGCTCCAAGGCCATTTCCTCCCCTGTTGAACGCAGGAACCTGAAATTTGAGAGGGAAGGTCAAGGGAGAATGCTGAAGGCGCCTGAGTGGTCACTGATCAGCTGAGTGAGCTCCAAGGCCATTTCCTCTCCTGTTGAACGCAGGAACCTGAAATTTGAGAGGGCGGGTCAATGGAGAATGCTGAAGGCGCATGAGTGGTCACTGATCAGCTGAGTGAGCTCCAAGGCCATTTTCTCTCCTGTTGAACGCAGGAAGCTGAAATTTTAGAGGGAAGGTCAAGGGAGAAGGTGGTGGTAGGTGCTATTGATGGAGAACCAGTGATCTATACAGAAGGGTGGTCTGTACAGAAAATAATAAACCTTTGAGCAATGATTTGCAGCGTTTTTAGCCTGAGGATGCTAGCAAGCTTGACTAGCGAAACTGTTGCTAGCAATAAACATAAAACCAAAGTGCAGCCTTTTTTCTTCCTAAGAAGAGGACCCAGAGTCGTTTCGACTAACACGTAAATCAATACCTCCCTCACGACTCCACAAAGTTCAACAGACAAATCCATTTTTGACCGACTTCAACGAAAGAGGAGGTACTCAATTCGGGTTGTCGTGGGACGACGACTTTTTTTTGTATGTCTGAACACCTTGCATTTCTTTATTCTGGTACTAATCTGTCTGATTCTTTTTGAAATGTGTTCTACCAGTATCCGTGGTGGTCCCGTTTCAAACAGGTTTCATTTTGCTTTGTTAGAAGTGTAGAAAATTTGTGAAAGAAGTTGAAAAACGTGGTTCCCGTTTTCGGGAATATTGGTCCGCATTCACTCTTCTTCCCCTGTGACTTCGGACTGAGCCAATGACGGACTTATTGTGTATAGTCAAATTGAAGGTCTGATTGTAAGCTTTAAAATCGTATGCTATATGAGGGGGTTCCGTTAACTAAAAGGTGCTGCGGGGGATGAAAAAGCGGGAAATTATTTCGAATATTGAGGTTTTAATGCTTCAGATAACACAAAAGCCTCCTCTACACGTATTATTAACTTCTCGATTATCGAAATATAAAGGGCTAAAAAAACCCTTACAGGAATACGAGGGTTAGGTAAAGGTACCTGAGGTACTTCACGTACCTTTATGATTATAATTTTGTTGTCCATTTATGAGGCGAAATCAAGAGGAATACAACTCATAAACCAGACCAAAACCAAGAATTGCGGGCGAGCAGTGCTTTTGGTCACTTCTGCCAGCCAACTCAAAGAGAAGCACAGAATCTTTGAAACACTGCTGAAAAATTGGGTTTTTTGTCGCTTCTGCCACTCAGCCCTCGATATGATAATTGATACACTCGACACGATGTTGATTATCATGTGATGAAGTTTGTAAGTGACTAGGTTTTGTTGTTTTTCTCTCAGCTAATCCATTTTGCTGTGGACTGTACTGACAATTACGGACAGAAAAGTAATAATCAGAACGCCATAAGAATTGCATGAAAGACTAGGACATGTCAATACAGATACTATCAAGCTAATGCATAAGAAACAATTGGTCAAAGGACTTGATGAGGGAACAATGAAAGGAGAAGAAGGATTATGTGAGCCGTGCATGAAAGGCAAAAGCAAAAGGAAATCATTTCCTAAAATCGGAAATCAGTTGACAACAAAATTGCTTGAACTCATTCATTCTGATGTATGTGGACCAATACCAATCGAATCGAATGGTAATTGTCGCTATTTTGTAACATTTATAGATGATTTTTCCAGACGTGCTATTATTTTCTTTCTCAAACAAAAAGATGAGGTTTTGGAATGCTTCAAGAAGTTTAAGGCGATGGCTGAGAAACAGACAGGTCAATCCATCAAGTGTTTGAGGAGCGACAATGGAAAGGAATATATGAACAGGAAATTCGAGGAATTTTTAGATAGTCAAGGGATTCTCCGTCAATTGTCTGCCCCGTACAGTCCACAGCAAAATGGATTAGCTGAGAGAAAAACAACAATAATTAACCGCGTTTCTGCTCGGTTTGGTTCAATTCATTTTGTTAACCCCCAAAATATTGCACAATAAAATGAAGCAGAGCTGAGCGTGATGTTCCATCTTCAACTATTAATCATAGTTGTTACTCTCTGCCAAAACCTAGCTAAGAGACGATGAAGCCAGAGACTCCATTCAGTCGTAGAACTGCGGTTTTACAATCTCTTGGCCGACAACCGAGAATGAAAATAAATCTCGTTTCAAGGCTGCGAAGGTCAAATGCACTTCGTAACGATATCTGCAGCTTCTTTCAGGGAAATTAATACAGCAACAAATTCTAAGGGGCTGTGGTGTATCAAACGACTGTGGTTGGCCACCACTTATTTGCTTGTTTGGGACGAACCAGGATGAGTCAATTGAGAAAAACAATTGTTGTTTCTATAACGTGGTTATCTACTTATCTAATATCAACTGAATCCTTCCATCTGCGCCTCCTCATTCTGCTAGTTGGAAAAAAAAAAAAAAAAAATGGAGAGGAATAGGTTGGAGATTCTTTTCATCGCGGTCGCTCTACAGTCGATCTACTTACGATCTACATACTACTCGTATGTTAGACTTAGTTTTATTTATTCCATCTGAATCGATGTTTCCGATTTATAATTTATTACGCTTTAGATAATCTGTCAGCTAGCGGTTGTAATAATTAGTCATTGAGGGGGCTCCTCGGTGTATGAGTGGTGTTCATGATTCACCGCTCTTGTATTTCCTTCCTTCCGTTGGTCGATTATCAATCTCTGTTTTGCACATTCTGTTCATGTATCGATTTCCAATTGAAATTTTAGGTGCAAAATAAAGGGTGTAACTATTAGATGGAAATTAAACATTTTAATCATTTGTAGTAGAAATATAACCTTATTAATTAAGAGAAAAAGGCGAGAGCAAACAGACATGGAGACACTTGAACGGAAAAGAGACTTTATTGAGAGCACTGTTGCCAACCTAACTTAACTATAAACCCTAAATCCAACAATTTATGGCGTCGTTTGTTTACCTAATATTTGGTTCACACGTGGATAGTGGACGGATTGGCTATTGAGGAGGAGGGTATTTGTGGTGTCATAAGTTCAATATTTTATTCATATTTAGGTTACCTACTCAACATTTTTAATTATATTTCAACTTTTCCAAATTCCCTGGCCTGTTGATTTGTTCGTTCAAAATATACATTCACTTGCTATTCTTCCGTTCATGAGTCGACGTTTCAACATCATCTAATTTATTATAACTTGACAACAATTATTTATAGTAAAGAGAATAGAAATAGGGATAACGTAACAACCAACACCTTCTATATGAATCACCCATTCTACATCATAAGTAAGTAGGGGGAATGAGAGAGAGGAGGGCTTTGTGTAATAATTTGCCCTCGCTAGTGTAACAATGTGCTCTCTCTGCTGCAAGGGAGAGTCCTAACACACTTGAGGGAATGCTCAGAGTCAACTTACACTACTTTTTGAGAATATCCTCATAAACTAGGTACCACCTCCGCGGGACTACGAAGGCCGGAGTTTCGACTCCCCCAAGCCGCCTTTCGAAAATAGTGTGTCGACCCCCCAAACTGACACCCCCGTAGGAATGCAAAGGCCGCAGTTTCAAAGCCCCTACGCCTCCTTTTGAGAGTGGTGGGCCCCTACCTACCACCTCTCAGAGACTGCAAATGCCAGTGTTTCAACCTCGTACATTTTGTGGGTAAAGGAAAAAATTATAACAAAGGGCGGCGGAGTCGAAACTGCGGCCTTGTAGTCCCGCGGAGGTGGTAGTTTAGGAGGATATTCTCAAAAAGTAGTGTAAGTTGACTCTGAGCATTCCCTCAAGTGTGGTAGGACTCTCCCTTGCAGCGGAGAGAGCACATTGTTACACTAGCGAGGGCAAATTGTTACACTAAGCCCTCCTCTCTCTCATTCCCCCTACTTAAGTACATCACTACACATTAAAAAAAATTTCACCATCAGGAGGGAAGAGCATTTATTTGTCAAGCAGTTATTAGGTTTATCGCAACCGTAGTCCCCTCTAAGACGTGAAGATGATACACACTCGTTGATGATCATAACAATCATGATAATAATACATTTCTGCTCGCAACTTATCCGGAGTGTTAAAACTAACTTTATTGAAATTCAGTCTTCTCGCTGCAAAACACTCGGAATAACCACCATCTCTTTAATTCCTAGTACATGCGGTTATGAAACCCAAAAATTGTCTTCAATGAGTTAACAACGTTCAACACTCCTCTTAGAAATCCCTATTATATCGCCATGCTCGGTTGACTTTGAGCTCACCGCCTTTTCGTTCCACTCCTGCGGCATCAGTCTGTCCTGAGTTCAAGGGAAACAGGTTTTTGCCCCCCGAAGGTAGGAATAATCCATTCGTGGAAAGGTTATAGAATGTAGGTATGATTTCGTAGCAAGTGCAATCTCGAAGACATCAGCTGATATAATTTCGGGCATATTTTTGAAATCTGAATCGAATGAGACTCCCCCCAGACCCCCAGGACTCTAGTTCCAGTGGTTACGTTTAGGGCTGTAGAAGCCATGGAACATAATAGGAAATAATTCTTAACCCATTTCAAGCCAAGGGTATACCCATTACTCTAAGGATATATTAGAGTAATGAGAGGAGGAGGATGAACTGTTTTACAGGATGGCGGCCGGAAAAAAGGCATAATTTGGTCACCAATTGAGAGCGAAAATACTCCAAATTAACAATCCATTTTGTATGAATACTCCAAATTGTACGAATTTTACATTTTAATGGGATTGAAGAGGCCTCAGTCTTCCAAATCGATGTGATTTATCCAAATCATTGTTGTTGGTAAAATGTAAAAATCTATCTTCTGGACCGGAATCCGTTTCGACTCGTGGCCCAGAACGCTCAATCGCCCAGGATCGAATATGAGCACAATCAAGCTTTCGGCCAAAAGGCCTCCTTTTCAACAAAAAAAATTCCAAAATCGCATCGAGCTCCCGAACGTCGAAGAACTTTTTTGACGAGTTTAGGAACAGCATGAACGAGAAAAAATTCTTTTACGAAAATTTTCCACAATTTTCAATATTTTTAAAAAAAAGAGAAAAAAAAATCGATGCGAAAACGCATCAGTGGCCGGAAATGGGTTAACTATGTTTTTGAATAAAGGAAATCAAGGGCTTAATTGAAAAGTTGATTTTTCACACTAGGGAATTCATTATGTTTTGTGATCATGAGATGATTATTTTCGTACCAAGGAGGATTCTATATGTACACGTTATTCTTTATGAGGGAGCTATAAATACTGTCCACCTTACTTGGTAGGCGTATTCACCTGCATGTGAATCTTCCTACTTTCAGTTGGGAGGAAGGAAAATATCTGTCTTGTATCGTATTCATCATCAGCCTGGAATTGGTACGAATATACACTTGTCCACCCAGACCTTGAACAGAACCTGGTACAGAAGTATCGGCATACAGGTACCATTATCTACACGACAACCCACACAATTCCTGAAAATTTGATCGAATTCGGACGACAACTTTGCCAATTACAAGGAACTTCATGACAGACAGACACGAAACCAAAATTATTCAGAGTGGAATTTCGATTTTGGCGAAAATTTTCTTTTCAAAAAGAAAACTGAGAACAATGCTTCCGCTACCTTGGTAGACTCAGAAGAAAAAGATCAGTTAGATAGTACAGATAGTATAGATAGATAGAACACATAAACGTTCCTTTCCAAAATAAATCTGACACCAACACTAACAATTAGGTTGGTATCAGAATGTCAAAACGTCTGCCAAGTGGGTGTGGCACATAGCTTCCTCGTATCCATAACCAAATTGTATAGATGATCCGATGCATAGTAGTTAATCTCAAAACACCAATCTCTAAGTACCTTTCACTACCCTCATAGGGGACCATCTACACGCTAATCTGGACAATCCTAGAAAATTTCATCAAATTCGGATGAAAAATTAAGTGAGTAGATGTGTGTGATTGGATCAAAAAAATTCTTAGCCTCGGCTGGGATTCGAACCCGCGATCCCTGGAGCATAAATCAAGACTCTGTCCTCTGAGCTATTGAAGCCTTGTCATGTATAAGATTTGAGATTCTCACAGGAGACCATCCCTCTATGAATGAATCCCTCTATGAAAAACAATTCTCTATGATTTTCATAGGGGACCATCTAAACACTACTCTGTAACATCCCTGAAAATTTCATTGAAATCGGATGGAAAATGTAAAAGTTATGAAAGTTTTTTTTTTTTTTTTTTTTTTTTTTTTAAATCTCCCCTCAAAGACAAAATGTCTTTGAAATTCACGTTTGCGCATGCGCAGTAGCTACTATCAATCCGAAGGGGGTGATTTTCATAGGGGACCATCTAGATACTAATCTGTAACATCCCTGAAAATTTCATTGAAACCGGATGGAAAATGTAGAAGTTATGGCCGTTACAAGGAATTCACGTTTGCGCATGCGCAGTCGCTTGTATCAGTCCGAGGATGATGATTTTCATAGGGGACCGTCTACACACCAACCCGCACAATCCCTGAAAATTTCATCGAAATCGGACAATAACTTCGTATAGTTATGCGCGTTACAAGGAATTGATGACAGACGGACAGACACACGGACACACAGACACACAGACACGGAACCAAAATTGTTCAGAAAGGTCTAAAACGCAAAACGCGAGTGAAAATTTTGATTTTGGAGAACTTTTTTTTTCGTCCTTGAAAAGTGAAAACAAAGCTTCCGCTACCTTGGTAGACTCGGAAGCAAAAATGAAAATTATGTCTACAAATGAAAATTATGAATGAAAATGAAATGGATGTTTACTTAAATTTAAAAACGCTGCAAATCATTGCTCAAAGGTTTATTATTTTCTGTATAGATCACCCTTCTGTATAGATCACTGGATCTCCATCAATAGCACCTACCACCATCTGTATTCTCCATTGACCCGCCCTCTCAAATTTCAGCTTCCTGCGTTCAATAGAAGAGAAAATGGCCTTGGAGCTCACTCAGCTGATCAGTGACCACTCATGCGCCTTCAGCATTCTCCATTGACCCGCCCTCTCAAATTTCAGGTTCCTGCGTTCAACAGGAGAGGAAATGGCCTTGGAGCTCACTCAGCTGATCAGTTACCACTCAGGCGCCTTCAGCATTCTCCTTTGACCCTGCCTCTAAAATTTCAGCTTCCTGCGTTCAACAGGAGAGGAAATGGCCTTGGAGCTCACTCAGCTGATCAGTGACCACTCATGCGCCTTCAGCATTCTCCATTGACCCGCCCTCTCAAATTTCAGGTTCCTGCGTCCAACAGGAGAGGAAATGGCCTTGGAGCTCACTCAGCTGATCAGTTACCACTCAGGCGCCTTCAGCAATCTCCATTGACCCTGCCTCTCAAATTTCAGGTTCCTGCGTTCAACAGGAGAGAAAATGGCCTTGGAGCTCACTCAGCTGATCAGTGACCACTCAGGCACCTTCAGCAATCTTCATTGACCCGCCCTCTAAAATTTCAGCTTCCTGCGTTCAACAGGAGAGGAAATGGCCTTGGAGCTCACTCAGCTGATCAGTGACCACTCAGGCGCCTTCATCATTCTCAATTGACCCGCCCTCTCAAATTTCAGGTTCCTGCGTTCAACAGGAGAGGAAATGGCCTTGGAGCTCACTCAGCTGATCAGTGACCACTCAGGCGCCTTCAGTATTCTCCATTGACTTTTGATTATGGAAATTTGATTACTGGTTACGCAGAAGGCAAAACTGTATACAAATCGAAGAAATGAACAGCGATCGCATTTTAGTCAGAAAAAATTTCAACGGAGATTAGACCTCTTTTGCGATTCACACTCATGATTCTGTTTTATCGAAGGAAAACCTTCAAGTACTCGTAGGGACTGAACGGTTTGCCCTACAGAGCTCCGGGTGGTCTCAAAAATTTTTTAAAATTCAGTACTATTTAAAATTAGTGAAAAAACGATACCTTTATTTCGAGAGTTTTCGAGGTAGGGCACTCTTGAAAATTTCAACCCTTAATTTTCACCCCTTAGAAGTGACCTACATCAACCAAAAGCTTCGCGGCACAACTAGACCCCAAATGGAGCCCATATACCAAATTTCATCGAAATCGGTCCATGGTAACTAAGAAAAGTGCCGCGTACGGCGTACGGCGGACGGACGGAAATTTTGGTTTATTATTTTCAATAATAAGCCTTTGGAATCGAGCAAGAAAAAAAAATTTTTAACCCCCCCTCAAAATTTGATGTTTTACGTTTCAAGGTACGTAGAATACGAAAATCGAATAAAAAAATTTCCGTCCGTCCGCCGTACGCCGTCCGCCGTACGCCGTCCGCCGTACGCCGTCCGCCGTCCGCCGTACGCGGCACTTTTCTTAGCAACACTGGACCGATTTGGTTCAAATTTGGTATATGGGCTCCATTTGGGGTCTAGTTGTGCCGCGAAGCTTTTGGTTGATGTAGGTCACTTCTAAGGGGTGAAAATTAAGGGTTGAAATTTTCAAGAGTGCCCTAGCTCGAAAACTCTCGAAATAAAGGTATCGTTTTTTCACCAATTTTAAATAGTAGGTACTGAATTTTAAAAAATTTTTGAGACCACCCGGAGCTCTGTTGGACAAACCGTTCGGTCCCTACGAGTATTTGAAGGTTTTCCTTCGATAAAACAGAATCATGAGTGTGAATCGCAAAAGAGGTCTAATCGCCGTTCAAATTTTATCTGACTAAAATGCGATCGCTGTTCATTTCTTCGATTTGTATACAGTTTTGCCTTCTGCGTAACCAGTAATCAAATTTTCATATCAAGCTATACTTATCAATACTTTCTATTTTTCGAATCGAGTGTGAAGCGTTTAGTTCTTTCTAATAAACTTGATCGTGAAGGTGTGAAGCCATTTTAGTGTGGTAGGTAGTACCTACCAATAGTTGGTAGGTAAAAAAAGTTGGTAGGTAAAACAATGTTTGTAGGTAAAAAACGCTGCAAATCATTGCTCACTGATCAGATCACTGATCAGCTGAGTGAGCTCCGAAGCCATTTTCAATCCTATTGAATGGAAGTGCTCTTCCAGGCGTCTCCAGCATTCGAGGAGATCTTCTTCACTCTTCAGATCACTGATCAGCTGAGTGAGCTCCGAAGCCATTTTCAATCCTATTGAACGCAGGAGCTGAAATTTGAGAGGGAAGGTCAAGGGAGAATACAGATGGTGGTAGGTGCTATTGATGGAGAACCAGTGATCTATACAGAAGGATGATCTATACACAAAATAATAAACCTTTGAGCAATGATTTGCAGCGTTTTTTTATTCGATTTTCGGATTCTACGTAAGTACCTTGAAACGTAAAACATCAAATTTTGAGGGGGTGTTAAAATTTTTTTTTTCTTGCTCGATTCCAAAGGCTTATTATTGAAAATAATAAACCAAAAATCAATGTGTGAGTTACTTTGAAGCAACAGTGGGTGTTAACTGGTTTTGTAATGCCAACATGTTAGATACATTCAACATAAACGCTGCAAATTATTACACAATGGTTTATTATTTTTCTATAAAGATCTCTAGCAAAGAACACGACTTTTCCATAAGCAGTGACCAAACATATTTTCGCTCAATGTTCACTATGAACTTTATTTAGAGCGAATGGTTGGACCTACAGAGCTCTGGATGGTCTCATTCTATTCTAAAAATTCAATTCTATTTTATGTTGATGAAAAAAAAACAACACATTTATACAGGGTGTCTACAAAACAGTTGTAAGGAATTCAAGGGGTCGATTCTACAACTAATTTCCAACAAAAAGTGTCTCTTAGAAATTTTTTTTTAAACGCCTCTTTAACCGACTTTTTTCACTTTCAAGTTTTTTTTCGTGTTTTCGACCTTACACCATTAAAACGGTCATAACTCTCTTAAATTACAATCAAAAATTAAAAATAAGGATACCGTTGGAAAGAGCGTCAAATTTCCTATCTCCCTGATACCAAATAACAAATTTTCAGTTGAATTACACGGGGAATAAAGCAACCTAAAAAGTGAACTTAGTAAATTTTCGAAAAATTCCCGTTTTTCAACGCCTGAAATCTCCAAATATTAGCTGGTGAAGTTCTGTTGCCGGAAAGCCTAAAAACTGCGCCAGAATCTCAGCTTTCCAACGGTATAATCAAAACATATTTTACAACCGAATTTAGGGGAGAATTTTGTGTTTGAACGCGGAAAAACGTGCATTTTTTCAACGAAATCGGCGCTCCGCCTAGTCGATCTGAGGGGTCGGACGATGAGAGTGGGTGGGTCGCCGCCGCAGTAGACCGCGAGGCCTCCGGAAACAGGAGTTTTAGTTCGATGGGCCAGAGCGCCGATTTCGTTGAAAAAATGCACGTTTTTCCGCGTTCAAACACAAAATTCTCCCCTAAATTCGGTTGTAAAATATGTTTTGATTATACCGTTGGAAAGCTGAGATTCTGGCGCAGTTTTTACGCTTTCCGGCAACAGAACTTTACCAGCTAATATTTGGAGATTTTAGGCGTTGAAAAACGGGAATTTTTCGAAAATTTACTAAGTTCACTTTTTAGGTTGCTTTATTCCCCGTGTAATTCAACTGAAAATTTGTTATTTGGCATCAGGGAGATAGGAAATTTGACGCTCTTTCCAACGGTATCCTTATTTTTAATTTTTGAGTGTAATTTAAGAGAGTTATGACCGTTTTAATGGTGTAAGGTCGAAAACACGAGAAAAAAAACTTGAAAGTGAAAAAAGTCGGTTAAAGAGGCGTTTTAAAAAACATTTCTAAGAGACACTTTTTGTTGGAAATTAGTTGTAGAATCGACCCCTTGAATTCCTTACAACTGTTTTGTAGACACCCTGTATAGAACGTTTTTGAGCTAGGGCGTCTTGAACATTTCAGACTTTTTTCACCCCTTAGAAGTGACTGAAGTCAACCAAAAGCTTCGGTACATTGAAACTAAGAAAGTGTGTACGGCGGACGGACGGCAAAATCTTAAACGTAAACCAACAAATTCAGAGGGGAAGTCAACTTTTTTTTCTTGGTCGATTCCAGAGGTTCATTATTGAAATAATAAACCAAAATTGGAGTTAAGGTTAAAAGGACCCTGTACTATGAAAATCATAATGAATCATTTTGGAATCACCCCTAAAAATCTTCTACATACGAGAATGTGATGCTCATGACAGGTGGAAGGAAAATAGGATGGTCAACTAGAGTGAAAGCAGTGTAGCGTACTTTCATCAGGCCGAGCTCACCTTCCTTTTACTTTCATATTCCAAGATGGTGAAGATCGGGGAAGAAAAGGGGCGATGAGGGTCATCTGGGACGGCCCCTGTAAGGAAGTCCGATTGCTTCGGCGATAGGTTTTCTTCGGGCAGAAGCTCCACGAGATTCCTTATTGGCGGTTTTTACCTCTTTCTAGACGATAGACTTCTATTTAGGACTGGAAATCGGACTGACCAGCGGGGAAATGCGTGCAGGTTTGAAGTTCGTGACGACCCCGGTTGATCCATTACGAAATGAGTTACGCCCAAGGAGTGGCCTATCGGTAATGGCCGTAGGGATCCATCTACATTTTTCGGCTCCCAATCCTATATTAGAAGGAAAAAAGAAAGTTGAGAGGATTTTCATTTGGTGAGCAATAGTGATTAGGTAATACATATAATATATTTATTATGGCATTTCAAAAATATACCTTTTTTTAAGTAATAATTTTTGTTTTTCTGGTCAACAATAGTTTTTTCCTTTCTTCGTGATTTAACTTATCAAAACATATCGACAGTGAACTTGCAAAACCATGTAAGTCCGTTTTTTCAAAAATAAGGTTATTAGCTATTTGGATAGAATGAGACCCCCTTGATCCATCAAACGGAGCCAAACTGGCAAAAACTCGACTATCTCTTCTCTATGCGTCAAAAGCAACAAATATGAACCAACGTGTTAAGTCCACTTTGAAGCAAGTTTTTCTCGTTTCCTGTAAAATTTCTGGAAAACGACTTACATGGTTTTGCAAGTTCACTGTCGATATTATATCTTTATACATATAATTCAGTTGTGCTAATGTAGTTCGGTACAGAGGTAAATTAATTACACATGACTCCTTTGATCTCGTATAAAGTTGATGATCAGGAGGTGCTAAAGCATTTTCTCGCAGCATTTGCGATATGCAACTAACGTCCATCATACAAGAGAATGGCAATATTTTCATCTTTCTGTAGAGGGGCAGAGAAGGCGCTCGGTATCCAGAATGAGTCATACGGATAATAGTTTTTTGTGTTGAATTTATGGTCCTGTAAGCTGTGGGTTATCCAACACTCCAGGTTGGAAGGCAATAGAGCAATATAGACGAGACCAGTGCATCATAAATCATCCGTGGGCCGTTCGTGTCAACTATAACTCTTAATTTGGCAAAGGCGTATATTAGCTTTCTCAATTTATTATTTGTTTCCTTTATTTGCCGATCCCATTTTAACTTTTCAATGAAAATTACCAAATATTTCGCATTTTGAACTTCCTAATTTACGAATAAACAAAACAGTGTAAAAAATACGAATGTTTAAAAAACGGGAAAATGACGTCATCCTGGAATAATTCATTTATGGCCCCTTGAAGCGCTGAGATCGAGAAATCCATAGTTCCCAGATGCAAAATTTCACGAAACAGTAAAGTTCGAAATCGAAAAACTGAAGAAAAAAAAATAGAAAAAGCAAGATGGGGAAAATTAGGTTTCCTCTGTTTTTGTTTGATAACTTTTCTCTTAGAAAACACGATTTCGTCGTCCCAATGGGCAACACTGGGAGGAGACGGTGATCCGAACAGCCCAATCAGCGAGCGTTCCCGCTTCTCGTCCATTTTCCCGGTTAGTTTTGAAATCAAACATTTTGATTTTGATTGATAACAGGAGACTTGTTTTCCGAAATCAGCCCGATTTTCATCTATCCCACACCATCAACTATTCAGGAAAAATGCTAACAGAATTCGGTGAAATTCCTCATTTTTCCGCACTGTGTACACTGTGTACAATGTCTTTGCACTCTGGATTGTGTAGTCTCAAAGTATTTTGGGCTGGCTGCGTTTTCGACATCAATGAAAAAGTAATAAAGTTTGTTTTTTTGACGTTTAATGTCGATTTGTTGTCTATTAACCAGGAATTAATGACTTGGAGGCTCTTTTCAGCCAGACAGAATGATATTTAATTATACTATGCTCTATCCGACGGAAAGAAATAGGAATATATAAAATGGAAGACACTCCCTTTATTTCAAATGGTAATTACCCATAAATTTTATGAATTGTCTTGTATCTACGAATTCAACTGCACATTCATCAAAACTCCAAAGGTACTGTGAAATCATCGACATTCGAGAACAAATTTTTCTTTCCTCATTATTATTATTAAGGTAGGTAGTCTTGTTTTCGTGCAACAGTCCTCGAAAATCTGAAATTCCATCCGCATTTTGGGTTTCACTGCTTTGGCTCCGTGTCTCCCTGTGGTCTTGTGACGGATGTATCTATTCAAAATCATTTTTATTGCAGACTCGGTCGGATTTGCAGAGATTTGTATTACTACGTGAAAAAATATGAATCAATAAACCCGCATCTACAATTGAAACTCCATCTGTGGAATTCAAAAATTGTGAGCATTTTAATCAATTTTGCGGTACAATGGTGTGCCTGATAATTAAAGGCTTAGTGAAATATGTTTGTCAGAATTCGGTTATTTTATTTCATACTTGTTTGTCTCTACTTGATGCTATGAGGGATATACTTACTCTGACAATAAATTGGTCACTTCAATAAACGAGGTCGATGTTTCGAGTCATGCACCATCCCTCTCACTGATATAGTGAAACTGAGTTTTCGAGAATTTGAGATTGTCCATAAGTGCCACTAAATCATTTTGCCAGGTTGGAAGTGATGAAAATGTCAGCAGCGTTAGTTGAAAGTACTTTCTAAAGAACTGTTTCATCACGAAACTCGATGATAAGGACTTGGTTCACAGTAATATAGCATTTCCGAATTGAGTTAAACCTTTTCCATTTAGATTTAAACCTTTTCCATTTAGGTTTAAACCTTTTCCATTTAGATTTAAACCTTTTCCATTTAGATTTAAACCTTTTCCATTTGGATTTAAACCTTTTCCATTTGGATTTAAACCTTTTCCATTTGGATTTAAACCTTTTCCATTTAGATTTAAACCTTTTCCATTTGGAATCTAAATGGAAAAGGTTTAAATCTAAATGGAAAAGGTTTAAATCTAAATGGAAAAAGTTTAAATCAAAATGGAAAAGGTTTAAATCTAAATGGAAAAGGTTTAAATCAAAATGGAAAAGGTTTAAATCAAAATGGAAAAGGTTTAAACCTAAATGGAAAAGGTTTAAATCTAAATGGAAAAGGTTTAACTCAATTCGGAAATGCTATAAATAACGCGACTGAAGAACTGTAACCGTTGAGAAACAAGCCTCCCTTTCTCCGCCTCTCTTCCAAATGCACGGCCGCTCCCCACGGAGAAGAGATGGGAGAGACGCTGCGCTCTGCACGGCGAAGGTTTTCTCGCCGGGCGGACAATGGACCGTGGACATGGAGAGTCGAGGCGGGTCTCATTTCCGTTAGGAGGAGATCATCTGTCAGTTGACGAGGACTTCCGATTGGATCCGCTCTTTTGTTTACGCACTCCGCCGGCCAATAAAGTGAATTAGATGGGATACAATCGAGCGTTATTCACTCGAAAAGCCCAAGCCGAGCAGCGTGAATTGAAGAGCTAATTTCTTGAAGAACCATTCCAGTAAATTTTCATCAATTTTTGAACCAAATATGATAAATTTATTTATTTTTTGTTGCGCAATTTTCATGGAGAATTCAGATTTGATTCTGAACATAATTGATATTTCTCTCATTACATCGGGCGATGTATATTACGGGCGTAATATCAAAAAATCTTTCAACAAGATATATTTGATTCCGTATTTTTGATTCTCAATTTTCAAATTCTACTTCTGAAATGAAAACCTGGAATGTTTTTAGGTGTAATATATCACGTATTTGATTGGTGGAAGTATGTTGTTATCGAATTCGAGTAGCCTGTGTTATCGCGTGCTTCTCCATACCTAATATTTGCTTATCTACAACAAATACAATGACTAATTCACGAGCAATTGCCTTGTACAAATAATATTGTTTCAATGTTTGTTCAATACTACTCGTAACCACAGAAGCCTGCCGCCTGACAGCCATAAGTGGTGCTCCGGTTGACATGAAACATTCCGCTCTCTCATAAACGTGTTAAATTGAGGTAGTCAAATTCTACAGCCGTTAGATAACGATCATCAACTGAAATACCTGACTGGAGGTCTCCCCGTGAACTACATTCACAGTAATTTGATGTAGGTTAGACCATTTTGACTAACAAAAATGAATTTTCCTTGTTTATTAACAAAAATTGGGGGTTTTCAATTCAAATGCTCGATATCGCTGAATGTTAAGTCTTTTATAACTCCATCACAGACGTTGACTTACGTAATTTATAAATTATATTCTCGTATTTTCTGGTTTTATTTAACTGAAAGAAGGTACGTGTTTTTCAAAATTTTCGTAGTGCCACAGTTTGTTTTGAGCAGTTTGGTTCTGTCAAATTGTGAGCCAAAGATCCTTGCAGCTTTAACGATAGATTTTCAACATTTCATCTTGACGACTAAGTTGAGTGATCACTCAAATTCTACTTATCCCCACAAAATTAAGTACGTACGTGACGTTTATTGTACATTTTGAATCCGATATAGAATTTAGGCCTTTCATGTCCCTTTCGTATTCTTGATTCATTTCTTGTAACTTGGTTTGTCAATATTGGGAGCGGTGTGGCTACGGTCGTTGGGGCGTCGTTGTTTGGCGGTGTACTTTGGACCGACCTCTGCGGGGATCGTGGGTTCAGGGCTCATCGCTGGGCCCTGTCGGGGGCCCGTAAGACATAAAGATGGCCATAACTCCCTTAATTTACATGAAAATTCAAATATGATTACTCCGTTGGGAAGAGCGTCATCTTTTCCATCTTTTTACTGCCTACGAAAATATATTTTAGGGGTTTTGATGGGTGAAAAATCAACTCACATTTTTTCAAATTGGCAAAATACATTTTTCCCCCTTTTTTGTTGCTAGGGGTTTTACTTCCGCGTGGTTTTTCACGTACTTGGCACCACAATTCAATTGAGTGGAATTAAAACTAATTATACCGTTGGAAAGCTGAGATCTAAGCTCAGTTTTTGGTGCTGAGGCACTTGAAAAACCATATAGAATTGTTTCCCTAACAATCAACTACTGATAAGTATGAGATTTTGTCAATTTGACAAGAATCACTTTACGAGTTGATTTTTACCCATAAAGATTCCGAACATATTTTTGTATGCTATAGAAAGATTATAAATTTGTTGTTCTTTTCACGGGTGTAATCAGATTTGAATTTTCATGTAAATTAAAGTAGTTATGGTCATTTTTATACCGTTCGGTAAAAAAACTCAAAAAAGTGGAAAAAGGGTTACAGTAGTATAATATACTACTGTATATTAGTATATTATATATTAATATTGTCATATTATGACAATCGACCCGAAGTAAATTATGTCAACTTTATTGGGATTTGGGTCCAACAGCAAAAACCTCCTCTTTCACCAAATTTTCGAAAAATTTATTTTCTTCATCAGGGCTCAGAGGATGAGTTTAGGTTTGAACATCAAACCACGGTCGGTAATGAAGAGGTTGAATAAACCAGGAACACTAATCATGAAATTGGTGTTAAAAAACTTGACTATTGTAACTAAAAATTGGAAAAAAACACTATAACATCAGGCTTTAAATTTAATAATATCGGTAAAACAAAATAAGATAGTCAGAAAGACACAACAACAATAATAATGACTCATTATTTTGTTTTACCAATATTATTAAATTTAAAGCCTGATGTTATAGTGTTTTTTCCAATTTTTAGTTACAATAGTCAAGTTTTTTAACACCAATTTCATGATTAGTGTTCCTGGTTTATTCAACCTCTTCATTACCGACCGTGGTTTGATGTTCAAACCTAAACTCATCCTCTGAGCCCTGATGAAGAAAATAAATTTTTCGAAAATTTGGTGAAAGAGGAGGTTTTTGCTGTTGGACCCAAAGGGTTACAGGTCACGTAGTTGTTAGTTGTAGAAACGACTCCTGAAGTGTTGCGGTCACCTATTATACCTAAAGGACAAAATACCAGTGTGACACCTTGTCGAGCAGACATTATTGGTATTCAGTAGTTTTACTGCTTCGAATTGTCTTCCTGCCAACTTCTTCTTCCAATAGAAGAATAACTGGATTCATACAGTTCTGTCCTGGATTGCTCGCCTAGAAAACGAATTCGCGTGTTAAATTGTCTCTAGTCGTGATGATGGGATTCTGTTCTGTAGCAGTTTCTCACAAGATGAGATCCTCCTCTTCACGATGCCGGACCGATTGCACTGCGATTTTTTTCTTTTGACCGTAGCGGCACATTTCGCAAAGACTGTAGTTTCTCATCTTCGAAGCCATTTTGGATTTCTTGCTAATTCATCTTTGCCCTTTGACATTATCAACCGTCAAGCTTTTACGGTCGTCTTTACTTCAGAAAAACAAGAACAACCGCGGTAAACATTTAGCTTAAGGTTAGTATCTAGTCCAAAAAAAAAGTTTAAAAAAATAAATTTTTCAATTTTAATTTTTAATAAATCTACATTAAGGTCTGAACGGTTTGGTAAAAACAAAATTAAGATCAGATGAGCGGTTGACGAGTTACAATTTTTTGAAAATCTTGAGTAGCGCAACAGAAAAATATTGAAAAGTTGTAAATAAAACCTGTAAATTTCGTCGAAATTTTTGGAGACTGGGATGGCAACCAGGGATGAGACTCTTTGTTTTATTTTCGACCAGTTTCGAATCAGCCTCTTCTAGGGAATGTTCGAGATAGTTAGGTCGCGGCATTTTAAGTGTCTGTCAGCAGAATGTAATTTTGGCCATAAACTCTCAGTAATGTTTTGATTTCTCTAAACAGTTACTTCAGGTGCCAGAGAGTGTCGGTAAACACTCTCTAAAAACCTTGTGGTCGGATTAGTTACAACTTACAGGTACTGAAGAGAGGAACAGAGAGGCACTTAGATAGGGTAACAGAAATTATAGTCCTTTTTGAAAGCCCCTCCATAAAAATTTTAAAATTACTGTTTTATATATACTTAATTACTGTTTCTATTAGGTACTGTTTAAAATAACAACATACTTACTAGTTTGTAGTGCCATCTTTGTCGGCACAACCTCTTATTATTTGGTACCAAATAATAAAATCCAAGCCAGCTTAACATTCGAGCTCAACATTTTTCTGGTGAAACTGATGCAAACCTATCGGATGAAACACAAAATGCGAACCTCTATCAAGTTTATGAGCCTTAGATTTAGATTTCTAACATCATCTACCAAAAACCCAAGAATATTTCCCTGGAAGAAAATCACTAAAAATACGAACCTATTATTGACTTTGTTATAATTGAGTTTCTTTGCTGCATTCCCTTCACCATTCACCATTGCTTTCACATAAATTGACCCTAAGAATCGTAAGTAGTTTACCTTCATAGTTCAGATTTGCCGATTCAATTAAAACTTGCTCTCAAATTAAAAGCCTTTAATTGGAGTTGTCTGGATGTCTCATATGCATTTTTATTACATCCCATTTTTGCTAGAAGTTTAATTGTCTTCGAAAAAAGTTGAGTTGTGTTGGAAAGAGGTTTAATTATTTTGGAGTAACGTTTGACTAATTTGACAAAAATCTTGATTCATATAGTAAAAGGTGTGATTAAATTGGCAAATCCTATACATACTTGTACATCATGATTGACTAACGATGTGATGCTTCGTAATATACAATTTAAATGCCATCCAAATGATCAATTGCCGATTCTGACGGAATTACAGGTTCTCTATAAGTACGAGTAATTGAAATATAGCTGGTGTCTTTTGAACTACCACCACACGCCTTCTCACTTATAGACGCAGTATAATTATATTTTTCATATAAGTATTTTTTTGAGCGATTATCCGGTATTTCCACTTTAAAAATCAAGGGCACAGAAACATGCTACTAAGAACGTTCGAGTGCCCAATAACCTCTGAGTCCACCGAGTGTGAGTGTTTGCCTCTGATTGGGCTAAAACCTCAGAAATCGAGTCAAAATGTAGTTTGAGGCTGTTTAACAGATCTATGGTCACCAGTAATATATCTTTCCTTATGTTGATTATAACTGAAAGTGAATCATGCCTACGATGAGAAGAATGGAGACTGGTATTTTGGTGTAAAGAAAAAATGGGGTTTGAGGTTTTATTTAGTAATATAATCAATTTAGGGGTAATATTTGAAATCAACGCAAAATTACTATAACAAGAAACCTCATCAAATAATTTTGACCTCCCAGGATCTTGTTTGGCCTACTGCGTCGGTTTGGAGAAATAAGTCGTGAGCGCACAATATAGAAGCGTTACAGCTGCACTATGGAAAAGGTCACAGTTTTCCCGGATTTGGCTGATTTTTTTTTTGCATTGTGGGAAAAAAACGACAACCGGGTAATAACAATGCAGTTTACCACGGAATAGATGCGTGAGAAAATGCGGTGGAGTTTATGGAGAGCCCAGACTGTAGGCGGACGAGGCCACTGGGTCGGGTTTTTTTCCCCAGAGACCCAAGTTACCTCTAGAATCGCTTCCAATTTCAGCATTTACTTGCTCTCAATGAAGAGATTTTAGAAACCGAGAAGAGGTAGTAGAAATCTATAAGTTGTGTTAGCCAGTGCTTGATCCGTATCTATCATGCTGCCACTTCGGATCATTGAACACTTTGTGTCAAACGACGTTACATTTTGTGGCGAAGAATGTAATACACTGCTAATTAGTAGATCTCAACCAAAGAAGGTCCGTTGAGGGACCTTGTATCATAATCACCAACAGCTAACTCACCTGAAGAATGAATTGAAATACTCCTAAAGCTTATTCTCATTGCAATTAATACTATAAAAAGTGTACTACCCAATATCTGCAATACGGGTAGATTCGTTGGAATCTTTTCTATAGCCTGAAAACTGCACTATAATCATGAAAAAAATCCTATCATTACAATTAATACTATAAAGAGGGTCACTATCCAATACCTGCAATACGGGTGTAGTCGTTGGAATCATTTCTCAAATCAATCAATCAATTCTATAGCTCGAATACTGCATTATCATGAAAAAATCCTATAACAACTCTTTTAAGAATGGTGAACGCAGAAACACCGAACCTTTGGCAACTATCAACTTAGCAGATCTATACAGGGTGTCACCCTAACTCGAGGACCAAACTTCAAGGATCGATTCTACAACTAATTTGCAAACTTTTTTGTCTCATTACATTTGTTTTTTAAACGCTTTAAAATTATACTTTTTTCACTTCTAAGATTTTTTCGTGTTTTCGACCTTGAGCCATTAAAACGGCCATAACTCCCTCAATTTACTAGATAAACTCAAATATGAGTATACCGTTGGAAAGAACGTTAAATTTCCTATCAGTTCATCAGGAAACAAAAGCTTGTTAAGCCTTTCGTATGAGTGGATAAATTGGTCAAAGTCAGAAATTTAAAACTTTCTCGAAAATCACCATTTTTCAGGCTGACTCATCTTATGTAATAAACAGCCGTATCGGCGGGCACTCAACGGAAAAAACTTGCCCAGAATCTCAGCTTTCCAACGGTCTATCAATTTTTCTTTTTAACATTCAAATTAGAAGAGTAAATGAAGTTTGAATGCCCGAAAACGTGTGTTTTACAAGCAAATCCAGTGTTTTAAGCGGTTTCTGGTCCCCCTCGACCTCAAGATGGCTTGACGATTTTGGTATCATTTCCTATGTAATTTTCTACGCTGAATCAAATAGTGATACTTCCGAATGGTTCCGACTGCTAGAAAGTGGATTTTTCGAAGAAAACCTTCGTTTTTCGTACATAAAATACGCATTATTCTTAAATGTGGTAGTGAGCATGAAGTAACACCTTTGAACTCAACAAAAACTTCAATCAACTAGAAATTCGGTGTTTTTATTGAGTTCAAAGGTGTTACTTCATGCTCACTACCACATTTAAGAATAATGCGTATTTTATGTACGAAAAACGAAGGTTTTCTTCGAAAAATCCACTTTCTAGCAGTCGGAACCATTCGGAAGTATCACTATTTGATTCAGCGTAGAAAATTACATAGGAAATGATACCAAAATCGTCAAGCCATCTTGAGGTCGAGGGGGACCAGAAACCGCTTAAAACACTGGATTTGCTTGTAAAATACACGTTTTCGGGCATTCAAACTTCATTTACTCTTCTAATTTGAATGTTAAAAAGAAAAATTGATAGACCGTTGGAAAGCTGAGATTCTGGGCAAGTTTTTTCCGTTGAGTGCCCGCCGATACGGCTGTTTATTACATAAGATGAGTCAGCCTGAAAAATGGTGATTTTCGAGAAAGTTTTAAATTTCTGACTTACCAATTTATTCACTTATACGAAAGGCTTAAAAAGCTTTTGTGTCCTAATGAACTGATAGGAAATTTAACGTTCTTTCCAACGGTATACTCATATTTGAGTTTATTTGGTAAATTGAGGGAGTTATGGCCGTTTTAATGGCTCAAGGTCGAAAACACGAAAAAAATCGTATAAGTGAAAAAAGTATAATTTTAAGGCGTTTAAAAAACAAATGTCAAGAGACAAAAAAGTTTGCAAATTAGTTGAAGAATCGATCCTTGAAGTTTGGTCCTCGAGTTAGGGTGACACCCTGTATACACTAAGTTAGCCCAAGAAATTGTACAATTATTGGTGCAATAAGGGAGTTAGGTCTTGAAATCAGAGTTACAATGTAATGAGTGATATTTTGATAATAATAATACGACACACAAATTGTGTTTTAGTTCGATGCTTCGGATTCTGAAAAGCTTCATTTATATGAACTATAGGTTTTCTATCATATTGACTTTTTGACTTTTCCAAACGCTCTTCATTCGAAGAAAATCTTACTGATTTAATCGAGTTGAAATTTTCATAGGCTATCGTCTCCCAAGTTTGCAATTTCTCTCTCAAGTTTAGTTCGCGAAGAAACTATGAAAGTAATTTTTCAAAGGAGGCCCATAAGGAGTAGCATAAACCCTGAAATCATCCATAAATACTGTCAATTTCATTGAAATGTATCACAATACAGAATGTCTACCAAACAGGTCTCATTCCTTCAAGAGGTAGATTCTACTACTAATTTCCAAAAAAAAAATGTCTCTCAGCAATTTTTTTAGAGGCTTTTTTCCGAGTTATTTTAGTTTTAAAGTCTTTTTTTTCGTGACTTAGCCTTAAGTCATTAAATTGGTAATAACTCCTTTAATTTTCTGTGATAATTAAAATTTCAGGATACCGTTGGAGAGAGCATTAAATTTCTCATCTCTCCAATACCAAAAATAAAATTTATTTTTTCAGTTGAATTTTAGGGTGAATAAAGTACCTAAAAAAGTGAACTTGGTGACCTTTCGAAAATTTTCCGTTTTTCAACGCCCAATGTCCAAATAGTTCGAGATAATGAACTATTGCCGGTAGGCTTGAAAACTGCGCCAGAATCTCAGCTTTCTAATGGTATAATCAAAAAATATTTTACAATCAAATTTAAGGGAGAAGTTTGTGTTCAAACGCGGAAAAACGTGCATTTTGACATGGATATGTCTCAGTTCTGGGGGTCATTCCAAAATTTTCGACACACAAAACAATGCAACGTTTTTTTTCTGATGCTGTTGAACGCAGGAAGCTGAAATTTGAGAGGCCGGGTCAATCGATACATACTTCTATACATCATCAAAGTTGATGATCACTGATCAGCTGAGTGAGCTCCAAGGCCATTTTCTCTCCTGTTGAACGCAGGAACCTGAAATTTGAGAGGGCGGGTCAATGGAGAATGCTGAAGGCGCCTGAGTGGTCACTGATCAGCTGAGTGAGCTCATCATTTAAATTGCCATCATAAGACATAACCATGTACAGATGAATCTGCATGCAGTGTAGATATTCGTTTTTATAATTTCTTGCCATTTTTACTTAGTTGATATGAATATTAGTGAATGGTTTCGGAAGTACTGAACCCTGTGAATTTGATAAAATTTATCAAATTTAATGGTAGAGGAATTTTGGTCCAACAAAACAACCAAAGAGCAATATTGGTAGCTACAAGCAGGTCAGGTAAAAAAAGGGTTACCCCCCCCCCTCCGCTACCCGACAGTATTTCTCTCTCATCGGCATAAGACTTTTCCTAGGAAATCCAAAATGGCCGGTGTCGTTTCCTAGAATATCCAAGATGGCTGGAAGGGATCAGCTATTCCTTGACCCACTTTCAGGGAAAAGTACAGATTGCCTATGATTTTCCAGTCCTCTTCATATCCACGTTGAAATGCTCAGCCTTCGTCTAATCCCTGAAATTCTGGGAAGGTAAAACGGAGGAACCAATGCTTGTTTTTTCAACGAAATCGACGGTTTGACGGGGAGACTGTGCTTGGAGGAGCCGTACCGGTGAAGACCTGATTATACCATTAGAAATCTGAGATTCTGGCGCAGTTTTTAGGCCAACCAGCAGTAGTTCATTATCTCGAATTATAAGGACATTATGGGCGTTGAAAAACGGAAAAATTTGAAAAAGTTACCAAGTTCACTTTTTAGGTTGCTTTATTCCTCAAGTAAACTTCAATTGAAAAAAATTTATTTGGTTGTGGGAAGATAGGAAATTTAATGCTCTTTCCAATAGTATCCTAATTGTAATTATCACAGCAAATTAAAGGAGTTATCACCAATTCAATGCCATAAGATCAAAATAACGAGAAAAAACTTTAAAATTGAAATAACTCGGAAAAAAGCCTTTAAAAAAATTACTAAGAGTTATTTTTTGTTGGAAATTAGTTGTAGAATCGACCCCTTGAAGGAATGAGACCTGTTTAGTATACATCCTGTATACATTTCGTTGTTTTTCCTGGTACAGGAATTAACCAACCAAAAGTCAGTCAAACAGATTCAAAATTGTTTTTTAAAAACTCTGAAAATTTTGAATTGTTGTTCGACGCAATTATTTTGTCAATTTATTGAACCTGTCGACTAGCTCCTCTACAGCAAGCATATCTTTTGATCAACCGGATCTACTCATTCCTTTCTGGGAAATATCACTTACAACCTTTCTGAGGTCAACCAGATAGGATAAGTAGGTATCTCAATCACAATATGTAGGTACGTAAACAGACACTCGACCAAAATGTCAATGTCTACCAAAGATTGCAAAAACCCCGTTGAATGCCCAGTTCCAGAGCCCCTGATTCACTGTATGTCACTGTACGTTTCCGAGCTTCAAATCACTCGAAGTCACCGAACCTATTGTTAGTTTTTGCTATGGTTACCTTGTTTAATATTCATGAACCAAAGTAATTTGTATTCTTCCTGAGGACTCAACCTCTGTGCTGTGCACGACCCTGAAATCCTCTGACTGTAGTCGACCCTCTACATGTTTTGATTCAACTTGTTCAATCCATGAAATTTACTCCAAACATCTCATTTTCACTCAGTTAAATGGAAATGAGTAGCAATGACTTTCACTCGTCTGTGAACATTTCTATCATATCTCCTAAATTTCAAGAAATCTCGCATTGAGATCCAATCATACCTACTTACTTGAAAAAAAAAAATTTCATTTTTTTTTCGACATGAATACTTATTATGTCTTAGTTTTGGGGGTCATTCCAAAATTTTCGACACACAAAACAATGCAACGTTTTTTTTTTGATCCTGTTGAACGCAGGAAGCTGAAATTTGAGAGGCAGGGTCAATCGATACATACTTCTATACATCATCAAAGTTGATGATCACTGATCAGCTGAGTGAGCTCCAAGGCCATTTCCTCTCCTGTTGAACGCAGGAACCTGAAATTTGAGAGGGCGGGTGAATGGAGAATGCTGAAGGCGCCTGAGTGGTCATTGATCAGCTGAGTGAGCTCATCATTTAAATTGCCATCATAAAACATATCCATGTACAGATGTATCTGCATGCAGTGTAGATACTCGTTTCTTTTTTTTTTGATAGAGAGAGAAAAACTTTATTGAATATTGTAGTTCATGTTCAAGAGGAAGGCCCTCCTTCCTGACTGCCTCAATAATTGTAGCCATTTTTACTAATGCCGATGAAGATTTAATTAAATTTTAAATTCTGATAAGCGGATTGTGATTGTCATACATTTCTTCAATATCCTATTTGCGAGTTTTTTTTTCTCGAAATTTTGCCTCTAACATGGTTTATTTAAATAATTGTTACTCAAAATTGATTTTAAAAATTTCGAACGTAATTAACCAAAATTGTAATTACTTTAAGTCTGTGTAAGCAGTTTTTAAATATTCCATTTTGTTTACAAATGGGAAGCTATTTAAATTTGTCCTCGAAGGTGCTGACATCTAGTTTTAAAAAAATCGTATTAAAATCGGGGACACTTAGCCTTAATCCTCTAAAGCATGGCTAGTCCAATAAAGTGCAGTTTCTCTGTCCTACATTCATTCCAATTTACAATACTTAGCTTAGTTTACTGGAACTCACTGCCTTTTTCTCTGGGGAAACTCCTGGTAATTGGACCGCTCTGGGGCATTCTGTTGCTCAGATGTCTCGGCTGATTCATGAGGAGAAAATAGCGACAAAAATTCCTTACGATACTACGGAGAATCCAACATGGTTTCGTTCACGATAGACCTCCTCTTCTATAACTAGAAATATCCTTCATCCACTCGTCTTTAATAATGAGCGAACCTAACACTTTCTCAGTACTATACATGTTTTTTTTTTTTCAAAGAACCAAAAATGAGGTGATACCAATGGTGCTTCATACTTACAACATGAAACATCTGAAACTGTTAATAATAAAATGCTATCTTATTGATTCTACCATTTTAACACATCCTACTCCTCATCCTCGTGCAATGCTTGCATTCCAACATAAGATGACAAGTTCGAAAAAATCTTAATTTCCTTCTTAACAATATTATGATGTACTCTTATGACAATTTTCAACATATTTACGTTCTTGAGTTCGTACCAACCCGCCATTTTCTGCATGGCAATGATATTGAGTTCAGTTGCTTCATATTCTGTCTATATGTATTATATTATATCGATGCCTCCTTATAAAGTGTATTCTGAACATTGATTTATTATGTAATAACTATATGACGAGTAGTTGTGGTCTCAGTGATTTTTGAATCGAAGTTATTTTGGGTGGTCTTTCTGAAGTACGACGATTCTGTTTGTCTGTCGATGACGTGTACAGAAACATTCTGTATCCATCATCATCTTGTACCTTTCGTTAGGTTTGTTCCAAGCATTGAGTGGTTATCACTACAAAATCTGCGCAAAATCTAGTGCGCACTTTGAGGTCGTGTAACTTGCGACCCTGTTCCAAGAGTGTTTGAGTTTGGGTTATATAACTACTGATGTGAACATACATTGTGCCCCGCGCTTTTCCAACCCTGCTTATGGGAAAACCTGCTGCAACCTCTCCATTTTCACACCAAGTCAACTCAAACTAAATTAGTACCAAATCGTCTCTACCTAGAGTTAGTTAGATATTAAAACTGAGACTTACTTAAGACTCTGAGACATCACGGTACCTTGCTGATACATCTAAGAAGACATCACGTTATGCCATCTAACCAATAAATTTCTATCTTCTATCTCTTGAGGTGCTTGAGGCTGTGTCAGTTTCAGACACTATTGACATATCTTCTACTCATACTTCTGAAAGTCTCAGAGTCACATTATCATAATCTCTTACTTGTCTCATCCACATCTATTGGACGTTCCAAAGTAGTCTCCAAATGATGCATCGTTATCTCAAGTTTATGACTGGAACTAATAATTTAGAGATACTCTGCCGTGTGAAGGAAGAACGACTCAACTCAAAATTTTCGAAATCCCAGAAATCAGCTTCGAAGTTTTTCTGGAAAACTCGCCAAAAATTCACTCCAGATCACTCCCGTCACCCCTTTTTTTTCAGACCTCATAATATGAGGTTGTTCATAATTATGTTGTTCAACTCAATCGACTGGTACAATCTAGGGATGGGTATCGTTATAAAAGTATCGATATTTTGTATCGTATCCGAGTATCGATATCCCAAGTATCGTAGGGCATGACTATCGATATTTTAAAATATCGAGTATCGATACCCATCCCTAGTACAATCATTCCTCTTTACACACGTACCTTCAATCGATTCGTGTCATTTGAGTCAAATATCGACAACCATGCGAGACGCTTCAACCCGATCTTGAAGCCAACAATGTGGAGGAAAAACAACTCAACGGCGTTTTCAGCGAGTTGAGTCTTTTTTTCTCCACAAATAAATAGCAAATCTAGCTAGTTAGGGAGTTTTAATCGAGGAGTTGAGACGTTTCTGCTTAAAATCAGGTAATTTTCAAATTACACCCCTAACGATTCCAACCCCTTCCGGGGTGAATTTCGAAATTTTGACTCGTTCGTCGGAAAGGTGGGGGGGGGGATCAGAGGGGATACGTAAAAACCCCATTTTCGACCATTTTCGAGTTGAGTCGTTCTTCCTTCACACGGCAGTAGGTCCCTTTGACATGTCCTACTGTTGGTCCCTTTGACATTTTGTGCTCCACGGGTTCAACCGACAACTCAATCTGAAAATATCAGACAGCTCAGAATGCCATCTTACAAACGTCCTAGTTGCATGTGAACAACTCACACCAAAGCTCAATGAACAAAAAACTTATTACTTTGGTGAAGGAATTGTTAGTCTCTTCTCTTTAAGAGCTTCGACCTTCAATTTATTTTTTACATTTTCAACTTCTAAATGTTGCTTGGAACAAACCTACAGTACGCTCTGTTGGGTCTTAGGTTTCGAAAGGTGGATTGTGTCCCAAATGAATGACTATAAGCTGTCGGCTTGTGGCATGAGCGGTGATGGGGGAACGAACGGAGGTGTACGGTAGTGGTGACGATGATGATGGCTACAGAAGCGGGAGGACGGAAGAAGAAGAAGACGAAGAAGATGCGCGAGACGGAGAGGCACCGCTGGAGGCTTTGATGGAGGAAGATTCTCCGGTCAGCTTGGGCTCGGGCCTCGAGTACGACCTTTGGGAGGGACAGTTCGCTTTCTCGGGGGGCGATGGGGGCGAGGCCCCCAACCTGCCCCCCTGGGAGCCCAGAGACAGGAATGGCAACAGGGCCGACAGGCTAGCCCTCAACAAGGCATGCACTCACCTCTCAGCTAAGGTAAGGCCTGATCAGACGTGGAGAGAAGCAATTGAAATCAAACTGCTACAGATAATTTGTGAATGGAACCTGCTGTTCAATTCTATGATAATTTCCATCACTGAACTCCAGGAATCCCGAATTCTTTCCTGTCACTTTTAGGCCATCAATTAGTAAATTCCACCCATTAATTTTCACTGCCAATTTTACTAGATTTAGCCAGTTTTTAATCTAAAGAAAAATCATCAGTTCAGTTGACTACTTCAACATTAAAAATTGAAAATTTGAGTCTCGGAAAAAGTCAAATTAAAAGAAAAAAAAATCGCCAAAATGGACCGAAAGTTGGTTGAGAAAAACATGGAACTAAAATAGATCTCTTCGGTGCACCCTGTGAATCATCAATCGACTAATGGTGTTGATGAATCAAAATAGAAGAAGAAGAATAGAAACATAAATGGACGTTTTTTTTAAACTGTAATTTCTGTTTATCAGGCGTTTCATATATTAGATAAGTAGTCTGAGGGGGGGGGGGGGATTTGGGTTCGGCTTTCTTCGTTATAAGCTTTATTATTCGTGTGCACTTTCGCACTCTGCTTCTTCAGGACGAGGTTTTTTCTTTAATGATCACTTAATCAGTCATATAAAATTTCTTGCCATGTGCAACACGCGAATATTTCAAACTAATTTTGGATGAAGGCAGCTTAAAGCAATCTACTTAAAGGATTTTAAATATTTATGAAATTCAATCAAACAATTTTCATGTCTTTTAAAATTGATTGCCTTGTGCAACATGTGGATATTTCACTTCCATTGTTGATGAAATCGACTTAGAACAATCCGTCAAAAGGTTTAATGAGTTTCTAAACTCTCTAAAGAGCACATGTACCTGCAATTAGAAAACATTGGTAGTTATTTGAACTTGTTATAACTTATTTCTAATGTATTTAATGTGTGATAATTGTAGATATAGCCTCAAAATCCTGAAGATGATATACACTCGGCTAAAAAGCATTATAATCCTCCTCTCAACCTACCGACCTCAAAACTGTAATTTTGATAGACACTCAAAAGCCCTCAGAACAGATCGACCAAAGCCTAGCAGAATTAAAACAATTCACACCCAAGCTGACAATTTTATCACATCTTCTATTTAAAAGGTTTATCGATGACCCAGCCTTAAAAAAATTGTGTTTATTCTGCTATCTGAAAATAGCAAACATGACAGAACCGTCAGATACCCGTTTCCTTCGCTATCCTCCAGCGAAGGAAGTCCTGACTCACCGACGTTGTGGGTGGACGCCAACTCACTTCGCAACCCGACTATTGTCCTCAGACTTATAAATAAACAAACCTTGAACTTTTTTCATCCTTCGACAGCTCCCGGTAACTTCGTATGTTTGAGGACGTGTCTTGCAATACGTTGCTGGTCTCAACAAATTAGTATGCACGTACATTCTTTCCATTCAAACATTCTCAAATCGATGTCTCAACAAATTTTTTCCCAAACTCATTCCTCCTTTCCCGATATTTGTGTACTTTTAAAATTTCATTATTGAACTTTTTGGTGCATAAATTAATAAATATATTAAATCTAGGTATCTTTCTACGAAATATACCTTCGTACTATTTTGAAATTTGAATTTCGGTCTGGCGGGAAGGGGTGTTGGATCTTCATTAATTTATTATTGTAGTTGCTGCCAACCACATGGCATTTGTTTGTATTTGTGGAAAGATCCCATTATACATTATTCTACGATTGTCTAAATCACACCTACAGACAGCATTAGTTCGCGAATCCTCTGCTAGGGATAATAAAGCGTTTTTCCTTTGAATCAGATGAGATTTATCTCAGCTTAATTTATTAAGCTCATCTGAGCTTATAAGCTCAGTTACCTATTTTGGTAATTCTGTACTCCTGCTGTAGTCATTTTCTTGGTTGTTGTGGAGAAGGAAGCAGAGGACGTCAATATACTCTTTTCAACATTTATTTGGCTAGCGGTTTCGGGATTTCGGCAAACTATGGCCCCTTTCTCAAGCCTACAAGAAAAAACAAATAATTGAAGACTACAAAATTAACCTCTAACATGAACAATCACAGTTAGTATAACCAACCAGTCAAAAAAAATTTTATGTCAAAAAACGTTATTACTTAATAGGTAATTTATTTTTATTAAAACCATTAAAAAATATGAGCCACTAAGATTAAACCTATTCTTCATCATCTAAAATATAAAAAAACTAATAAGAATATAAGCACCCAAGAACTGAACAATACACACACTAACACACAGACAAACATTAAAAAATAGAAAGAAAACAAAACAAACTACCTATATTCACTCTGCTCACTATATTCACTATATTCACTCTATATTCACCTATATTTACTCACATAAAATTTTTTTTTGACTGGTTGGTTATACTAACTGTGATTGTCCATGTAAGAGGTTAATTTTGTAGTCTTCAATTATTTGTTTTTTCTTGTAGGCTTGAGAGAGGGGCCATAGTTTGCCGAAATCCCGAAACCGCTAGCCAAATGTTGAAAAGAGTATATTGACGTCCTCTGCTTCCTTCTCCACAACAACCAAGAATATTTTGGTAAAGCTTTAGATAATGCGAAGCAACTGATTCGAGGGAAAATTGCTTTACTATTTCTAGCGGAGGAAATAAGAACTAATGCTGTAGGTGTGATTTAGACGTTTGTCATTAATCTTACGTATTCTGACAATCTACGCTTTTCAATACCGAGAGCTAGAGGTTGTTACAGGGTCCAGGGGCCTGGTCTACCTGGTGCTATTGGTACCTTCTCACATACTTACCTGCCTCTCTTGTAAAACGTCGCATATTTGGGGCTCAACTTCAAAATTCTTCTTGTTCAATCCCTAGGTTTTTTCAAATTCCAAAACCCCATTTTCTGCGACTCCATAGATTGTGATGCAACTTATAGGGGACCATCAAAACCTCGACCTGCTTTATTCCTGAAATGAATGGAAACTCTGTAAATTTATGTATGTTACAAGTATCCAACGATTACGCAAGCGGGAGTGAAGGAATTTACAGAGCACCATTTACTCCCAACCCCCACCATCCGTGAAAATTTAATCAAAGTCGTACAGTTTTGCTCTTGTCAATGATTTGCAGACTTAGTTACGTACTTGATTACCTATTTACCTGTCATATATATCGCACATATCCTAGAATAGGGATACATCTCGAAAAAAGTGATTTTTGGGAAATCGCCTTCAAAGTTTCCCTCTCAAACGATTAGCTCTATTTCCCTGGCAAGATGTCAAACGCTGGTGATATATGGGGAAATTGTTCCCGTACTAATGCTTCTACAGCTCATGGACCGAAATTATTCTTTTCGCCAGTGAAGAAGGAGTGGGGGGGGGGATATTTTTGTCGAATTTCTTAGATTTTTGGAGTTGTTCCCTTATTAAATAAGAAACATTGTCCATGAAATTTTCATGGACAATGTTTCTTCAATTCAAAGATGTCACTTTTTTATCGACAATTTTCATTCTTTCCCAAATTATTAATTTGATTTCAAATGAGAATAATCATAACTAAGATCTTATAATTCTGTTTCCAAAAATATTCTTAATTCATTAACACAGCTTCTTAAAATCCATAATCGACGATACCCAACGTTCGATTTCGAGTTCACCCCCCCCCCCCCCTCCTCTCACACATGAATGAAACACGCGAATCGGTTGACATTGAGGAGTAGGTAGCGCGCTCAAGGTGTTGTCATAATGAGCCTTACTTTCACTAAATAACCCCTCGTTCCTCCTCCGTATACTCTAATCTCAAAATTCCAGCAATGTAGTGCAAAACTAGATAAATTTCTACGTAGAACAAAAAATAAACACTCAAATCAGTGAGAAATTGAGGTTTGGGCGAAATACACAAGATTATGCTTAAAAAACCAAATTTCTCGAATTTCTCAAAAACCAAGTTTCTACTCCTCCTCCTTCAAGGCAAAATTTAATATTCCGGCGACGTTGTCCATAGCGCTAGATAAATATCAGCGCTGAACAAAGGAAGAACCGCGCGAATCGGTTGGGGAACACAAGAAACACAGACTGATGGTTTTTATCGTGGATTTGGATTTTGAAAGGACTGAAAAGGATTAGTATCCAGTTATTTTGTTTTCTGTTGAGTGTTGTCCTCCTACCTACCTAGCCACAGCAAGATGGATTATATAATTAGGAAGCTGTGTAAATTATTATAAATATTATTTTTCTGTAAAAATCACCAGTCAACTACCTTCTTGGGATAAGGGCAGGAGGAGGTCCTTTGGGCTAGGCTCGAGGGAACGAAGTGTTCTGATAAATTGCACAATAAACATGCATTTATCATTGTTGATCGTCTTGATTGTAATAGCCGTTTCCAAAAAATTAACTCTGGGTTTCTTAAATTGAGGAAATCATTTAATAGAGGCGATACGTCCACTTTAGAGGGTTGAACTGGGCTTTGTGCCTGTCTTTTGCAAACGTAGGTGGCTCAAACACAACAAAGAACAAAGAACTTTCAGCATTCAGGCGGAGGGGGATTGAGCTAGGCTTAAGTTTGTCTTCTAGGGATGAAAAACATCACATCCACTACCCAAAACCGTTCCTAACTCAAAAATGACATTTTTGGACTTGAATTCCTCTTCTAGGATACGTGCGATATTATAAACCTACCTGTGATTTTTGATCACAGATAAGTACCCTTTTCAAATCTGATTTCCTAGTAAGTAATATTGGAGAAAAAGACTGAAATACTCGCTTAGGCGAGTGATCAATGATGGCGAACGTTCAAGAGACTGGTAGATTCAAAGCACATCGATAGCCTGAGACGTTACGAGAAAACTGCCAAAACCACCAAAGAAAAGTTGGCCCCGTTGTCCAATTTCTCTCAGTTTCGTTCTGAGAGCTGAGGCTTCAGAAACGTAACATTTCACACACAACTTTTGATATTTTCAAACGTTACAGATGTTGAGATATCAAAATGCCGGGTACAAACATAAAGATTCACCTGTTGGTGGTCTTCAAATCCTAGTTTCATTCCCAGCCTGGTCTACCTGGTGGCATCATCAGTTCACGCTCCGTTGCTCTGCCGCTCCCTTCAAACCGAAGGAGTGTCTGTCACTTCCTTCCTTCTTTTCCTTTATCGCCTTTTGTTATACCTTTGCGTTCTAATAATCGTGGAGTTCCTACCATTAGTTGTAAGCGGAGAAGACAAATACATCATCAATCACCATGTCTTTGTTTGAGGAAATCATTCTTCTGAAATGTCTGCAATGCTCTGCTTCTGTCGAAGTTCTGATTTCCAGACGACCCGCGAAGATAAAAGATAACGTGTGTCCAATTTGACGTGAAAATACTGCATTACCCTGCTATGCAAGAATCAGCTTGATTGAAAGAAAGTCTACCTTATCCGGGTAACGCTAACGACTTTGCCGAGGAATTCGCTTGCGAAAATGAGACCCTCACAGGATCAATATCGAGACCGCTGGAATGCTCGTCTCGCAGACGTCCAGACTGAAGCCACCTAGTCCGAGTCTTTCGTAATGAGATTGCGGTCCTTCTTGGGTTACAAATCCTTCGAGACAGAAGGAAGCGGATTTCTGCCCAAATCCACTTGCGGGATCCCGCGGGATTGTTGTGAATCCCGCAGTCGTTGGTAGTTCACTAGAGTGCTAGATGGCTAAACTGAAAGAATGAGCATAGTGCATTGTTAATTGCACCAGTAAGAATAAATTCACATTCGTTATTGGTTAACCAACTACACAACCCCATAAAAATTGAGAGGTTTTTGATTTGAGGAGCTGACTATAGTTTACCATTTTCAGCGTCAACCCTCAGAGGTATTAAAGTTTGCACTTCCAAAAAATTGCTGATTTGCTCTTTTGAAAAAAAAATTTTTTTGCTTCCTCACTACCGAAGGTAGGGAATCTTTGTATTCGTGAAAGAAGTGAAAAAAAAAATGTCCTCCAAAATCAAAATTTCCACTTGCTTTTTTGCGTTTTAGAGCTTCCCGAACAATTTTGGTTCCGTGTCTGTCTGTCGGTCTGTCTGTCTGTCGGTCTGTCTGTGGTCAATCCTTGTCCCGGGCAAAAGTATACTAACCTGTGGTCCGATTTTGATGAAATTTTCAGGGATTGTGCGGGTTAGGTCCTAGACGGTCCCCTATCAATTTCAGCACCTTCGGACCAATAGGAGCGAGTGCGCATGCGCAAACGTGAATTTCCTGGAACCTCGGTTTCTCGGTTTCTAATGAACCGATTTTGCTCAAATCTGAAGGTTAGTTAGGGACTAACTTCTAAGAGACACCCTATAAGTTTCAATCAAATTGGTCAAGCAATAGCCGCTGCGCATGCGCGAACTTTAAATTTATTGTTACAACCAAAACTCCGCAACTATTCAACCAATTTCGATTAAATTTTCAGGGATTGTGTGGGTTAGGTCCTAGACTTTGGACCGCTAAATAAAGAATCATAATTTTTTCGCCAACTGATTCTATACGTCCATGTTACAATGAGTGAGGAAGCTATGCTGCCCACCCAACTTGGCAGACGTTTTTTAATAGAACTTGTTGTCAGAGATGGGCGAATTCTTATTAATAAATGCGATTATGAATACAAGTCATATCTGCAATTTCATGATTATGAATACGAATACAGGTATGAATATGAATACGAATACAATCGTATTCACACTTTGAATATGATTTTCCCCCGTATTCGTATTTTGAATAAGATTTTATGGTTTTTTCTATGATTTCCCTAAAAATCAAATTTTTTTTTACTTTTTTTATGATTTTCTCCCGAAAAATGGACAAATTTATGGCCTAACTTTGTCAAAATAATTTATCAAAATTCGAAACGCTCGCCAATTCTTATAGGATTTTTCGTCGTAGTTTCTATACGGTTGGTCGTGGCGACCCGGGGTTGGTCTCATTCGATTTTGCGTGAAAAATCCTATAAGAATTAGCGAGCGTTTCGAATTTTGATAGATTATTTTGACAAAGTTTGGTCATAAATATGTCCATTGTTCGGGAGAAAATCATAAATAAAAGTACGATTTTCAGAGAAAATCATAAATAAAAGTACGATTTTCAGAGAAAATCGTTTAAAAAATTCGATTTTCAGGGAAATCATAGAAAAAAAATCATAAAATCGTATTCAAAATACGAATACGGGGGAAAGTCTTATTTAAAGTGTGAATACGATTGTATTCGTATTCATATTCATACCTGTATTCGTATTCATAATCATAAAATCGCAGATATGATTTGTATTCATAATCGTATTTATGAATAAGAATTCGCCCATCTCTGCTTATTGTTGGCTTCCACGCTGTTGAAGTTACATATAAAAGCTTTGTATTGGTGCAGCAACGCTATAAAAATCAAAATTCTTCCAAATCGAAATTTTGCGTTTCAGAAATTACTACGTTTTCCTAGGTAAAAACAGTTTTTCGGAAAAACACGAAAGTATTGTACGATTTTTGTGGCGTTTTCGGGAAATCTGCTGGTTAGTCTTTAGACAGTTCTATTTGTTTTTCATTGCTGTTAGACTTACTGTAGTGTCTATTGACTTGTGTGAACGTGAATTTCTTAGAACTACGTTTCTCATAATCCAAAATCGACGAAAAACACACGGTCGGAGTTCAGGCCCCAATGCGATTGCCTATTAATTATGCTTTTAGATCAGAGGAGCCACAGCGCTTGGGAAAAGAAGGAAAACTTCGAACTCGAATTGTTGTTTCTAAAAGTGGGAAACCAGGACTTGACCCTGATAACTGCCTTGATCAATTCAGTTGTTTCCAAACCAACAGATCCTACATTACTCGTACAATACAATAATTTATTATGACCAAACTCATTGTTCTTTGCAAGGAAGCTGTACTTCCCACCCCACTTGGTAGGGAGTTTTGGAATTTTTTAAATACTTTTTCAAAAAACAAATTGACGATTTTTGTTTAAAAATTACGAAGATCTTTTTGTTCCTTTTCTTGGTGATTGTGTAGCTTTCCACCCGTTCTCATCATTGCTCCAAAAATTGTGGACTAAAATCGAACTTGTTGACTAGGTAAATTTTATCTCCCGAATTATTGTTTTCTGGCGTTTGTCCTGAAGTTTTTTGGCGTCTGAAGAATCACCAGCCTCCTGCACCCCTTTTTCAAAGGGCGGAGGAGGAAAAGAGATTCCTGACGACGCCTGAGGAGATTCCTGAAGATCCTCTAACCTGGAGCTGATGGGATCCTGAGGCCCGGAACTGATGGGTAACAATGTGGTGCCCTCTTCGCGGAAAGCCCTTTTCGAAACTGCCTATGAGGTATCCGACTCGCACGTCCAAGAGTTCGTCCACCTCCTTTCAGTCTCTTTCTGTTCCATTCCGCCTCTTTCAGTCTCATTCTTTGTAAATTAAGAACAAAAAAGTCTCATCGTGCATCATGAGATAATGCGCGACATCAAGAAGTGATCTTTTACGATTTTAACCTTTATTTAACGAAATTTGATTCCTTAGAACCTTTATTCCTTCTGAAACGTCTCACCAGTGAACGTTTATGAACACGTCTTCCAATATTACTGCATTTTTGGAATAATTCTGGATTATTCATGTATTTTGTAGGGCTATCTGAGCTCAATCTCTGAGAATAATTTTGGATTATTCATTTCTGAGAATAATTCTGGATTATTCATTTCTGAGAATAATTCTGGATTATTCATTTCTGAGAATAATTCTGGATTATTCATTTCTGAGAATAATTCTGGATTATTCATGTATTTTGTAGGGGTCTATCTGAGCTCAATTTCTTGAGAGTCCAAAAACAAGAAAAATATCAAAAATCGACTGAAAAATGTCGGTATATCAACATGCAATTGAATGATGCTGCTTTCAACTGACAATATTTAGCTAGACCCGCCTGCTAATTAATTATTGAAATTTTGGATTATTTGTGTATTTCTTACGGTTAGACGTATCACATTGTATCACAGTCAGTCACTTTCCGTGGGTTTATCTTTCTTATATTTCGACGATGTCACCGCATGTCGTTTGACCATATATATGGCCATATTGAGATAACACCACCACGCGATTGGCGATCTTATTCTTTTGGAAGCCCTGAAATGGCTAGAACCGAAAAAGGCAACACGGCCTATGAAAGTTTGTCGCCAATATGTCCTATGAAGCACCAGTTAAGCTATGCTAAGCTATCGGGTTATGGATACAAGGAAACCACACCCACTTGGGTTACGTTTTTTTATTAACGTAATTGTGTGTAGGAAGTAGTGGCATGAATTCATTTCCTCAAAATATGCTAATTAATAATAATTTATATATATTTCTCAATAGAAGTTACACACCAATTTCTACCTTGGTACATACCCAATGGTTATGATGTTGGTGAATGTTCGATGATTCAACTGTGATCGCCATGTTAAGCGCTCGAAGCTGACCGTGTCCGTTTTTTCCCAATGCATCTCTCACAAACATAAAACTCAAGAATCGTAGGCGAAATGATCATGAACCACTCCGCCTGATCGTTTTACGCCCATTTAGTTATCTATCTATTTAGAATATAACTACTCTGACATCTATCGACAAAACACTCAGATGAAAGCAAAAGTTTTGCTGCAAAACCCTGAACTGGGGCGAAAATACTTGAATCTAGTGAATTAAAATCTACTGGAATCTATTTACTCAACAACTAATTACAACAATGATTTGGTCGTGAAATAAAGTCGTTGAACCTTAAAAAAAGCTAATTACAATTTATGATCGTAACGCGAGGAAATGAAGTAGGTAAGAAAATCGAAGGAGAGACAATCAGTTTGTCCGGTTCACATTGAGAAGAGATTCATAGAGTGCATCTCCTGCTGGAAGCAAACCTGCCAGATGTAAACAACGCTGATGAACGAGTAACGACCGTCCAAGAACTATCTCTTAATCATGCCCAGCCTTTAAATCTAGTTTTTTGGATTTAATATTTTGTTGAACATTTTTCATTTTGAATTAAACCTTTTTACCAAACTTAAACGAGTCTACCAAGGTCGCGGAATCATTGTTTTTGAAAAAAAGTTCTCCAAAATCAACATTTCCTCTCGCGTATTACATTTTAGGCCTTCCTCAACAATTTTGTGTCCGTGTCTGTCTGTCGGTGTCTGTCATGAAATCCTTGTAACGGGAAAACTTTTCAAGTACGTACCTAACTTATTACTCGTTTTAAATAGTTCTCTTTCATCTCTTCTTTTTATAAATAAAAATTGTAATTGGCCTATTTAAAATACTCGAAAAATACCCACGAATTGTTAAGACTAATATTGATTCGCCCTAAAATAACGGAAAAGATTCAAGTGTTCATACTTTTGACCTATTAATAATAAACAATCCATGTTATTGTTATTTCGACATTTTCATGTCTTTGCTTTGGCACATAAACTGAAAAATCGTCACGAAAACTTGCTCACGCGATACCAATAAATAAAATAGACTCACTGTGTTGCGTAGAGAACAATCAACTGTTTTCTTATTTTGATGCTTGGGTACATGAACTAACAGCCTTACTTCACTACCTTGTTGTGTAGCGTCTCCCGTTTATGCAAATAGAAAGAAAATACAATAAGAAAACACACATGAAAATGTCCCACTGTGTTGCAGACTCGTATGCAAGCATTTATAATTACTTTCACATTCAATATGAATAATTTCAAGGTTTTTTTATTATTTTTCTCATAACTTCTCATTCAAAAGTTTTCAATACTTCTCTGCCCAGCTCTCATGGAGTCAACTTTCTATGCAACTTAGTTTCACAACATGTCCTATTGGGCTCGAAATATCAGACGTGTCATATCATCATTATTTTAATGTTGGAATGAAGTATACTCTTGGAAATGATTAAAGCTCTCCTGTCAGGTTGTCTTGTGCCTAGACATTGAACATGAACTTGAACATGAACAACAACTTGAAATTTTTATGAAAATTAAAGGTTTTATTTTTTAATAAGTTTTTTGCCTCTCATTTAAAGTTGCCCCAAACTTCACACGACATGTTGTGGCGAGAGCGTCGACTTCTTGTTTTGGTCAAAACGAGCATACCTAGCCCGATTTCGATTAATTTTTCCGGATTTGTGAGGGTCTAGAGCCTCATATCGCTTATATCCTACAATAGGGATACATCTCGGTTAGTAGTGATTTTTGGGAACCAGCTTTCAACGTTTCCCTCTCAAACGAATTGCTTTATTTCAATGGCAATATGTCTGACTTCAGTAAGTATATTTGGGGAGATATGCTTGAGTAGATGTACGAGACTTTATTCATCTCGTCCTAACAATTTTGCATTAATTTGAAGGGATAGTAGCTTTTTCCGATGGAATTCCTAAATTATCCAATGAGTTCCATAATGACTGTGTTCAACTAATTCGTTGATTTTTTTTTATCCAATTTCATATTTTTTCTACCAATTAATCAAAATTCATCGAAGAGAAACAAGAAATGTCATAAATTTGGTTGAAAAAGAATGAAAGAACAGAGGAGGCAATTTCCCCAATAGGGTTCCTTTCTATGTAGTATATCTGTAAGTAAACCTCCCAGAAATCAATAAATTGTAGTGTAAAAATTTGCGGCGTTTTTTAATAATTAACTTCAATTTGCATTCTTATTTCAATGTTTCTTACTAATCTCTCCTCGATTGTAGTGATATCAACGCGCTATGTCAAGAGATTCATTTTGCCATGTGACGTCAGAGTTTTCGTCAGCTCTCCCGCCACGCAAGTGAGGACAGTAATTCCTTATAGAAATAGGAGTAAAATAAAAGGAATTTCTTACTCAAAATAAGCCAAATCTGGTACAGAAACTTTTCCAAGTGAGCTAAATTTGAATCTGACGACAAAAAAACGAAATTCCGACTCACCCAACTACACCATTTGTGCAAATGCAGTTAGGTATGTAGCGAGCAATATTTGAATTCTCCCTCTCAAATCTTTCGTTCGAATCGTGGTTTCGGCAACAGCTGTTCATGAAGCTCTCGAAATCTAGCGAAAGTAGCGATAAGTAAGGTAAAAGCACCAATGGTGGAATGCCTAAGGTCCTTAACAATTCAATTGTACTCGGTTCTCGTGGTATTTTTCTAAATTTTTCAGTTCAAAAACTTATGAAGACGCCAATGGCTCCAGCAAATCTTCCCCTTTACGGAGAATGTCTGAAAATTGCTTTAAAAGTAGTTTTTTGTTATAATACTTAATCCGTTTTCCTCAGCTTCTTGTTTTGTACCATTAGTGGAACGCTGAACATTGTGGGTGTTCCTAAGTTGGAATTTTTTGCTCCAGTCGTGGAACGATGCCAAAATTTCAACTCGTAGTTATAGGTATATTCAATAAATAATAAATTGACCACATTTTCAAATATTCAATTCGAATAATACAATAATGAACAATCGTGTGGGAGGATTGGCTCATGGTTGTTTCTTTTCAATGTGTTCCATCGAGTAGCTCCGAAAGCTCGGGTTCGGCATATTGAGATGTAACTAAATAACAATGAAATCAAAATTAAGCAAACACAAATGAAGATGAAGAAAAACCAACATTTCAAAAGATGAGGAGTGAACACACGATCCTCGGTACTAATAAGTACCTACCTAAGTAATTTTTAGCAGATCCTTTTCAGGTCCTTTGAAAGGTTTGGTAAATTTTTGAAAAATCACTGATGACATGAACCGACAGCAGAAACGTTTGAGAGCAACCAAATACTGCATTGATCCAATGGTGGAATATAGATGTTCTAGTCTTGGAATACCATAATATGGTGTTGTTGATATTATCAACCCCATTCCACTATTGGCTACGGTGTAGAGACGAGATATTTGAATATGTTGGAGTCGTTTGATGAATTTACAAATAACAATTTGATACAAAAATCTTTAATCACAAAAAAATAGTTGAGTTCCAATAGTGGAATGACCATTCCACCACTGGTACTCTCGAGGAAAATTATGTGCCAATAGTGGAATGGTTGATATATTGAAAAAACTAATGATAGAGACGTTTAAAAACTCAAGAACATGAAGAACTAACATAATAAACAATGTTGAAACCAAATGAAACCACAAAGAAAGAACACAATCAGCAATAAACACTAATTTCGGAGGAACGTACCTTGTCAATTTCACTTACAAATGGAGCTTCAGCTGCCACGTTCTGACTGACTGTCACTTTTCTTGTCCGGCTGTCGCTCATTCAGGCAAGAAATAATTTCTTCTTTTTTCACATGACCAGTAATAACAGTTGATCATACTGGAGGCTGAAGGAACCTCAAAATTGTCGTTAAAACCTTATTATACCCATTTCTCTGGTCAACGTTCCACCACTGGTGCTCATTCCACCATTGGTGCTTTTACCTTACTAGTTTCTTTTGTATGAAAACTGCATGACCGCCGTCAAAATTAAGCAAGGTTAAATAGAAATGAGAGTTAAGGTATTAGTTCTTGGTACCTACCTACCTATTTTGGTATTTTCGTAGTCGTCCCTAACTTATAACTTTAACGTCCCAGAAAAGTTTATACAATTGAAAATTTGAGACTGTTCATCTTTTTTCTCGAGTAAAAGATTACACTTGTTTTATTTACCTAATTATAATTTTTTTCCCTTCTCTCAAAATTTTCCGAAGGTCTTAAATTTCTCATTTTGTGGGTTAATCCCCAATTTTAGTTTCTACATCACAGGTACAACAAGATAAATGCTACAGGACGCCTTTGGATGATATAATACCTACTAACACTCGCGGAGCCATGCAATTAGGCGTAGGAACCGAGGTACCCAATCAGCGGTGATTTGAGTGGAAGTACGGGTAGGTATCGAACCATAATTTAGGTAGGCATTGATATGTGGTTTTTGCATCGAATATCACGTGTAGGTGCATGAAGGCGAATCTGAGTCGTGTCTTGGATATTACTGTTTAGTATCCACGACATTCATGATGAGGAGGGGGCTTGATTGGCCGCATAAGCACCGTTCGAGGTACCTCTAAGGACCTTGAAAAAAATATTTTTTCTTCTCCTCTTCAATACCTACTCGTAGTTCCCATGAGTCGAGACAATAGTCGCTCAACAGGTTCGTTGGGGGTACAATTTTGATCGTTTAGTCGTAGCAGTTCTCCCATTCAGTCCGGTTTCTCATGCTGGGTCTCAGAACAACCTGTTGAAACACCCAAACTATTCACTAACCGCGAGTGTTCCAACCGAGTTCATTGATGTTGTGCTCAGTGCATGTTTGACAATGTGTTAATTTTGATCGCAGTCCAACTTCCATGCAGTCCTGCTTGAGCTGACTTCCAAAATAACCTTTTGAAACATCAGTTTCAATCACTGAGTTCAAGTGTTCCGACCACTGTCGTTGAAGCTGTGTTCAGTGCACTGTTTTGCCATTGTGTCAAATTCCATCGTTTAGTTCTCACGAATTAACTATTCTCCCATTCAGTTTATCATGCTGGCTTCCGTGCCTGAAACATCTGTCCTATTCACCAAACGCGAGTGTTTCTACCAGACAAATTGATGCTTTGCTGAGTTTACGTTTCTTCATAGTTGTCATTGTTATTGACTTGCTAGTTCCCCCAGTGTACGAGTATCTTGCTGACTTTCTGAACAACCTGTTGAAGCACCAGTTCACTAAAACAGCGGACTTTCCATCCTGTTGAGCGACGGCTTTTCTTTACACTGTGACGTTGATTTGAAATTTGATGGAATATTGTCAGCTCTTGGCCAAACACAGTGATGTCGTATTGTGTACGACCTCCTTTCTTGCATTATACAAAATGGGACATTTATATTACTTCTTGGAATTATTGAAAAAGTTGTTCGACATGGGATTGCGAATGACTTTAGGCATCAAGTCTTCTACGGTATGAACTTGCCTATTTTTATACTGAGAGTGTGTGACAGTCATTGATTATTATAGATTTTATTTTAATCATAATCCATTAACAATCATGATAATCATATGTCACCCCATAAACATTGGTGATAATAGGTACAGAGTAGAATCCAGAAAGACCTACTTGAGGCTTCAAGCAGGCGCTGGATATTTGAGATTATGTCATTATCTCAACGCATCTTTCAAATATTCATTAATTTCTTCCAAAGTTTTAACCTTCAGGGAAGAGACCCCTCCCATATTCCGTATCCACCACTGGGTTCTGGTAGGTACTATCTCTTTCACTCTAGTTAGCATCAAACACATGTTGGTAGGTACTACCTGTTTAAAAATATTTGAACCTTCTTCACAAAGCATCTAACATGCCCGAAGCCGGCCGAGTGCCCGCCCTTGGAGCTTTTCTATTGTCAAGCCAATCTCGCGAATTTTTCTAAATGGCGGCCGAAAATTCGGGTATTTTTAGCGAAAATTGCTCTTTTCCCATTCCTATGGGAGGATTTGAATTAGTTGGACTACCAGAATCTTCACGAATACTACTCAGATAGGATGACCATGTAGGTAACGACGAGTGTAATTAACAAAAATTGTATTTTTCTAAAAAAAAACAAAAAAAAAAAACAGGAAAGATGGGCATAATGTAAAAATGGAGGTCTACCAAAAAATTGACATTACGACCAGACTTTAGCTAATTAAAATATCTTCTCAAGGATGAAAAGGGCCAGAAACAACCGAATTAAGAAAAATACCAATCAAATTATAAAATGAAGAGGTACCTACTACCATGTGATTCACTGTCGAAAAATAATGAAAGAACACGTGCAATATTTGGGGTTCTCCAGAACCTAATTTAGTGCAATCGTGGGATTTTTCAATTTTAAGCGTTTAAGGAAAACTTGGTTGTTTTTTGCGAAAAATTGCTCTTTTTCTATCCTTCGGAGATGATTCTAGTAAATTAGTGAAAAATCCGCTTTTGAAGCCGCACCGGGATGATGGTAGTATGCGCTTACTCGTGAATAGTACAACCTCCGTCTTTGCTGTAGCTAGTACAAGACTGTGTTCTTCCATCTACTCGATTACTCGTGACATGATCTGCCATCGTACGGCTTGGACTGAATCCATTGTCCTGCTGCCAAAACATCAGCATAACTCTACAAGGAAACAGTCCTCCAATAGTAGGAGACCTTCGTATGATGCACTCCACAGTTGAGGACCCTGATGTTATATCTCTCGTTCTTACCTCTTAAGCAGTCTTTTATATCTGTGCTCAAATGTTTCCACATATTTCCATGATCTGAAAGGTCAGCTGACCAGAACCAAATGTAGAGTTTATAAGTATGAAGCGAAAACTGCATACAAACTCAATTGAAAACTGAAAATATGAACTGAACGACAAACTATATTCGCTCATTCAATGCAATAGTGTCATATCTCAAATCAAGTTGTATTTGATGATCAACTGAGAAGTGACACTGTTGCCACTTATATAAATTTTACAGGTGGTGGAGAGGTACGACAATGCACACAAGGCCATTTCGAGACTAGTTTTATAAGCATAGTGAGCTTCAGCACAGTTTCTAGCCCTCCAAGGGTTTTTTTTTTCTCCAGAAACCCGAAAATCGATCATTTTGAGATATGACACTATTGCATTGAATGAGCGATTATAGAGTACGAAGGCACTTTTTTGGTGAGGATATTCACTGAAGAGTTAACTCAAATGCACCATTGGAGTCCCTGGAATCATTTTAGTGCCAAAAATCATAACTTTTCGATTAAAAATTATATGTGATATTATATAGATTATATTATATAGAAAATTATATAGATCTTGTTAATTATATGAACCATTTATATAAGCACTCTTGGTAGTTAAAACTATCTGGCCAATGATTGGGGTTGGAAAAATGTGCACCATTTCAGTCATTAGCCACCCGACCAATGATTGGAGGAATCACCCTTGTTATCATCCAGTTATCAGCCGGCCTTATATTTTCTACAGTTTGTGAAAATCCCATGTCCTAGTGACAGAAATTAAATAATAAATTACTAGCGATCATGCAAACACAAGAGAAACTACATCAAGTTTGAAAATAACCACATCAAACCCTTAAGAATGAGTTGAGGTTTGCTTATCGTTTTCATAAGAAACAGGTGTGATGATCATAATTTTGGACCTTCATCACTTAAAATGAGTTTGAGAAGTTTATATAAAGCTTACTCTAACCTTCAAGATCCCACTCCCTTCTAGAATACACACTTAAAATGAGGAAAACATTCAAAATTATCCAAGAGAGAACTTTGTGGTAAAAACGCTTGCATACGAGTCTGCAACACATTGAAACATTTTCATGCCCCCCTGGTAATATCAAACTGTAAAGTACCTACCTACCTAACAACTTCACTTCTGATGGTCATAATCATCATTGTGGCGACTTGGGACAAATATCGTTGCAACAAATATCGTTGCAACAAATATCGTTGCAACAAATATCGTTGCATCAAATTTCGTGACGATTTTTTTTTTATGTGCCATATGAAAGACATGAAAATGTCAAAAACTAACTTGAAAAACTAGGTGTCCAATGATTGGTGCCTTTAACCTATGCTAATAATTACTATCTGTCGATAGAATAATTTCTATATTATGGAGGTTCGGTACTGATTCACATAGTTGCCTGAATAGATTAGTAAGCTATAGAAAAAATTGCAGCCATCTAGCGTGAAATGGATAGAAGGCGTGAAATCTCACTTGGACGCGTTTTTCTCAAAACAAAAAAATTTGAGATGGGGTGCTTCATCTAAGTAGTACTGTAACTAAGGTACTCGCATGTACGTATGGCAGATTTGTAAATTCTCCTTATTCATACCAGTTTCATATTTATCAGCGTTTAACGAACCGCCATTTGTTGGTTAGGTGCAGATGCTGCAGGAGCAGATGAGCGTCCTGGCCGACAACCAGAACCACAGCGATGAGAGGTACACCAGGGCCCGCCAGGAAAATGCTACGCTCCAAGCCAGGTAACAAGATAACTCTACATTACTTAAGTAGTAGATATAATCAGTCTTGGAAGACTTTGATCACTCATTCTAGTTGGAATCATATCGGATCTGACAGATTCGAAAAAAAACTTAAGGATATTTATCAATTACCTACAGCTACTTGGGAAAAGGCACTTTATTTGGAGATGGTTCCTAATTTGGGACACCAGGTGACAACCTCTGGTACCTAGCGGGTAGCTAGCGAAATTTTCGCCTAAAATTCAACGAAAATGTGAAATAAGATCTTTTTTCCGTCATCAACATCTACGTCGAAGGAATGGTGCGAGCCGGGGGTCCACTGTCCCCCACCAGATCGTTGGTGTGACAGTTAGACTGGACAACGGTGAAGCATTCCATCTTCCTCTATAAGGGACCAGGTGTAATTGAGCGTTGCGTTCCAAAAATGGCACGACTTCTCTCGAAGCGTCACACTGTGAGGCAGACAGAAAAAAAACTTGACTTTTCAAGAGTGTCTTCTTAAAGTGTATCCAATTTACTGTCTAATATATGAATCACGATCGAGGTGAGTTTCCCAAAAAGTTCAACTCCCTCATTAGGCAAAATATTTGAAAATAATTAGTTATAACATTTGCAGGAAAAATCTAGAATGACCAACATCTGTAGACATCATGTGACAGTAAACGACTTGTTGATGAAGTTACGTAGATATTTAATGAATTCAACCCACTTCCATTCAATATTCTGGAAGTTCAGAGCATCAGCTTGTTGGCTGTATTTGTCCTTGTCCTTTGCAAGTGATCGATGAGTTTCTTGAAGGGGTTTTGATCTCCGCGATGTCTGGTTTCGTAGTGATATCAGGAACATATCTCACTGCGAGAATACAAGAGACGCAACATCAACAGCTCTGTTTTCTGGAATACGCATTCAAAGTTTTTTAACCCTTAATATCCTGAGGTTTCTTTTAGGAAGTCCAATTTTTACCTGCAATAATTTATCCACTTCTAAACCAAAACTGATAGCCGTTGGCTATCTTGATACTCCATCTATTGATTGTGTAAGAAATCGTAATAGTAAAACCAAAATAACTCAAAGAAAAAACTAAATAATTAGCGAGTTGATAGACTGTAACAGGGCCTCATTTCTCACCTTGTAGGCTATTGGTTCGGTTTCCTCATCAGAGATGGCGCCACTGTCTGAGGCAGCACAAATCCCATCATTCACGACCTGAACCTTCTCCACATCATTCCTTGGTTCTGTGCTTTAAGAAATAACAGACCCCGACATCTACCAAGGATTTTTCCATGTCTTCTTTTTCTTCTCCAAAAAAATGGGTTTATAGACTGATTCTGCTGCCGCAGATAGCGCTGGTGTGGCCCTAGGAAAGATCATTCTTGAGCTGACACACTGTAATAGAGCCTTTTAGGAAACATCTGCTCAAATATACTACTCATTTGTCAAAATATATCTAAATTTGATTTAAAAAATCCGAAAAAACAATTATTTTTAAAGAAGTGGGAAATTAAGGGTTAACCTTTTTCAAAACGCTCTTCTTACTCTTCTACATAACGACTCAAAAGAAAAGAAAATCCTTTTTTTCTTCACAATGGGTAGGGAAATTAATTCTTTTTCAACACTTCAGCTGTTTGAATTTTGAGTCATTTAAAAATGAGTTACGACCCTTGTTCTCAACTCACTCAGGCTTTACTGGTGACTTTTTGGAATTTTTTCCTCTCAGTTAGTATTGGGGCGAACAGACGGAGAAAAGAGTCAGGAACATTGCTTGAGATTTCGATTCCGCTTCTACCAACTTGTGTTGAATAAAAATTTCGATGGGTGATATTTATTTCGATAGAAGTTTTACGGGTTTTGCTATTATTATACTATGGAAATAAATGGTAGATACATTGGTAGATACAGGAAACTGATCACACAATGTGTTGATGAAGTAATTTTGCATTAGCATTCGAAAAACTATAGGAAGGAAGCGTTTATTGTGATCACACTGCCACTAAAGATCAAAATCACACTGAACACTGAAGCAACTATGTGGAACTCCGACTGCTTCTCATAGTTACTGTCAAATCTGGGCTGTTGCTATCTTTGTGGAATTGTATTACAGTTTAGAAACTTATGAGACCAGCCAGAGCTCTGAGACCAATCGTTCATCCCCTGTAGGGCTGAGGATTGAAAGGAAAATTGATCATAAAATTAGTGGCACGTTGCGAACCTTGCGGTCATCATTATAAGGTTTTAATGCGATGATCTTTAATGCTAGGTTTTACTGCGATTTTCCTTATAATGCGATAATTAATAATCTAATCATCTGATCAATCGATTTTTTTCGAAATGGGGTTTATCTATGTTTCTTGTTGTTGGTTACCCTGATCTATAGACTTATAAATGAAACGTTGCCTGATGAATGAGGCCTGAATTCTTGACACACTTTGGAGCCTACCAGAACTTCATGCTGTGGAGTTAATTTTGACCCGAAAACAAGGTGTGACGTTGCCTATAGATAGATAGATTGATAGATTTATTGTTCGTTGTACACAGTTTCCATTGACAATAATTGTCAATGGGCACTGTGTACAACGAACAATAAATCTATCAATCTATCTATCTATAGGCAACGTCACACCTTGTTTTCGGGTCAAAATTAACTCCACAGCATGAAGTTCTGGTAGGCTCCAAAGTGTGTCAAGAATTCAGGCCTCATTCATCAGGCAACGTTTCATTTATAAGTCTATAGATCAGGGTAACCAACAACAAGAAACATAGATAAACCCCATTTCGAAAAAAATCGATTGATCAGATGATTAGATTATTAATTATCGCATTATAAGGAAAATCGCAGTAAAACCTAGCATTAAAGATCATCGCATTAAAACCTTATAATGATGACCGCAAGGTTCGCAACGTGCCACTAATTTTATGATCAATTTTCCTTTCAATCCTCAGCCCTACAGGGGATGAACGATTGGTCTCAGAGCTCTGGCTGGTCTCATAAGTTTCTAAACTGTAATACAATTCCACAAAGATAGCAACAGCCCAGATTTGACAGTAACTATGAGAAGCAGTCGGAGTTCCACATAGTTGCTTCAGTGTTCAGTGTGATTTTGATCTTTAGTGGCAGTGTGATCACAATAAACGCTGACTTAAATTATTATTATTAATTATTATTATTATTATTAATTAAATGACAATTATTGTCATAATAATAAAAAATCTTAAATATACAACTTTGGTGAGACGAAGCAAAATTAGTACCTAAATAAACTGAAATAACAAATTACAATGAAGTCAGTAATAATATTAAGGTGAATTACTCTAAAGTGCACCCCTGCGAAGATGAATAAAACGGCCGTAGCCTAAGCCCTTACGTCACAATTTCCTAGCCTGGAGATACATTTACATATAGGTAACATACATACAACACAAAACAGACCAAGACTAAAACAACAACACAAGAATGACTGGAAGAAGAATTAAAAGGGGACTATTTACCAATACCACAGAGTATTTACTTAACAAATTAAGTTGCATCACAGAGTTCCACCTAAGTTAAATCATGAACGAGCGCGAGTACTTTTAAACAATATTCCTCGGGTTCAAAAAGAATATTATTATATATTTTTTTTTTTTTATAAATATAAAAAAGCCTATAGGCCTGATATCCTATGTTACAATTTTGAGAGAAAACTAAATGGATTTTCACTAAGAGATTTCAAATTATTCAAATGTTTGTACCTCGAACACAAGCAAAATTCGAATTAGGAGAACCCAAACTTCCCAATCTTTCTTGCCTTACTCAACAGCTTATTTTTGATGAAAATCCACGTAATAGCGATTACAGAAAACTAAGCAATAGCTACACGTCGACAAAAACAAAAATGTTTTTTTCAAAAAATTCAACTAAAAAAGTTGAAGAAGGAGGTTTGTTGTTCATTAACATCTAAAAGACGGAGCCTTTCGGATTCTTCAGATGTTTGTTTTGAACTCCACCTCCGTTGTATTGTTCTCGGTCAGAAGAGTCTCTTCGAACAATTGAAACTGAATTACTTGTAAGGTATTTACGATGGTCATCTCCAACCGAAGACTACGCTGGCTCGAAAACGAAGTCTTTGTTTTTTTCATAAATTTCTCACGCTCCGCAGGAAGTGCCTCGTAGATTTGAGATGATTTGCTCGTATTTTTATACTTGTTCGGCATTGAATGAGATAATCGTGCAAGTTAGGATAATTGCAGTACCAATTTGTAATGAATTCCCATGATCTGCCGCGTAGATGGAGAATAAATCAAGTCAAAAAGCACTGAAAATCCTCCTTCCTGTGAAAATCTATGTATTTTATAATGTTTAAAATATGCTCAGAAGTGCAAAAAATCTGAAACTGAAAATTTTGATTTTAAAGGAGCCCCATTTATGTTAACTAGCTTTAACACTATTTGCTAATATATTTGACTGCTAGGTACTGATATGAACTCCCTAAAAACTATGTAATTTCATAACTTAAATTGTAAAATAATATTTTTCTAATGAGTTGACAAGGCTGAAGGTCATAGACCTGGGTTTTTACAAAGGGCCAGGAAGTGGAGGTCACTAACATCCATATACAGGGTGTCCCATGTTAAGGACCGAAAAACTTCGGGAGTCTATTCTACAACTAATTTTAGTAAGAAAGTGTCTCTTAGCAATTTTTCGTTAGACGCTTAATTTCCGAGTTATTTTAATTTTAAGATTTTTTTCGTGTTTTCGACCTTAAGCCATAAAAATGACCATAACTCGCTTAATTTACAAGCAATTCAAAATCTAATTACACCGTTGGATAGGGCGTTAAATTTACCATCTTTCTAGTGGTTATACAAACATTTTTGTAAGGTCGTGAAAAATCAACTTGTAAAGTCATTTTTGTAAAATTGTCAAAATTTCCTACTTTTTCTTTTGATTGTTAAGGTTTTACTTCCACATGATTTTTCACGTTTTCACGAATTAGGGGTGGAATTCCACGTCATCTTCAACGCTATTAGACTGATTCCATCACCGTTGGTATGTGAAAGCTCAGTATTGAATTTTGGTAGGTCTAAATCTTTTTATTTATTTATTTGGTGAATCGTAAATCATAATTATTATTTACTTTCTCTAAAAATTCATTATCCATATTTATTTTTTATTCCACATCTACACGCTATTCTTTATAGCATATTTCTTTTTTCATGCAATCGATAAAGTTGCGAGAATTTTAGATTCAATTTGTGCATAAATACCAAGTAAATAAAAAAAAAGATTCGGGCTCACCAAAATTCAATACTGAGCCATCATATAGCAACGGCGATGGAATCATTCGAATAGCGTGAAAAATGACGTAGAATTCCACCTCTAATTCCTCGAACCTGCCCGAGGCCCAACGAACCAGAAAACCTTGATTTCCATGAGCGCAACCACGGTTTTTAGCATTCAAACGTTTGTTTCATCCCTAATTAGCGGAGTAAAATTAAAACAAATTATACCTTTGGAAAGCTGAGATCTTTGCGCAGTTCTTGATGTAGAGGTACGTGAAAAATCATGTGGAAGTGAAACCTTAACAATCAAAGGAAAAAGTAGGAAATTTTGACAATTTGACAAAAATGACTTTACAAGTTGATTTTTCACGACCTTACAAAAATGTTTGTATAACCACTAGAAATATGGTAAATTTAACGCCCTATCCAACGGTGTAATTCGATTTTGAATTGCTTGTAAATTAAGCAAGTTATGGTCATTTTTATGGCTTAAGGACGAAAACACAAGAAAATCTTAAAATTAAAATAACTCGGAAATTAAGCGTCTAACGAAAAATTGCTATGAGACACTTTCTTACTAAAATTAGTTGTAGAATAGACTCCCGAAGTTTTTCGGTCCTTAACATGGGACACCCTGTATACACAGACAGAGGATAGGTGGGTAATCAGAAAACCTGCTTTCTGCTGTCTAAACCCTTTAAAAATCTTTGCTCACTGAGTCGTTTCTTACTGTTTTTGCTGTTCTACTGAAAGTAGTTGACTCCTCAGCATTAGTGTTGTTTTTCTTTCTGGGACATGTTTCCTGAGAGAGCATCAGTGGTGTATTCTTAACTGGAAATTACATTTCTCCCACCAGCATTGTAGCTGTATTCTCCTTCAGGAAAAGTATTTGGTCCCCTTTGTTATTTATGTTCAGTGTAGCTGTTTTCTCCTAGGAGGATTACTTGCTTCTGAAGTGGTGAGGGCTTCCGAGGGTTTCCTGCTCCTACAAAATAGGGACTTCCCCTTCTAATGAACAAAGTGCACCTTTGCCTTGTAAATATTAGCATTTAAACGTAAGTAGTTATCGTAAATTCATTATTGTAGTTAAACTTTAAAATCAATTTACTTATAGTTTGTGATTAGGAACAAAAACGTATAATTACAACTACAATCAATGGTACTGTACATTAGACACAAGAGTAATTACATTAGCACCGGAACAATCTGGTGGTCCGATTCCGGACATTAGAGGTAGGGGACAAGCTTGAGTTGGCTTGTCCCCGAGTTGATGGAGAGGGGATTCTGCCTACCTGGCTATTATGACGCTTCTCCTTCCATGGGATTTTAGTTCAGCTCCAAATTCCAGCAGGCCAATTTGCTCAAAACGTCGCAAGTCTGAGTGGCCGCTGCCTTGAATGCAGACCACGTGAATATTACTGTAGTTCAGTCAGGACTCAGGCTGAGACCACGCAGATCCTTGGCTAATCTGCCATGCCATATCCCTCGCCAGTTTATCTTAGTCCAGATCACCTTTATTTGTCTTTTCTGTGTGCTGCTGCAGCCGCTTATAATACGTCATCTTCATGTTTCTGCTTTTAGATTGCATTGTCTGCAAGTCATCTCTGTCTAGAGCCAGAGACCACCGAGAATTCAATAGTGAAGGATTTTCTTGGTGTTATCACCAAGCGAGCAGGACAATAACCTCCTTTCTCCAGCTTGAAGTCATACCTACTGGTCATCCTTTACGAGCATAGTTATCCTATAGATTCAGGGCTGAATTCTCTTCTTGGCATTACTACCGGAATCAGGTGTTTTATACATACTATTCAAAACTTGTCCGTCTTTAATAGTGAGGAAGTTCCCTATTAAAACAAGTTTTCTGTCAAACCCAGGATTGTTGTCTAAGCAGTGATTTCAAGCTGAATAATTCAATCAATTTAGCTGGTAAAGGTAGCTAGTTTTACTGATTTGCTTATTTAAATTCTTGAAGGATGATCCATACCTACATTTTTCGGATAATGCAGTCCCATATCTTCGGCATACCTATTACATTCGGTTTTAGTCACAGCACCGAGATTGATTATTGTTCTGTTTATTATGGCTTGATTTCACGTGGCGTCAGGCAGCATTGACAGAGATTCATAAAAGACCTTCTTTCTCGAGACTTCTCTCGTCTTTATATCAATCGATACAATAATAATAACAGTCATAATACTAATTCGGGCTTTAATGAGTGGCCGTAACGAGTTTTTCAACTCATCGGCTTGTTGAGTCGAACGGTCACTTTCACTTCGAGGGCCGTTTAGTGAAGTGAAATCTCTTCCCTGTGTGCATCGCCTGTCGTTGGTACGGAGGAATGCGTAAAAGAATCCCGCGAACAAGGAAGTCTACTGATAATTCCCACGTTTCCCGTGTATTATGTAGCTGATAATTATGGAAAACATCCAACACCTGATAATATCATTCGATTTTAGGATCCATCAAGGTAATTCTCATGGACTGTGGCGTAAATGGAACATTTCAGAGGAGAATAAATATTATACCTTCTTACAATTCGGAGCCACTCGTGACCAGTTGACATTATTTGTCTCTCATAAAAGTCTAGCCTTTTTAAGATCAGTAAACTGGTGAGTGTGTTTACAGGGCTCTGAAGTGCAAAATTGGGGGAGTTTTGATTTTGGGGGACACCTTTTTTCTCAACCTGCTTCTCGAATACTTGTAATATTTTGGTTCCATGTCTGTACCTAATTTTCAAATCCAGAGCAACACTATTAATAAATTATACAGTTGTTCATAAAATTGTCTGATTTTCATGGAAATGGTTAGTTTTTTACAAATAAGTCCTTTGATAGTCCTCTATAAACTACTACGCCGCCTTTTTCACAATTTGATGTTCTTCTCTTTGTTGACTTTTGCAGGGTAGTTGAGGTGGGGTGTAAAATGATGATTTGTAAAGAAATTGCTCCTTAGTGTATGAAAAGTCGAAAAAAGCCTGAAAGTGAAAATGTGTTTCATAAAATTAAGTACGATTTTTTTGGACAATTTCGATTCTGTTTTTGTACTGAATCGTTTTCCCCTGCAAAACTATGAAACCTTGGCCCCACTTTGGTTCCAATTCCGTATTGATGCAGGTTTGCATCGCGGAGGTCCCTTACGAGTCCATCGCCATCTGACCATGATGAACGTGGTTTTTAAAAATACTGATTTCTCACAATTTTCCATAGCCAGTGCACAGAGTGAAGATTTCTGTTTTTCTTCTCTTCTTCTTCTCGAAAGTTTATCACGCAAATTGATCAAATATACCTTTTTGGGACATGATACTTGAATATTTGTCATAATACGGCCAAATTTTGAATGTTATCCTAGTGGGTCTCTTGGAATTATAGTAGGCCAATTGAAATATCATGAGATAGGATTGTCCCACGAATATATGCAGGCAGTTCCAAAAGGGGACCTTGAGGCACCAGTTTTCCTTCGGAGAATAAAATATGATATTCCAAACTGAATAAATGGTTTTCCCATTTTTCGTCAAGTCCTTGAGGGCTTATAATGGAAAGATGGAGTAATTTTACTCCCACTTCCAAATACTCAATTTTGTTCTCATTTTTTCGTTTACAAGTGATGGATTTGGAGAAAATAGCAACGAACAACGATGTACATAACTAGTTTTGCATTTATTTGTCACGTGAATAATACCTAACGATACCTACTCTTTGATTCTAGTAAATAATGTACCCGTAAATATCTGAATTAGGAAGGCTCATAACATGATTGGTAATATAAACCTCCTCGTGGTAGGTAGTTATTATATCCACTATTCGCCGGACTGGGTTCCTTCAGTTACTGTATCTACTTGGCTAAACATTGGTAGAAACTTCAATCTTATAACGAAATATCAAAATTCAAAATATCTCGCTATGACTAAGTCATAGTAAGCTACTAAGTAAGTTACTAAGTAAGTAATAAGCTTACTAAGTAAGCTACTAAGTAAGCTACTAATTAGTAAGTTACTAAGTCTTAGTAACAATGAGAAGCTTGGAAAAAACAAAGGTACTAAAAAGGAACAAAATTATGAAGATTAATTCCCAACATACAAAACTGCTAACAGTTTGGGCAAGATTTGACTTTATGATTACCTCAAATGGGTTTCCAGCAGCCTTTGCAGAATGTGGTTGTGTATCGTTTCTCTGACGATGTGGTGACTCTTTCTTTTTCAAGTAGACGGTTCACTTGGTTTTCTTTGTGATTCTGTTCGGTAGAAATTATAATTCTGAATCACATAGGCGTTGAGACATGTTAAATTTGAGGACAATAAACGGAAATAGAGATTACTATTTGCTCCACTAGACCTACGTTTTCGGAAAGATGGAGTAATTTTTACTACCTGACTTTTTGAAGAAACCGTACCACTTGGAAAAGGAACGTCCATTACTGCATTTGCATCACTAAACATCCTTACTGAGGCATATCATGAGTTTAGTGGTGCTACCTGGGCCCCCTATGTCCATACAACCTGCTCAATACAGTGAGGAGTAAGGTTTACTCCACCTTTCCATCCTAGGGTTAAAGTCTGAGCGCCGCTAATTTAGGGAAACACTAACCCGAAACGAGGAACGAACGGCGACCGACTGAGACCCACCTTCCAAACTTGCCACTTTTCGGAATATCATGTTTGGTTCTCACTGGTTGAGGTGAGAAGGTATTCATTGGAAAGGACTCTGTGGTTGATCAAAAACTTGGTTTCAGCTCGATTTGTGGCTGCTAAGTTGGTTTTCCGGAAAGATACCGTGGGTCGTTACAGGTTAATCGGGAATGGATTTTTGATTGTGTTGACGTTTGAAAATTCTGAAAACTACGAACATTTTGGTAATTTTTCATCTCAACACTTTCAACACGAGTCATTAGAAAAAGTTGGGAAAAACGACGTTGATTTTCCTCCATGTTGAGTACGAGCGGGAAGTGGGATGGTCTTCATGCTGAGAAAAATGCTTTCGAAATGAAACCCTTTCGAACTTGGCCGTCTGGAAGTCCTTCATCCTACGGAGGTTCTTGGAAATTTACAGGACGATCCAGCCACTCCGTCTATCAAAATACGAAATTGAAAGAAATCATGCTATAAAATGCTTGCATACGAGTCTGCAACACATTGGGACATTTTATGTATTTTTTATAATTTATGTATAAATGAATATGACCGATTTTGTGACGACGCGGATCTGCTTCATACCGTGTTGACTGTGTTAAGGGATTCCGACTAATTCTCAATGTTAGGAAGTTTTGTTTTCCATCCAACTTGATGGACGTTTCTTAAATAATTGAGAAGGAATTAAATCTGAGCCTTTTGAAGTCTAGGACGTGGCTAGAAGATGTAACTAAGGTGAATGGTGCGTAGTACACAATCGATCGTTATAATCGATTCTTAATCGCAATTATCCACTACTATTTCGTTATTTGTGATCTACCTGTACCTTCACCCATCCAGCACAAACAAAGTCATGTTCCAACCGACTTCCGCTCTTCTAAAGACTACAACCAGAAACACTTACCATTCAGTGACGAGCGCCCTTTCAGGCTTGACATGGCTCTACCGTTGTTTTACTCGACTTTTCATTTTCGAGACAACCCACATTTCAAAATGACTATTTCCCCCGTAATTTACGTCAAGCCGATTTTGAAATTCGCGTTGATGGCCGGCGCTACCTACCTCGGATTATTTCACTACTACGACAAGTTCCGGTAGGTCCGAGGTACTCGTACACACTCCTTGAAGTTCCAGGCTTACTTTGTAATCGATCTTAGGATAAACTGATGAATTTCAATCATTTTCGGCAATTTTTGTATCTTCATTTTTGCTACCAAGCCGGATAAATAGTAGTATTTGATTTGGTCGACTACCTCACCGACTGTAAACAGAGTAAAAAAAAAAACTGGATAAGCAATGATTCTTTCTTAAAAACAAAATAGGTACGTGGTTCCAAAACTAGAGAAAATTGAACTGTCAATATACGTGAAAAAATTGAAGAAAATTGGATTGTCAACATTTGTGAAAAAATGAGAGAAGATTGTATTGTCAACATTTGTGAAAAAATCGAAGAAATTTGGATTGTCAACATTTGTGAAAAAATTAGAGAAAATGGGATTGTCAACATTAAATGTTGACAATCCCATTTTCTCTAATTTTTTCACAAATGTTGGCAATCCAAATTTCTTCGATCACAAATTTTGTGAGAAAAAATTGAGGAAAATTGGATTGTCAACATACTCGTATTTGTGAAAAAATCAAGAGAGGAAACAAACAAATTATAATGGGAATAGTGAATAATCTAGAGAATAGAACTAGAGAAAATTGAATTGTCAACATTTGTGAAAAAATTGAAGAAATTTGGATTGCCAATATTTGTGAAAAAATTAGAGAAAATTGGATTGTCAACATTTGTGAAAAAATCGAAGAAATTTGGATTGCCAACATTTGTGAAAAAATTAGAGAAAATTGGATTGTCAACATTTGTGAAAAAATCGAAGAAATTTGGATTGTCAACATTTGTGAAAAATTAGGGAGAATTGGATTGTCAACATTTGTGAAAAAATTGAGGAAAATTGGATTGTCAACATACTCGTATTTGTGAAAATTTCAAGAGAGGAAACAAAAAAAATTATAATGGGAATAGTGAATAATCATAATTACAAATACATGGTATCAATATATTACTCAACGTAGTCGTACTTTGAGGAAACTTACTCATTTTGACCCTAGTTTTTGGTATTTGTTGATAATTGGCAGACGTAGTAACCCTCTCAATGGTGGTCAATATCCCACTTCCCTATTGAACATTCAACGTTTAAAAGGAAGGATTATTTTTGGGAATAAATGCCCTTCAAGGAAAATTCAACTAGTCGTGGAGGAATCTACTTGACCTCTTGAATGATGGGTCAAGTGACGATGCTGTCACCTCCTGAAGCCTCGTTCATCGAAATAACATCTGGCGAAGGTTGCACGCTGCTTTTCTCATCCTCACACCTCAAAAATGTCCCCTTTTCAACGAAAAATTTAGGCCCTTTGGACATAATTCTGTAATCGTCTTTCGGGCAGTTGACAAACTTTGCCAAATTAGGCGATATGTAGAGCTTCCTCTCATTGAATCACTTGAACATTATTAGAGGTATTTGTTGGTGTGAAAATGACACAGAAGTGGCTCTTCATGAATGGAATCTGATTGGAATGATCGTTTGAAATTTGCATCTTCCTTAATTTCTCTGAATTTTTTGGATGCTTTTTCAAGCAGCACACTGGTTTTCTTCCATATCATTAAACCCTCTTTCGAAAAAAAATTTAAAAATGTGAGGCGAATTCTCCATTACGTACGTAATTCCTTCCCTGATTTTAAATTCAGCGTGAAAAAGATGTGAACGTTTATTATGTTCTCAGTTCTCGAAGATCATTTTGTTTTGTTTTCGCTTTGACTGCTAATTTCTTTAAAACTTCACATCTTATTGTAGTATATTTGACATTCATGTTTCTGATGGCAGGGTGCTCATGCTGGAGGAGCAGCTGCGAGAAGTGGAGCTCAGAGCGCAGGAGAAGCTGCAGGACGAGGAGAGGAGGCATCGAGAGCTCGTGGCCAGAGTTGACCGAGAAAAACAACTCCAAGTAGAAAATTGTGCCATTCGGTAGGTGTTTATTATGTGTTATTATGTTTCAAATATTCGTTCGTGAAATTTTTTAATTATCAGGGTTCACGATTTTTATCTCACTGCTTCATTTCTGTCAAATTTTTTCAAACATGTCGTTTTCGTGGATTTCGAACTTCAAAATTATGGTCTCTGGAGAAATAATATTCAGGGTTCGCCAAAACGTGGAGCACGTACTTGGATCTCGACGACAGTTGTTAGCCAGTTCTGCCAAGTGATAACTCCCAGATTCTCCTCTACCGAACGACTTGGGGAAACTCGATTTATGTCAGAACTTCGGTAGAAGTGATGTAAGTCGAAGGGAGAAGTTTCGCTGAAGTCAATTCGAATTAGGCTTTCCTCCCGAATAAACGAGTGGTACAGCTTGAGTTGATGATTTTATAATATTATAGCCTGTTATATAATTTTATAATGGGTTCATAATCACCTGTACCGTTTTCTGATTATTAATTACTCCTCTATGTAAACCTTTTGATGAACCATATTTTTTTCAATTATTTTGTTGAAGTTTTCAAAGGCAGAGGGGGTACGTAATTGAAAAATTAATTAATTAACTTTTCATTGGGAGGACACCCTGGAGCATGGAATAAGAATACTTCTTCCATGCCTAGGAGTTACTCGACGCCGGTCCTAGGCCTAAGGGTAAAGAGGTCCTTTTAGCCTGTGGTAAAGAGGGATAAAAAAAACCTGATGGATACGAGTATTCTACTCCAAGAAACAATGCGTTTCGACTGAATATAACTGCTCCTTGATGAAGACCAACCGAACAAGGAATGATGAATAGATTTTTTTTTTCGTAGGGGGTGAGGAAATCTTTAAGATCCAGGGGTGGACATTGGATCTCACAAGATACCCGAGAGTGCCGCTCGTACGGGTTATGTGGGATTCAAACCCTCTAAAACCTCACCTCCTTATCCCACGTCGGATCTCAGCCTGGAACTGTTAAACTCATTACTTCAGACTGAGTCTTGGGAGTCTTCTTAGTTCTCTGCTAGGGGCCGGTACATGGTTCCCCTTCGCTGCGTTCCGGTTCTTGAAATATTTTATTGTTCATTATTTTTTCCACGTAATGTGCCACAATGGTCCAGTTTTTTCCGCTTTCCAGCATCTTTCTTATGATCGCCTCTGGGATTGTGTCCGGTGCTGCGAGATGCAACTTTTCCCTTAGGCAGTTCCTCTCCCCTGTCCATCGCATGCATTCAAAGAATGTATGGAATGCGTCATCATCCTTGTTCTCCTGGCAGGTGGGTCATTTTTGGGACCTCACCGTCCCCATATTAAATAGGTTGGCGTAGAAATGTCCTTGCCCTGAAAGGAAGAAATTTACCTCTCCATGCTTCCTCTGTGGCCATGTCTTGATTTGAGGGATCAGCCTCGCAGTCCATCTACTTCTGGTTTCTCTTGTCCATAAATCCTGCCATCTTTCCATGGTGAGCTCTCTCTCCTCTGGCAATACGGGACCGCTCTCCTTCCTCTCTCCTGTTGAACATTCTCTTTCTCTCTGTGGCCATGTCTTGATTTGAGGGATCAGCCTCGCAGTCCATCTGCCTCTGGTTTCTCCTGTCCATAAATCCTGCCATCTTTCCATGGTGAGCTCTCTCCTCTCTGTCAATACGGGACCGCTCTCCTTCCTCTCTCCTGTTGAACATTCTCTTTCTCTCTGTGGCCATGTCTTGATTTGAGGGATCAGCCTCGCAGTCCATCTGCCTCTGGTTCATCCTGTCCATAAATCCTGCCATCTTTCCATGGTGAGCTCTTTCCTCTCTGGCAATACGGGACCGCTCTCTCTCCTCTCTCCTGTTGAACATTCTCTTTCTCTCTGTGGCCATGAGATGAATGGGAATCACTCATGCAAGGACTACTATGGCTGGTTAGTGACTGTTCTATAGGCACAGGCGATGCGAAGTGCTCTTCTACGTTGAACTTCAACCATTCACTGTCAGAGATATCCTTCCTCCATGGCGACCGCCCACACCTCCGCCCCATACAAGAGAATTGATTGCACAACAGTCATCATCAGTCGTCTCTTGCATGGTTTGGGACCATTCATGTTTCTCATAAGTTGACATAGGGCAGTTGTTTTTTGTGCTGCCCCATCTGCAGTTCTTCTTATGTGTTCTCCAAATGTGATTTTGGTGCCCAACATGACCCCTAAGTATCTGGCTGCCGGTTTGGTCATTATTTCGATATTTGCAATCCGTATTGGGATAACGTTGTAAATGAATATATTATTCATAAGAAATTATAAAAATAAGAAATGAGGCGTCTATCTATGTACTGGGTGGTGGGGGAGGGTATTAGTAAGAAAATATCACCTATTAGATCTTATGATTTGAAACACGAGGGTAAGGGAAATGATCTTGAGTGAAACTTAAGTACCTACGTACAGGATCGCATTCTGAATTAAAACTAGGGAGCAATCCCTGAGTTCCATTGAATCACGAATCAGATTTCAGAAAAACTTACTCTGTCACATGCGGGTGGTGACACCACGTACCATACCTACCGAGATGCCCAACTCGAGGTATTCCGTGGCATTTTCCCCGCACGAGACCTAGGTACGTAACATAGCCATGTTGTTGGGTCCCACTCCTTATAGCCACTTTGTCTCCATTTTTATGTTTTATCGAAAATTAACCTAAATCTCATAATTTTTCGCGTGTAATTTCACAGGCTTCAGACGCTGGAGCTGGAAAATGCCTCAGTTCGTGAAGAGGCGGCGAGGTGCAGGGCGCAAGCAGACAAGCTGCGCTCAGAAGTTCTGCGACTCGAAGAAGAACAGTCTAGGTATAAAATACTTCAGACTTAGTATGTTTTTTAGCCCTTAGTGTAATAATACTATCTTAGTAATTGTATAACCTGTACTAAACAATTATCGACGCACAGTAGGGAAAAGGGCCAGTACTCCATCATGATCAAAATTGGGTTATGCACATGGTTTTTTTCGTTCTTCAATCCTCTACAAGATGAAGAAGGAATTAGGTTGAACATTACAATTTACAGAGAAAACTTTGGGAAAATCTACTACTCGTAATTGATCGAAACGAACACAGTTTAGCAGAAAGGCGCTTTTATAAGAATCAATCTTTTTTGAACAAAGTAACACAGTGCTACCAAGAAACAAACGGAGAAGAAAAATCAATTTACTTCAATAGAACAAAGTCAGAAAACCAACGGCACTTGATGTGGATGGAAAAAAGGACAATACGCCACTACAGCAACTCTATTTTTTTCGATGAAATTTCCAGGAATTATGCGAATTGGGGTGGAGATGGTCCCCTATGAAAATCATGACCCCCAAATTGAAAGCATTTTGGGCGCATGCGCAAGCGTGAAATCGTTGTAACAGCCATAACTCCTACATTCTCCAGCTCTCAAAAAAAGTTCCGAATTCGTGACACTATGTGACGACTGTGCCAGATCTAGCACACCTGAGTTTCCAAGGGCACCAGATCTAACCAAAAGAATTCGAAAATGAAAAAATTGTTTTGATTCCTTCAAATGACCATAAATAACAAGAATTCATGGAAAGCTGGGAGAAAAAGTATTAGTATACACGATTAGAGTGCTTATAGCAGCGCAAAGTCGGGTTATTCTCTTCGGTACGATCTTGATTAAATTCAAACTTCACTCACGCCTAGACAAAGACTCAAAAGCGAATGAAAATCGTAGGAGATTTGTATGAAGACCTGCTGAATTGGGAGGCACAGAGTAGGATTGCAGCATGCAGAAGTGAACAGGAAATCGTGAAAGTCACCCCTTTCGTCGTGCCAGATCTGGCACAGTCGGCGGAAATGGGTTCATTGGGAATAATTTTAACCTGTTAGGGCCAGAAAAATAACTTGAAAACTCTCGGTTAAATTGCTTCGTGAGCTCACTTGGAAACGCTGCCACAGAAAATCGCGATTTCCCAACATTTTGTGTTTGGCTGTTGGCCCTTATCACTGCCGAGCGTTGATATTAGGTCTGTTTTTGTATTAGGCATTCAAGCACCTCGTGATCATACACCTTTTCACCTTTCGATTTTCGATTCACCTTTTGTGATAATAGAAAACTGACATTTTCATAGAAATAACCCCTAAGGTGACCACCGATTCTCAGAGCCACATTTACCCCCTCGGACGGCATATCCTTCATTGGTTCCCTAGAAACCAAGTTTGTTGGTTGTGTTGTTAATCTGTCTCAATGTCTATAATTTTTTTAAATAATACGTTTTATTACTATACTCGTTGTAATATAAATGTTGTTATCCTTCGTCGTTTAGATGCGAAGCTGCTCTATCTGCCCTTCGCGAGGAGTTGGAAATCGTCAGGGAGCAAGAGAGGCAGCAGCAGCAGGTTTCTGCTGCAAACCAGCAGGTATATCAATACTTCGAATGATCACTATTTCCACACCAAAAACTAAATGTATTAATCAATGAATAGGTGACGATCAAGGAGCAGAATACGTCGCTTAAGAGGCAACACCCCCTGTCAGTGTTGCCAACAAGCGGCTACCAAAACCCCCTGAGCCAACCTCGAAAAACCCCCAAATCCCCCCAAAAAAGAAAAACCCTAAAAGTTATGGATGAAATAAAAATATCAATGAATACAATGCAATTTTTTTTTTTTTAGTAGTAGATTGTAATTTATTAATGATTTGAGGGCGGAGTGGATCTTGATGACAATGCAATTATTGTATTAGCGATATATGTTTCAGGTCATAAAGGTTTAAAAAAAAAACATTAAAAACATTTAAAAAAATTAACTAGTTTCTTCAGGTAGGGTACTTTTTTGTACAAAAAATCAAAATGTCAAACAGTGAGGTTGCATTCGACCCCCATCTCCAAAACCTTCTCAATTTCTTCAAAACTTCAAGTTTGTAATAGTAACGAGCGTGAACGGACGAAAAAACTTCAAGAATTTATCAAAGTGTGTGCTTGCGAAAGATCAAAGATCGAAAAAGAGTAGAGACAAAGTTTGTCCTCCAAAACTCCAAAATTATAATCCCATTGAGCCCACGATAGACATTGGTAAATTCGGTGAAGTGTTTCACTCCATTGAATTTATATATTACCTGCTGCTATTTTAATTGCTGATTCATTTTTATTCTCCCCAAATCTCCCCGACTCGTCGGTAAAAACCACCAAAAAAAACCCCAAAAGATTTCTCCCCCCAAAATCCCCCCGTCTAGAAAAAAAACCCCAAATTTGGGGGGGAAACCCCCAACTTGGCAACATTGCCCCCTGTCGACCATTTTTACGAAAATGAGATTTTAGGTTATTCCTATTCCTCGTTTCCCGTTGCATAGAGTTTTTGGCTTCAAATTATTCCCACTAGATGAAGGAGTCAAGGAAACTCGAAAATGATAACAACCCCTATCAACATCGTTAATGGCAACAGCCCCCCGTATCAACCAGTTTGATATGATATCGTCGCTTAAGAACCATCATGACACAACTAAAATTTTCACGTTTTCGGGTTTTTATCAATTTTTATGTGGAATTTCGTGCCAAATCGATTAGTGCTATTAGTTTTTCGATTTGACCACTAGAAACGCTAATATCGCCAGATTCCCGATTATGACACAACTAATTTTTGTTGACATCATGACATAACTCAGCAGTTCCTACACAGCTTAACATGGAGACGCGTAGAGAGCTTAGATCTATTACGTTTTTCACTATTTTTATATTTATTTCATTGATCTAACTCTCTCTACTTCATGAGTAGGGCTTTGATATCAAAGTTTCTAGGGTTTCTGAAACTTTTCGTTAGAAAGCAACCTCACAATGTTGTAGAAAATCGAGGGCTTTCGGCAGGTTTGAATTTTGCTATGATTAAAAAGCTTTCCTCCCATGCATAATGGTCCAATCCCCATCCCCAAGGACAAATGGGATTATCTCCAATCCTTAAAGGAGTACATCGATGAGGCTGTGTGGCCCTTCTATGACAATTTGCCCCATTTGGATAATAGCGTCAGGAAGGAAAAACAATTTTCAAAGAAAAAAGAAACCAACGTGGGTACAGGCACCAAGGGCAAATGAAGGGGACAACTCAACGTGAAAGACTGCTAGCGTACCTACCTCAAAACCTGACTATTTTAATAAAACGGAGTTGAGTAGAACGTTGTCTATTTCCACGAAAATAATGAGTTACGAGTTGAATCGATTTCGACGGTTAGGTCATCATTAGTAACAAACAATAACTTATTATTGTTGTTATTGTTTGTTACTGATGATGACCTAACCGTCGAAATCGATTCAACTTGTAACTCATTATTTTCGTGGAAATAGACAACGTTCTACTCAACTCCGTTTTATTAAAATGGTTTTCCACAACCTCATCGCGAGTGATTTTATTCGTATCTGAATATTTTTAAATTTGATTTCTAAGCATTCAACAGGAAAACTGAAACTTTCTATTATGTATACCTACCTATTTTAAGTAAATACCTTCCATTTTGAAAGTGCCTTTTAAAAGATACCTGCAATATTCAATTTTATTTTGAAGACTGATTTAAATTCTAAGTCATTTTGGTATATTATTTTCAATAATAAGCCTTTGGAATCGAGCAAGAAAAAAAGTTTAACCCCCCCCCCCTTAAAATTTGTTGGTTTACGTTTCAAGGTACGTAGAATCCGAAAATCGAATAAAAAATGTCTGCCGTACGCGACACTTTTCTTAGCAAAACTGGACCGATTTTGATGAAATTTGGTATGTAGGCACCATATGGGGTCTAGTTGTGCCCCGAAGATTTAGGTTGATGTCAGTCACTTCTAAGGGGTGAAAAATGAGGGTTGAAATTTTCAAGAGTGCCCTACCTTGAAAACTCTCGAAATAAAGGTATCGTTTTTTCACCGATTTTAAGTAGTATTGAATTTTAAAAAATTTTTGAGACCACCCGGAGCTCTGCAGGATAAACCGTTCGCTCCCTACGAGAACGTAAGGGATTTCCTTCGATAAAACAGAATCATGAGTGTGAATCACAAAAGAGGTCAAATCTCCGTTCAAATTTTATCTGAGTAAAATGCGATCGCTGTTCATTTCTTCGATTTGTATTCAGTTTTGCTTTCTGAGCAACCATTAATCAAATTTCCATATGAAGCTCTCTATTTTTCGAATCGAGTGTGAAGCGTTTAGTTCTTTCTAATAAACTTGATTTTGGAAGTGTGAAGGCGGTATGGTGTGGTGGGTAGTACCTACCAATGGTTGGTAGGTAAAAAAACGCTGCAAATCATTACCCAAAGGTTTATTATTCTTGATTCTTTATTAGTATTGATCACCCTTCTATATAGATAGACCCTACCAACCGTAGGTACCTACCGCCTACTAGGGCATTTTTGAAAATTTCAACCCTTCATTTCCATTTGGTTGGTGGTTGGGGTTGAAATTTTCAAAAATGCCCTAGTAGGTAGTAGGTACCTACCTACGGTTGGTAGGGAGGGATCTATACAGAAGGGTGATCTATACAGAAAATAATAAACCTTTGGGCAATGATTTGCAGCATTTTGATCTATGTAGCGATTTCTTTCAACAAGCAATGTGTGATGATTATTTCATGTTTTTATACTTAACCACTTGTTACCTAATTTTCATTCCTACTAAAATGACGTACCTACCTATGTAATTCGTCTGTGATTTAAATTTAATTTGCGTTAACATTAAATCAACTTGCTACTTGCTTACCTCGACCCTGAATTTTCTTGAAGTACCTATAGATAATCATGGCATAACTGGAAGAAATATTAAGTTATCATAGCAAAACTAAGCTATTTTCTTTAACAAACCTCAGTCGGGAAAACTGCAGTACTGCATCTATTAAGGTAGCAAAATTGGTGCGGAAACAAAAAAGAAAGTCAACATAAGCGTTATTCTAAGGAAATTATAATGTTTTTTCGCTCTCCTGGAAACTGAGAAGAATTTAGTTATGCCATGATGGTTCTTAAGCGACGATATGCTTCTCCTGAAAAGTTGGGAAACGGTCGATAGTGGGTGTTGCTTCTGCTTGATTGTTAGGGATGGCATATCGAATGAAATATATCGATATACTGATCAAATTATCGTCAATGAGATATCGATACTTTTGATATATCGGAGAAAATATATCGATATTTCGATGTATCGGAAGATTTACTTGGAAAAACATTCTGAAGTAGGTAGGTGAATTTAATCGTTTTAAAACAATACAAACATCATTAAGGAAGACATTTATCGACAAATCGGAAGATCCACTTGGAAAAACTCGTCGAAGTAAGTATAGGTAGGTGAATTAAAACGTTACTAACTTGATTTTGGAAGAAATATATGGGTCATTTTCCTGGAAAGGTACAATCGGTATCCCAAGATTTCAAAAAACTTGAAGTCCGACTCGAGTTCTGCCAAAAATCAGGGATTAACTTCACACCATACTGATCGAATTTCGACGAAAGAACACACAGTGGGACGCTTAATTAATCAATTAAAAATTAAAGAAGAAAACCTATCGAAAGAAACCTATTGGCGTGGTTTCCGCGTAAAGGAAAATACTCGTAACCATGAGGAGCGAGAACTGGGAGTTAAACCAAAAAATTGAACCAGGGCGGGACGTAGGTGTAGAAAAGGGTTAAACCAACGTGGAACACGGTTTTTCTGATAGCAACCTAGAAACCTCCGAAAGTAACCAAGTAATCTCAATTTATCGGTTTTTTCGAGCCAAAACTTGGTACCAGGGGATTTTACGGTTGCTGAATACAGTTTTGAGGTCGAAAAAAGTAAAGTTTTTAAATTGCAACGGAAAATTCAAATCAAATCGTTAACAACTTGAAAGAAGTCTTTTTTCTTCCACCATCACTGGCAGATGAAAGACACAAAAAAGGGCAGGGGTTCCTGGGTGGCACTTGGGCTTTTCAGCTTTTCCCGCGTTCTGGTGCTGTTCTGCTTTAGTGTAACCATATCGCTGGAACCAGCTCGGTAGAAACAAGAACTAGAGACCAAGAAGAAAAAATAATTTCGATTTCTTTCCGTTTCACAGAGGGCAGATGAAAGACAGACGGTGACTGTGACACCACGTTTTTGCAACTGAAACCACTTGTGCACACTTCCACATAGAAGAAATACGATTCCCGCCGCTTTCATTGATAACCTAACGATTAACCTCGCCTCTTACAGTGGTAGTAAGACCGCGGGAAACGATAAAAAGCCGCCAAAATACAAAAACTCATACTCAAACGTTTTCGCCGTTAGGCATCATCAGGAGCATTGAGTATAATAAGGGGTTGGCTCCCACTTCCTCCTCTAACCATTGTCAAAAGCCTGGACTGCAGGACGTGTCGTGGTACCTTGGTAGGGACATTGGATGGTGCAGCTTGCTTGGTTTTCGTGTTTCTGATACTATTCTTAATATTTCTTTGGTTCTCCGTTATATACGGGTTATTTGCGAATTTTTGGGTCTTATCCTTTTGCTGATTCATTGAAAAAACGTAGGTTTTACGTTTAGTTCTTTGGACGAAAATAATGCAATGCACAAAGGCATCCAGCCATCGGTACTTCGTCAAGTTGCATATATATTTACCGAATTTACTAGACAAATAGTTAGAATGGTTAATTTTCACGTAAATATCAAAAAACGGCGAAAGAGGAATATTAACGTATGAACTACCTACAAGCACGAGGGGATTTTTCGCCGTTTTTTGATATTTACGTGAAAATTAACCATTCTAACTATTTGTCTAGTAAATTCGGTAAATATATATGCAACTTGACGAAGTACCGATGGCTGGATGCCTTTGTGCATTGCATTATTTTCGTCCAAAGAACTAAACGTAAAACCTACGTTTTTTCAATGAATCAGCAAAAGGATAAGACCCAAAAATTCGCAAATAACCCGTATATAACGGAGAACCAAAGAAATATTAAGAATAGTATCAGAAACACGAAAACCAAGCAAGCTGCACCATCCAATGTCCCTACCAAGGTACCACGACACGTCCTGCAGTCCAGGCTTATGACAATGGTTAGAGGAGGAAGTGGGAGCCAACCCCTTATTATACTCAATGCTCCTGATGATGCCTAACGGCGAAAACGTTTGAGTATGAGTAAAAATTGTATGATGAGGAAATGCCTAATAACTCATCCCCTCGCCTAAACAGTCAGGAAAAACCTTGCGAATGGCAACGACAACGAATGAATACAAAAACACAAAAAAGGCAGATTAAAGACAGAAACCTCCTGACAAGCACATTTTATCCTCCTGCTCGCTCTATTTGCTCCTGAAAAAATCTGCAACCCCATTTTTTCATGTCTAGGTATGTGCAATAAAGAATCCCTACAAATTCAAACCGCTGCTTTCATAGGTGATTCACAGTGTTCAAGCAAAGTTGACTACCTAGGGGTCCGGACATGGCAGATTACTGGACATTTAGTTTAATCTTTAATTTCTATATTTTAGCGTGAATAAGTGCATATTTTATTGATTGCCCGAAGTAGAACAAAGTTGATAGTTTATGGAGAATTTTTTTTTAAACGCCTAAATCATAAATGGGCATTCGGAATCTTCTCTGGACAACAATTGGCCCTTTCTGGGAAAATGACCCATATCGATATACTCGAAATATCGGAATATCAATCTATCTGGATAATACGGCTGAAAAAGTTATACTGGGTATGAATCATCGAAATTCATAGTTCAAAAATTGAAAAAGTTCGAAAATGTCATAGTTTCAGAACACTATATCAGAAGCACAGGGTTTTCAGGGTTGGACATTTTGGGGAAAAACTATCCTCAGGGGTGCTAACAACTTATAAAATATCGTAAATACCCTCGCCATTGCAATGTTCGATTTATAAATTGGCTGGGGAATACTATAGGTTCAAAATTGAAAGTAATTGTTGTGAAAACCTGCTTCACTTCGTATAGTAGGTAGTTTTAATTTAGACGCGGCTCCATTATTTTTGGCTCGCAAAAAATTGAGCCCTGAGCACCACTGTAGGTGTAAACCAATCATGTACACATGTCTGAGCTAAAGTCAACCTACCTACAAAATTCGGAATAAAGTTACCTACATGATTTTTAACTCAGGTACAGGCGTCCCTCCTCATCCATTCATGATAGTATTAATTTTTACTTGTTGAAAACAAGACGCGATATTATCGGTAAATATATCGATATTGACCGATAATATCGGTTCTCTATATCGATGTATCAACTGTAATCTATCGTATATTTTATATATCGATATATCGTTGCCATCCCTATTGATTGTGCGAAGCGACGATTTAGTGAGTACATCCTCAGATTAATTCGTCAACAGTCAATTAAGCTCAAGACAGGAAAACCTCCTTGATTTTATTTATTTCTGCTACCGAAGCTCGAAAAGCTTCGTAAGTCGTTCAGCGGGAAAAATGGTCCTCTGAAATTCAATCAAAATTTTCACTCAAAGTTGGCATTAAGAACGTTTTGAACAATTTTGGTTCCTTGTCTGCTGTAAGTGTCAGCCCGATATAGGCAAACCACTTTTTCGGCAAAATTGTACAAAATTATGTCCGGCTTAGTCGGAGTCCCCCGTCAGTCCCATCGCCGTCGCACCAAATGCGAAAAATTCTGTTTTTGCCACGGTTTCTCAGTAGGCTTGGAACGATCTCTTTCGAAATGGTTTTTCAGTATTTTTTAGTTTTCATTTCAGGACCAGGATTGATAGATAAACAGGCTCCTAAGCTCATTTCCATGTAATTATTATGTAGCCAAAGAATGATGGTATGGTTTTGTACGTACCAATTCACTTCTAAGGGCTGAAAAATAAAATTTGAAATTTGTTTAAAACGCCCTAACTCAAAAAATTTCGATATAAAGGTATTGTTTTTCCATCAATTTAACCCAGTAGTGTTCAGCGTGCCATATAATGCACGGTTGGAGGGAGGAATTCAGACGCCCAGATGCGGTAAACAAAGATGAACTTTGGACTTCCAGCGTTCTGATTATGGAGAGTGGGCCTTCTCTTGCCAGTATAACTCGTGCATTTCGTTAGTGATCACCTCTGTGTCTTCTACAGCAATTCTGTCGAAACTGTGAGTGCCCATATTCACTGTTCTTCAATATGTGCGACGAAAAGTAAGTATTTCTCATTACTATTACTCAACAAAACAGTGATATAGGTGTTTTTGGTTTACATAAATGTTGTCCTATTGAAATGTTACTCTAACATGATCAGCTATACGCTATACGTAAATTTAGCAGATCTTGAATAACGCCGTTCCATATATGACACGTTGAGCACTGCGTAGTTTTTTACAATTTTTCGTTTTGTCACTTTTTTCAGTGAACTGAGGAGCATTCTTCAACCTGGGATAAGTGTTCAAGAGGCGATCGAGTTGCTTTTGGCCGACGATGACGAATTTTTTGACAGGGAAATAGTCATAGCCCCCCCAGAGCCTAATGTTCTTAGTGATGAGGACTCTGGCGATGAAGACACCTGCACAGTGGACAACCTCAGCCAAAGACAATTACTTGCTGATGCAGAGGTAAGAATAAACCGCTCGAATGAGATAACGGATGACCCTGATTGTTTTACCATCCAACCATCAACTAGTAAACAGTGTCCTGCAACTTCTTTTGATGTTCAACCATCCACCAGTAAGCAGTTTGCTGGTTCAACTATTCGAGGATGTAAGAAACGTGAAGTAATTTCTCTACAAAAGTCCAAACAATTGACGAAATCTATAAAAATTGGCCGGGTAGAGAAAAAGAAAAAGAAAACAGAGGCATGGTTGAAAGGTGATTTGGTAGACATGTCTCGGAAATTTCCTCCAGCTGGTTATTCCTTTTATGAAGGCCTCACCCCTGTACAAGTATTTGAGCAAATAATAGACGACCAAATTGTGAATCTCATTACCACTGAGTCAAATCGTTATGCTAATCAAAATAATTACGGCTATCCTGAATTCTTGGAAGATGAGATAAGGTGTTTTCTTGGAATAATGTATTTTAGTAGTTATCATCAAGTACCGAGCAAAAGATTGTACTGGGAGAAAAATTCAGATACATACATTCCTATTGTGGCAAACTCAATGAGACGTAGAAGGTTTGAAGAAATACTCCGTTGTTTTCACGTGGCCAATAACGAAAATTTTAGCCCTGAGATCGTTGACAAACTTTGGAAAATCAGGCCCCTTATCGATTTATTACAAGTGAAATTTTCACAACATTTCATTCCTGAGCGAAACCTCTCGTACGATGAAAGTATGGTGAGATATTTTGGAAGACACGGATTGAAGCAGTTCATACCCACAAAGCCCATACGGTTTGGTTTCAAAGCATGGTCACTGAACGCTCCAAGTGGGTACTTGCTCGATTTCGAAATTTACCAAGGTAGAAGTACCCAAGACCGAAGCCTGAATGAAAAATTGTTTGGAAAATGTGCGGCACCATTATTACAAATGATTGAAAATTTTACACCAGACCAAAAATCCATGCCATTTCATTTTTTTGTGGATAATCTGTTTACTTCCTTGAATCTTATTTCTCATTTGCGGGAACTAGGGTACGGGGCAACAGGAACTGTAAGGGAGAACCGAATTCCAAAATCATGCCCCTTGTCAAGTAAACAATCTTTGAAGAAAAACCCAAGAGGACATATTGAAAGTGTAATCAGCAAAGAACACGGAGTTATTGTATGCAAATGGGTTGACAACTCTGTAGTTAGCGTCTGCTCAAATACACATGGAGTTGCTCCAATAACTACAGTGTCACGCTACTCATTCGCACAGAAGAAAGCTATTGATGTACCTCGACCAGCAATACTGACAGAATACAACAAGGGGATGGGTGGGACTGACCGCATGGATCAAAATGTGAATTTATATAGAATTCGTATTCGCAATCGGAAGTGGTATTGGCCTCTCATTGCATGGCTCTTGAATGTAGCTCTCCAGAACGCCTGGATCATATACAGAAAAGCTGGCAACAGTATCTCCCAACTTGACTTCAGGAGGACAATAGTTACATCGTATTTGAACAAATACTGCACTCCGAGAAAAAGCAGCGGACGCGCTAACACGAAGCTGCAGACAGAAGTCAGATATGATCGTCTTGACCACCTCATACTCACGATACCTGATGGGAAAAGGAGGAGGTGTGCCCATGAAAATTGCAGTTCGGCTTCCCGATACATGTGCAGTAAATGCGATGTAGGACTCCACGCCGACTGCTTTGCTGCCTATCACATCAAATAGTGTTTTTTTTTTATTCATACCATTCATTTATATAATTTGTGTAATTTTCATTTGTATTTCAATAAAGTTTCTTTTTTCTCGATTACTAGGTACGCATATTTCTACCTTCTATATCTCATCCACATTGCTTCTAGTAAAATATTTGCGCTTTTTTCTTCAGTTTGATCGATTTGAACCCATGGACGCGTAGCGTAACCTAGTGCTCAACGTGCCATATATGGCACGGTCAGTTTTGACAATTTGAAAAAAAATTTAAATCGCAATTTTGCTGTATATTCATTCACAGTGATGCCATAAACTAGGAAATATAGTTTATATGAGTTTTTTTTGAAAATTTAGAATTAAGAACACTACTGGGTTAAGATAGTCATGAATTTTTAGAATTTTTAGAGACCACGCGGAGCCCTGTAGGACAAACCGTTTGCTCCCTACGAGAATTTAAGGGTTGGACTTACGATAAATCAGAGGCACGAGTGTGAATCGCAAAAGAGGCCTAGTCTCCGTTCAAATTTTAGCTGACCGAAATGCGATCGATGTTTTTCTTCATGTTGGTCGGTGGTAACAATGGCAAAGCCGTGTTCTTTGCGGACGAGTGATCTAAATAGAAAAATAATAAACCATTGTGTAATAATTTGCAGCGTTTTTCTATATAGGCATCCTTTGTAGGTACCTGAGGTTTTTGGTTCAAAAAACAGCTTTTGATACAAAGGAGGCTTACAATAGTAAAATGACATAGTTTGTACACAGAATCCTCCTATTAGATAGGGAGAAAAATACTTTTCAGTTTCTTGATTGCTGCACTTCCCTATCAAATTTTTGGGTCGAGCTTCCTCATTCCTATCTATTACTACCCCTATCTACTTCTACTTTCGAGCCTATAGATAGAATCTTTGTTCGCAACCCTCCAAATTATCATTAATTTACGGTTTCGGGCCGGATTGGTAATTCTCCTCACTTCAATTAACTTTTTACATTTCTAAATTAATCATTTTTCAAGATAATCAAAGTTAGATCATAGTTAGATTTTTCGAGTCATAACAATCATCCTTTTGAAGTTCTTAGTTTTTGAATTATGTAAAACTGTATTATGTAAAATGTTATTATGTTACTATTTTAAAACTAGAACGTGTTTTCATGTGCAGCTTATAGAAGAACTGAGCCAGGAACTCGAAAGACTGAGAGACGAACATAAACGAACGTTGGAGGAGCTGGAAGAGAGGGGGTCCGGCGTCAGCCCGACTGCGCACGAGCAGCTGCGCGCCAAATTCACTCAATTGAGGGAGGAAAACAAAAGTGAGCATCAAATTATGTCACAATTCAAATTTGACGAGTATTGAGGCGGAGTTACTCTGCTATTCCGAGTAAGGAGAAAGTAAGGATATTAAGCTTCAACAGGCAGAGATTTTGATCGGATTGAATAAATACAACGTCGTGCTTATTTTTGTTATAACCGTAAATACTGTCTTACAAATTCACACATATATTTTGCAACACACAATTACAAAGGAATGAAGTTTTCCTAAACTACAGAACGCGTAGTTGACAAACAGAAACCAAGACCACATATTAGATCTCATCAACGATCAACATCAACAGATTCACCTCCTTTCTTGATGTCTTCAATCCCAATGGTTTTTAGAATTTCTTCATTGCGAAATCTCGAAAGGCGTTTAGTAAGGATGTCCGCTATGTTGTCTTTCGTTAAAACGTATTCTGTCCTTAGTTTTCCTGTCTTCACTAAGTCTCTCAAAAAGTGATACTTTATATCAATGTGCCGTGAGTGAGCTGTGACACTATTTCCTTTGGCAAAGTTGAGTGCCGATTGATTATCACATAATATCAAGGGGTTGTTATGCATCTTGCATTCAATTTCTTGTAGAACTTGAGTTAGCCATAACATTTCAACACTACATGTTACAGCTGCGACAAATTCAGACTCCATCGTGGGAAGAGCCACTGAATTTTGTTTATTTGATTTCCAGACGATTGCTGTGTTGTTAACCTCGATAAGAAGGCCCGTTGTCGACCTTCTGTCGTCCTTATTTCCAGCCCAATCTGCATCAGAATACCCTTTTACTTGGATTACATTTCCTCCCGAATTTTTGGCTACTTTGAACTCATAATCCATTGTGCCCTTAAAATACCGCAAAACCCTTTTTGCAGCTAGCCAATGAACTCTGCCTGGGTCAGATGAAAATTGCCCTAGTTTGGAAACTGCAAAAGCGAGGTCAGGACGCGTTGCTTGGGACAGATACATTAATTTTCCCACCAGTCGTCTATAAGGGATACTTTTCATTTCCTCTACTTCTTCTCGCGTTTTCGGACTTTCAGTCTTACTTAGACATTGATTGGGCTCCAAGGGTGTTCTGACAGGCTTGCACTCCCCCATTCCAAATTCTTCCAAAATCTCCTTGATATACTTTGTCTGGTTCAATGCTAGTGTTGTGATCACCGACCTCTTCGCATTTCTGTCCTTTCGCTTCCTTAGCTCAGTGGTAACGAGCTCCGACTCAGAAGTGTAAATATAGTTTAGTCGGACGATAGGAGATCGATCCCCGGTCGAGGGAAGTTAATTTTTGATGATTCAACATTGTGGCGCAGTCGCACCGGACACGAATAGTCTCCTTAGCATTTCTCAGAGAAACAATAATTCATTAAGATTGGGTCATCAAAACAACTCCCTCTCAAGACACGAGTCGAGCCACCGCCTATTCGGACAAACGTTGAGGTCAGCAGATCCTCCGCCCCATCAATAAGGAAGAAAAACAAAAAACTCCTAAGCCAGTCAAAAATAGCGCGTTCTCACTGGGTTAGAAAACGCCGGCCAAAGCTGCCTCTCACCTCCCTGACTAGGTAACGGAGTACCTAAGCTTTCCTAACGAGGGGGGGGGGGAGATGTTGTGATCACCGACCTCTTCGCATTTCTGTCCATTCGCTTCCTTAGCTCAGTGGTAACGAGCTCCGACTCAGAAGTGTAAATATAGTTTAGTTGGACGATAGGAGATCGATCCCTGGTCGAGGGAAGTTAATGTTTGATGATTCAACACTAGAGACCCATCATCCATTTTCTTCACTTCAATACCAAGAATGTAGTGAAGAAGGCTCATATCTTTGATATCAAAATAATTCTTGATCATCCTCTTCGTTTCCTCCATAGCGCTTTGACTAGAAGTTATCAAGATCAAATCATCAACAATTTCTATATGTATGAGCCAACTTACTTATTGTTAACTTCTGTCTACTAGTAATCAAGACGATTGGATTGAGCTGACGCGTGATCATATCATAATATCCATTGTAAAAGTGTAAAACCTTGTAAGTCGAGTCAGGTTTGAATAAAAAATTGCAAGTCAGAAATACCGAAATAAATACGGAATTTGTGCATGTTGTTTATAGGGCCGATTCATAGAGTCAGTTCATTCTTTGAGTCAGATTTTCTCACGTCTTGGAGTAATTTGAACTTAAGGGGGTCTCAGTCGCTCGCCGTTCGTTTTTAGTATTTAGCGGAATTGAAGGCGCAAAAACGTAAAAAGTTGTACCTAAATATAAAATTTCAAAGGATTTTAGAAATGCATTAGTGCATGGCCCTGGGGAATTGAAAGACTGAAATATTGCCGCCGGAATCATCAAAGTAGAACAATAATTGCTGTCATAATTCTTAATTACTAATTTCCTGTTGGCAAGACTGTTAGGCCCCGCTACGAGTCCTTTCTAGGAAATACACCAGTTGTTTTAGTTATCAAAAACCCTGTGTCTCGTGTCTCTACGCTTCCTACTCTCCCATTCCAACAATCATATTAATTGCCAAAGAAAAATGGGAAAAACTACCGAATAAACTGTTTTCCCTTATTTCTCTGGCAATAATTGTTGGATTTTGATTATTCCAGCGGCAATATTTCAGTTTTCATTTCCCTAGAGCCGTGCACTAATGAATTTCTAAAATCCTTTAAAATTTCAAGTTTAGCTACATTTTATGGGAAAAACATAACTAAATTAACTGTTTTTCCCATTTTTCTCTGCCAATTATTTTTTGATTTTGATGATTCCAGCGGAAATATTTCAGTTTTTCAATTCCCTAGGGCCGTGCACTAATGAATTTCTAAAATCCTTTAAAATTTAAAATTTAGGTACAACGTTTTAGGGTTTTGCCCCTTCAATTTCGTTAAATACTAATCCGGAACGAACGGCGACTGACTGAGACCCAGCGTCGCCTGTTATTTTTATGTCCGAATTTTCAATAGCCATGATCATTGCAGAATATTCTCCTGGTAATCCTGCCAATAAAATTGTGCCTAACCATTTGTCATCTACAGGAAAACCTATTTCCATCAATTTGTAGGTGGTTGTGAGGATTTTATTACAATATTCCTCAACGGAATCGCAATTTCACAAATGTGTTGTGATCAAAGATCGCATAAGGCCGACTTGAAAGACCAGTTTTATCAAACGCCTTTTTAGACTGTTCCAGGCTTCAAGAGCTGATTTCCCTACCTACTAGTTTTTCTACCTGAGGTATACTAGAGTGCGTTACCTTACTCATTTTGGCAAAGATTCTTCGGGGAGACCAGCTTGGCAGACGGAAAAACTTGATTCGTAGTCGGGGCCAGTTTGATCCCAGTTATTGATCAGTAGATCAATCGCTAACTAAAAAACGAACTTATTACACCCAGTTATGTCAGCGTGTTGTCGAGTGGAGGCGATGGCTTGTTGATAGTAGCGAAGTCTTGCAAATAGTATTCACGTTCTACTAGGTTGCTTTTAATATAAATCTCCATCCATAAGAGATACAGAAAGGGACAGCCCCTGAAACTAGTTCTTTTTTTCGTCCCCTGAAAAATTTATTTTTTCGGACTTACAAGGATTTGAATTTTTACTATCGATATAAACAGTTTCTATCGCTGATGTCCTTTCTATCATTTAGTTCATTCAGAATATCAAGTGATATCACACTATATTAAATATAGTATAATATACTATATTTAATAGTACTAATATATTATATTAGTACTCCCGTCATATCATGAAGAAGAAAACGATTAATTACTGTACAATGTCAATTTATCTTGAATCTAGTTCATTCAGAATATCAAGTGATATCACACTATATTAAATATAGTATAATATACTATATTTAATAGTACTAATATATTATATTAGTACTTCCGTCATATCATGAAGAAGAAAACGATTAATTACTGTAGAATGTAAATTTATCTTGAATCTCTACAAACTTATAAGCTTTATAAGTAGTAGAGGGTGTGTTTTCATATAATAACTCAAAATTGCCATTTAATCCAAAATTTCATTTAAATTAGATCTTGATTATCGATTAAAAGCGATAATTTTGTGTTTGTTCGCATAGAATGAAATCATTTCATTTCACTCACTTGGGCTTAACGACCAAGAAACAAATCAATTGAAGCCACCCTGCGCGATTATATATTATGGTTGGTAGGTGGGGCCTACTATTAATTTAGAAAAGCCGTATTCGTCGCAGAAGGGTGATCGATACAGAAAAATTATAGACATTTGTGTAATAATTTGCTGCGTTTTTGTTGTAATTTTGATAATGAGCTTTCAGGTTCTGTGGAAAATGTTATGTTGGTACTACTTAGGTTGGAAACTGTTAGGTTCGTACATGGCTGCGCTGTACCCACAATAAACTGGCTGCATAATTATATTCTGTGTCTGATTCGAAGTCTTTCCGTATTCAGGACTGCAAGAGGCTCACGACGAGCTGCAAGCGCTTCTTCTGACGAGAAGCGTGGAAGAAGGCAGAAACCTACTCACAGGACACCAGTCCTTGGCGGCAGAACTTGAGGCCATGTCGCAAGGAGAAGTGAGTCCCTCTTATATTATTATTGTAGTCTGAAAGAAGATTCGTAGGTGTACGTAGGAACTACCTGTAGTTGTAATTACTGTAGTAAAAGAATGTCATAACCGACTCTTGTTGGCACCTTGTGAGTCTTATCGCTGTTGATCAGTCTGGCAATGAGCATCACGCGTTTCGTTTCACTTTGATTTATTATTTTCAATAATGAATCGACCAAGAAAAAAAATTTCAACCCCCTCAAAATTTGTTGGTTCGGAAAAAATTTGGCCGTTTGTCCCGCTATACTGTATTGATAGATTGTGTCTAAGGCCTACAAGGGCCCTTTACAATCATTCTAAATGTTTGCGTTCCATTTTATACCTATTTAGTGAGGAGGTACAGCGGGCCGTGTTAATTTACATGTATCATATCAAAAATGTCTGTTGGACTTGACCCATGCCCAGGGTGGATCTCGCGGAGGTGGCAGCTTTTATGGGATGGTATCAAACTGTTCCCTGTATTTCTGTTCCTTCGCCTCTTTTCGCGTGCCATTTCATTGCAAATGTTTCGAGGCGTTTGTATGAATTGGTATCAGAAACAAGGTTCTCCAATGGCCCTCCATACGATCTTTTGCCACACATATTGTATCGCTCCTCATCATAGAGGTCACATTCTCTTATGATGTGTTCAGCAGTCTCTTCACTGAAGCCACATGGACATGCAAGGGAAACCGTGATTCCTAAAGTAGTGCAGTTTCGCGCTAAAATTGGTATTGGTCCATCGACTCGCTCATGGGGAGTTTCATATGACACAGGGTTACAAGATCGGCTCACAGTAAAATTACTCGTGATGTTCAGAAGAAAGGTTCGAAAAGCAAGTAGAATTAGGAACCCATCTGTCCACCAGAGGTCACAGTTTTTGCTTAAAGAAGAAAAACCAACAAAATGATGAATCCAACGTCCCCGCAAGCGGCGTTTTTAAACCATTCCGGTCCCTATTTTTCTGTTAATTTGCTCCTTCTACTGAGCTGGACGTATTTTGGGTCCTCAACAAGTTGAAGCTAAGAAATTCGAATTCATAGTATGGATTAGTTAATATTTATGAATTATCGAAGTGTAGTTTCTTCCATCTTTTCTTTAGAATTATCAAGTTCAATTTGGCTTGGAATAGACGTTTATCTTCATCAAATTTTTTGTCGTGTATTTTTATTGGTCACTCAACTCTTGACATGGTTGTATACTGCATCATTTTCATTCTCTAATTAGGTCATTCTACCTGCCAAACATGACTCACTATTTAGCATTTGTATGTCTATCCTCTTTCATTCCTTCTTACTTCATTCTTCTAGTGTATTCCTTCTTAGTGCCAACCTACCCTATTTCTCTCAAGTAGTTGTTGAACGTAGTCGTCCTGACTGTTTTGTTTTCCAGCCGGCGAAAGAGAACGAGGATGTGCAGAAGGTAAACCGAATCACTTCTTGGCATAGCAGCATGCTTTGTAAATTACTAAAACTCATTCACTACTTACTTACTCACTCGTCTCTCTTCGACTCCAACTGCCTTTCTGTTAGACAGAAACTGCTAAGTACACATAGAAACCCCTCCTAGGTAATCAGGTATTCACCTGGCCATCGCATAACCCCGTCCAGTTTACTGTTGTTTAGCTAAAGAATTTTCTTGAGACTAACCTCTTCAGTTGTACAGCTCTGTCGCTCCTCCTATACCTACTTATAATAATGATATTTTTGTACAAAATATTTCTGGTTAAGTTGGTGTTTGACATATCACTGCCCTGTTGATATTGATTGATACTTTGTTATTCATGAAACAATCTCCTAAAATTTCATCTGAATATAAACTTCAATTTATCCAACTTGGGAAATTGTCCAAGCAATAATTGTTGGTAGGAATTATTGCTAATTGCACAAACTTTTAGTCCTAAAGAGTTCATTAAAACTAGTCATTATTCAGAACGTCACTCACTTTACAGTCTCATTAAAAACCCGCCTTAATTTGACGACTGAGATCCCTTGATTTTTGTTTTTCTGGGTTTGACAATTAACTTTTGACATCATGTTCATTCTCTTGTTAATTTTGAGTTCTTTTGACTTGAACTGAACTCTGACTAATTCCTCGATTCTACTACATCGACTGAGATTACGCCCTACTAAAAACTAATTTATTCTAATCGACGAAGCTACAGCTTCAAGCGTGCTGCTATGTGCATTTTCTTCTAAAGTGGTTCTTGAATCTTCTTCTGCCTTGTTGAATGAAATTATGCATCCCTGCCTGTTAATTTTTATGTAACTCGATTGTAAATATCATTGCCTAAGAGATATCATAGGTGATACATTTCAATATTATAAGAACGCAGTACAACGTTACAGGGAAGTTCTCTCTAGCTGTAAGATATTTGTTAGGGAAGCTTGTTTAAAGGAAATATACAGGGAAAGGCGACGAATGTTTTTTTGTTGGTTATTTCAGGAAATTTGTACCCGTAGTAATATGGGGTATTTCGGTGGGTCGGAAATTCAGATTTTTGACCTCAAATTTGGATTCAGCACCCTTGAAAACCTATGTACTACAACTTTAAGCCCAATGATACTATAACATCTGGTAGAAAATTAATTAAAGAGATCACACGTTTGAAAAAAAGGTGGGCCGCCATAAATGCACACACACTACGCCGTGTGCGTGTGTGAGTAGTATTTTGTAGTATCCAAGAGGTCCTCCAAGTGTTTCATCTCTTCTCTGTGCATGGATACTTTTTTAAAAACAGTTGGCTAGCTACGTCACACCATTCAAATCTTCAACTTTCCTTAGCTTCTCTGATTTTTTAAAAACATTTTCTCAACGAACAGACCCGATTACCGTTATTCCTGAGCCATACTCTTTTGAAACAAATTTTTAAAAAATTGACTGAAATACCCCATTATCTACAAGTTATAACCTCAAACGCTCACTGTAATGATCAATTTTCACGAATAAAACATCGTTGGATTGGGCAGTTTTGATTCATAGAGGGAAAACTCAAACTGGCTTTCATTCCCAACGTTATTTTTGGAACAATCAGCAATCCAATACTTGAACTATAAAGACCCTAGAAATGCTAAACCTCGTACGTCTCCAGCAACTAGCAGGCGACTCTGTTGCAGGCGACGTGAGAGGTATGCAAATAGATAAAAGTCAACTTGCACTCAAACAATCGACTATGTGGGGTTGAAGTAACGTCGAAAAATATTTAAAAGAAATTCGTGGCTCACTTGACTGGAGTCCTCAGGAAATCCAGAGGCAGTCGAGGTAGTCGGAAGTTCACTCATGATAGGGGATTTAAACTGGGGCCTTGCATACTTTGAGTGGGTTGATAACATCAAAAACTGTACACTGACTTGACTGACTGGAGGATTCTCTGGCATGAGGGGCTTCTGCCACACAGTGGCCTCTTGAGTCCTACAGGTCTGCCATAGAAACTTTGCATCCCTTTGGCGCATTCTTCTGGAGAACATAGAACTAATTATCTCTTATCATCAAGCAGATTCTCGTGCACAAAAATTTTCAGGGAATTTCTCCCCTCAAGAGTGACATGATTCCTCCCCTCTTACTGCAGCTTGAAATTCGTGCATTTTCGAAATTGAAATTTCGTGGCACTAAGATGCGTTTACACTTCGCGAAATTCCTCGCGAGACTGATGGGTGAAGCCCTCGCCTGAGACTACACAACGAAACAAACTGTGCCGTCGACGCGCAAGGCACGATGGCAGAGGTGAGCCGGCAGTTCTCGCGAGGCAGCCATTTCTATAGTTCCTCTTCCTCCCCGTGCAGCCAGTGCTTTGGCTTTCATCGTCGCAGCTCATATTGTCAAAAAGAGGAAAGGACGTCAGCAACAACGCCAACGTCGTTGGTGGGTCAGAGAAATCTTTCGCAAACAGTTGCAATATGGCAATAGATTAATAAAGGACATGCTGATGGAGATGGTTGAAGACATAATACTGAATTTCACGCGAATGAAATCGACTGACTTCGATTATCTGGTGTTAGTTATTGGACCCAAAATTGAACGGGTAGACACGCATATGAGAGGAGCGATCACTGTGAAGGAAAGAATTGCCATCACACCTTTACACGAACATCAATTTTCTCACTGCTCCGATTTCCGTGTGAAGGTTTCACATGGAAGGTTGACTCAATCGTTATAGTTCATGGATCCATTACCTAGGGGGCGCCACACAGACGCAAAGTTTCTGTTGCAGACCTATAGATGGGATAGTCTGCCCACTCCCACTCCGAGCTGGTGGATGCTCCACAGCATCCATCCATGCCACTGCTGTAGTTCCATGGTTTGATGCGTGGAGGATGCTGCAGGCTGCTGTCCTCAAGGCAGTGACTGGAAGTAGTTCTGTGAGCAGCGACTGCTAACACTTACTTCTGTTATAGTTTGTGGAGGTGTTTTTCCAGTCTCTTCTCCGGTTGGGGAGAAATGTGGCCAATTACAGAAAGAAAAAACCTTCTTCAATTTTGATTAATATATTTTCGTAAAAAAGGCAAAATAAGGTCTCACCAACTTTCGACTTGGATTGGTAGACTACTTCCACGGATTCCTCCAGGAGAAGAACGGGCAGAAGACGAAGACTGAATCTCGATGGATCGGAGGGGTGACACGCATATACGGGCGGCAATGACAAGACTGACTCTTCTCCGATCCATCGAGTTCAGCCTCGGGGATGTTTGAACCCTTTGATCCCCTTATCTGCCCTCCTCTCTAGTTCTGGAGCCTGAAACTTCTATTAACAAAACGCTACATTCCAGTTGCCTTGTTGAGATGTATAATTTTTTTAAATTGTTCATCGATTTACAATCTAAAATTACGGTTTGTTGCAGGTGAAAAACGCTTTGAAGGAACAGCAAGAAGTGAACGCCCAGCTTCGCTCGTACATCGACGGAATTCTCCTCAACATCGTGGACAACTACCCTCAGCTCCTCGAGGTCAAACCGCCTCTGAACCCCTAAAACCCTCTCTGCCACGTGGTGCACTTTCGTTTCCACTGAACACCCCCCTCGTGGAGTCGAGACGTTGAGCCTTGATAAGAACTAAAAATGAAGCGGCCTCGTGGAGCAATCAGCACCATCAGCAGGCCTGTAAGTGCAAGTAAAGCATCGAAAAGCTGCCAGCAGGCTTGCTTTTGTGCAAAACAAATAACATTACTGTTGCAGGTTGTTCTGCGATATCGATAATCCAGTTAGCTACAATCAAGCAAGTTCAGATGTGGAATAACTCATACAGGCAACTACCTCGTTCAGCAAAAGCAACTGATTTTGCTTGTTCAGCAAAATCCTGTCTCTGCCTGGCAACTTTTCTGCATCACAGACGAGCCAGAGGAATTCAGCTTGTGACTTTTGTAAATAAAATAAATCTTCTGCAAGTTAGTTTCTTGTTCAGCAGAGTAAGGTAAACTTGGAGCAGGCTTTTATTCAACGAAACCAAAATGGCTCCATTGCTGCGTGTCTTATTCTGCCCCACAAAATAGCTTCAGAGCTGTCTTTTACTGCTTCACTGACCACTCAACGGGCCTGCTTGTTCAGCAAATGAGCACTTCTGGCAGTTTCAGAGCAAATAAAAGTTCGAATCATCGCTCAACTCCCCGACTCCACATCCAGGGCTCCTTCAGTTGGCACCCGCTAGAATAACCCTTTTTAAATCCCTTTTCCCCCCTCAAACTATCGGTGACAGGTACCCTAATCATTCTAGGGTTTAAGGTTCTCTTCGGATCTCCAGGGTTTAACCTTCATTTCCCCTTCTTACCCACGTTTAATTTATTATTTTCCACCCTTCTATTCCAACAAAAAACATACGCATTGTTCGTGCGTATTCAACGTCCTTCCAAAACAATATTCATCCATTGTTGCACTATATTATTTATCACAATTTCACGTCAGTTGGGGTAATTTGGTGTTTTCCGTTCATTCGTTTAAGTAGCTAGGAACTAATAAGTAATCAATTCAATAAATTCTGGCAAAACAAATGAGATATTTGATTGAAATACTGGATCTCAATTTTCTTTCAAATTCAATCAAGTCGAGCTTTGAAATTTAAATATCGCTTACGAACTATAAAACCATTGATGGCATTTTAAAATTTGCAGAGTTTTGACTTTTGTAATTTGTTGTTCAATTAATGAACTTAATGAGGAATATTTATTACAAAACGCAATAAATCAGTAGTAAGTGAAATAAACCTGTAAAAATATAAAAAGTTAAATTGAATTATGGATTTCGTTTTAAAATAACCTGGAGGTTCCCAAATTGTGAGAACTTTTCCAAAAATAAAAAAAAATAATAAAAAATAAAAATTTTGGAGGGAAGAGGCGTTTCAAAAAATTCGCCCTCGGGGGGGGGGGGGGGGGTACCCTTCTTATTTCGTCCTTGGCGGCTGTGATCGTGGCGAGTAAAACCGAAAAACCAAAATTTTTTCAGAGGCGGTCCACCGAACTATTTTCGGCGCAGTTTTTTTTTTTTACGTTTGTCCCGAAATTAAACAATGTGGCCTTCGATTTCTTCATTCTTCCCGTCTTCGAGCCGACTTATCGTAATATCGATTGATAATCGCTGGTAATTCAAATTGCCGTTTGATGAATGAACGAAAATACGACGTGAAAACGAACGAAAAAACAGCATTTATGTGAAATACTCGATGAATTGTTTGAATTCAAATGAGCCATTGAAACATCGTAACGTCATTGATCTTTCAGTACGAAATTTGATCCACAAATTTCACCTATTCGAAAAGATGTTTTTTTTCCGTTTTATTAAAATTTCGTTCGTGTTATTTATAATTCAACACGATTTTGTCAAGTGTTGATCCTCACGCGTTTTTGCCAAAGTGATTTTCCCCGCGTCTCGCGTACACTGGGAATTTGTTAATAATGTTGAACATTTGTATAAAAACAAAACAAAATTATTACTAATATTCTTACTTGTATATTAATAGTTTAATATAATAAATTACTTACCTATATATTTGTTGAAAAAAAAAATTAAAATTGTGGTATTTTTACTGTTTTGCAGTAAAATTTGTCAAACAGTCGTTATTTGTGAAATGTTTCGTTTTTTAAAGTTCAATTATTAGACTTTGGGTTTCTTTCGGGAAGCCCGAAAGATGTTTTAACGTAGTAGAAGGCCATGGTGTCGAATTCCTTAACGGAAACCGAATATTTAACAATTTCGCGTTGAAATCGGAACGAACCTGAAGGTTTTTTTGGATTGTAATGGCTGGTGGTAGTTAAGTATTTTTTTCCCAGCTAACTAATAAGTCCACGATATTATTTAAAGTTTTGTTATGTAAATTTTAATGTTATATTGCTTATAATAAAGCCAATCAAATTTACCAATAAACGACTTTCTTTTATGTTTTGGTTTTTTTTCCTTTAGCCTGTATTTGGTTCTCCAAGTTGGTTTCTTCACCTTCAATTAAGGTAGTTTTGGGTGCAAGGCCCTGCAATAATTAATTATATTCGAAATAATTATTATTGGTGTTTTTCGGGACTGTTGCAGTGTGGTGACCTAACGAGGTTCACACATTCGAATATTGATAAGGGCTGAAAGTAAGCAAAAATCTGTCAAGCGGGTGTGGCACATAGCGTCATCGTATTCATAACCCGGTTGTATGGATGATCCGATGCAGAGTACTTAATCTCAAATCATCAATCTCTAAGTGCCTTGCACTAACCTCATAGGGGACCATCTACACTTTTTTTTTACACAATTTTTACGTAGTCTATCACTCTAGGGTTAACCCTAGAGTTATAGACTACGTAAAAATTACGTAGGTAATGAGTGGGGAAATGAGACCCCTAAAATCCCCCCTCTCGGCCTTCTTAACTGGGCCTCCTCCAGTGCTATCGGTCAGGGGCGTCTGGTGAGAATATTTTTGAGGCAAACAGCTTGGCCAGTCACAGAGGAATACACATTAATGAAAAACGCCGCAAATTATTACACAAAGGTTTATTATTTTTCTGAAGATGAAGCGTCAGCTTTACCCTCGTCACCACCTATGTTTTCGCTTCATAATGTTGTTTATTTGATGAAATAAACCCTTCACACTCCATTTGAAGAAATGAAGAATTCCTTGGTTTAGAAATTTGATTACAGGTTGATTAAGGAAGAAAAACATGTACAACCCAAAGAAACGAACAGTGATTGCATTGTGGTCAGCTAAAATTTGTAAGGTGATGAGGCCTCTTTTGCGATTCACACTCGTGTTTCTTATTTATCGTAAGTTCAACCTTCAAGTTCTCATAGATAGCACAGTTTATCCTATAAAGCTCTGGGTGGTTTCATTCGATTCTAAAAATTCAATGGTACCTATCTCAAATTGGTGAAAAAACAATACCATAATAACGAGAGTTTTCGAGAGCCTTAAGAAGTTACAGCCCTAATGTTTCACCGCTCAGAAGTGACTGCACTATAAAGACCCTAGAACTACTGAACCTCGTACGACTTCTGCAGCTAGCAGGCGACTCCGTAGAGACTTTCATATCCTCTACGAGGCAGCTTCATTCAACCAAGAGTTTTAATTCTACTCTAAATTTCATGAATTTCGTCAATGAAAAATAGAAATACTAATTTTCCCGAAATTTCACTTCAATTATGGACTATTTGGATTTGAGTATTTACATTAGTTACATAACTTTCATCAGTAGTACGTAATTATTTACCAAACATCAGTGGGATTGGAAAAAATCACGAATAACTTGTTCTCGGGTCTTTTTATTGTACTAGAAAGGTTAAAATTCAAAATTAAAATTAAGGTTAAAATTCAGATTCTGAAGGGCCAAATTGGCTTCATCAAACGTTGATAATTGATTGAAGTACGTGAATATTACCTAACCGTTTTTAGTAGTATCGGGTAGAAAATGTGAAAGTTATGGCTATTACAAAGAATTCACGTTTGCGCATGCGCAGCGACTACTATCAGTCCGGGGGTGATGATCTTCATGGGGGACCATCTACACCCACCCGCACAATACCTGATTTCATAGAAATCGGACAATAACTTCGTATAGTTATGCCCGTTATAAGGAATTCATGACAGACACACAGACAGACATTCACGGAACCAAAATTGTTCAGAAAGGTCTAAAACGCAAAACGCGAGTGAAAATTTTGATTTTGGAGAACTTTTTTTTTTCATCCTTGGAAAGTGAAAACAAAGCTTCCGCTACCTTGGTAGACTCGGAAGCGAAAAGTAATTTTGAAAAGTAATCATTAGATAGGTTAATTCGATCGCATTCGATTCCAAAAGTTTCATTATTGATAATAGCAAACCATTAAATGTCCTTAAATACCTTGGTAGACTCGGAAGCAAAAATGGTGTGAACAAGTGGGAAAATATCGTTTGTCGCTAAAACAACATTCTGAATTGGACCGCCGTTATTCATAAACCGATTCGAAACGATTAATGTGAACAGGTACCTATTTTAATTTTCCTCCCAAAATACACTGAAATTACACATTTTTCTTATTTTCCCTCTACTATAGCATTTCCAAGTCAAATTAATCCTTTTTCACAACATGAAAATAATATGTTATTTTACTTAAGTGCCTAATCTCACAAAATAGGTACGTCATCAGAACATCATCTTGGAAATTCAATTAAAATTCGTGTAAATTATCAAAGAAAAAGCGGTAGGCAGCGAAGATTGAAGAGGAATTTCATTATAATCCTGGAGCCAAGGCCGAAAATCGCACTTCATTTAGGGATACGATTTGACGACAAATTATGAAAACTTGTCCATTCTGAGAGAGAAAATTCAAGTCTGCCATTCCAAAACAGTTGCTTTCAAAAATGGCGGCCATGTGAAATGTTCAAAAATCGCGAAAAATCATATCTCCGGGATGGATGAAAACTCCGTGAATGAGAGATTAGGTCCAATCATGGATGTTTTCATCAGTCTGCCACTCTTCAACGGCTGTTAACCCTCGGCAGACCGTACCGCAAGAATATCCAAGTAGGTAAATCCAGTTTTTTCACGTTACAGTGAGAGAGAGAGAAAAACACTTTATTGAAAATTGTAGAGGGAATGAAGGTGGACAAGGACTCCAGTAGTTGTCGAAACGTAATGGATCTGCCGAAAGTTCAAAATGAGTTGCCAAAAGTTCAAATTGGTATGCCAAAAGTTTGCCGAAAAATTGAAACACACGTTACACGTTACAGTTCAGTCTGCCGCTAGAAAGCAACGAAATACCGATGGCAGACTGTGTTACAAAGTTTTTGCTTACGTGCTAGTACCACATGCCAAAATTGCAACTTTCCCAAAATACATAAATTTTACCCCTCAAATTTGCATTTTTTCAATTTTAGTTTGCCTTATGTAAGCAATGGGTTACTGAAGGCAGACCACGCTGCTTGAGTTTCAATAAAGTAGTACAGTAATGAGCAAAAATTTGGAGTATCCCAAAATCAACAAATTTTCATCAATAAATTGAATTTGATTCTGCCACTGGAAGACAGCGGGCTATCCAAGGCAGACCATGCTCTATTGTTTACATACCACTCATATTTCAACGTGTTAAAATGTGAATCATCCCAAAATTGTCTGAATTTTTAATCGAATTTGACAATTTTTCAATTTAATTCTGCCAGGACTTTACAGCTGCTTAGGAGTGGCAGACAAGTCTCAAAACCCGTAGGTAGACTTTTAAAATCCAGCTGTAAAAATTTGGGACGTCCCAAACGCTGTGGATTTTTGCACAAAAAGTGTACAATTTTAAAAATTGAGTCTGCCGAGGGTTAACAGCCGTTGAAGAGTGGCAGACTGATGAAAACATCCATGATTGGACCTAATCTCTCATTCACGGAGTTTTCATCCATCCCGGAGATATGATTTTTCGCGATTTTTGAACATTTCACATGGCCGCCATTTTTGAAAGCAACTGTTTTGGAATGGCAGACTTGAATTTTCTCTCTCAGAATGGACAAGATTTTCATAATTTGTCGTCAAATCGTATCCCTAAATGAAGTGCGATTTTCGGCCTCGGCTCCAGGACAGAATATTAGGAAGGAATACTCATCAGCCTCATCTTCGGGAGCCTCCGGAGATAATCAGACAGAAGAATAGTAAATTCTTCACAATCTAGTGCTTGAATCTTTTCACGTTTTTCTACTACGCGTGCAATTAGCAAACATAACTTCACTGGGCCAATTTCCGCGTAAGGATTAATTTGATTTGGAAAAAGTTTAGTTTGGTTTGGAAAAACATTATTTTGTTTTGGAAAGGATTCATTTTGTTTGGAAAAGGATTAATTTGACTTGGAAATGCTATATAATATGTTGTGACTCTCAGGAATGTCGTATTTCCCAAATAAACGAACGGTACCTTTCCTTCGGAAATCAGGTCACCAGACAAAAAACTCAACGGACGCCTAGTCCACTCCCCGGGGAAGAATAGAGCCCGGAGAGTAGGGGTACGCTATATAAGCCTGATTCCCGAGGAAAAGACACTTCTATTCCAAAAACTCAAACTGTCGTTCTCTCTTCAAACCACCATCTCAAACCTCAAACCAAAACATCAACACTTAGAAAATAAACCTAAGTAGTAAGCCGGTTTTCCAAAGACCAGAGGCTACACATCTGCATTCTCGATTTAACGTAAATTCTCAGTAAAGTAAATTCATTCCAAGGTAATCCGGTTTATCATAGACCAGAAGCCTTCTTCCCTCAATAATTTAGCAAGCCGGTTTCTATTATAGACCGGGCCTAAATTATTCCACAACTCCCTTGAAAACATTCAGACACAACCTCTGTCAAAATTTTGAGTAGGTATATACTTCCCGTAAATTCGTTAAAACCTTCTTCTTTCAATTCTTGGAGTCAGTTACAACTTTAGTCAGATATTCGATACCTCAATAATCCAAATCACAACATAATATATATTTATTATATTATAATAAATTATATTGGCACATTCCTTCTTTCCTGTTGAAATAATCTTTCACTGCGCCCCACGGTTGTTGAGACAGTCTTTATTTTCAATGGATTCTATTTTCATACCTGAAATGAGGCAGTCAGTATTCTTCTACTCCTACCAAGGTACTCGGTCCCTCATTCCGAATGAGGTAATTTCTATACACTCGAAAATCAACTCACGGAGTCGGCACCTCTCGGGTCATAAGGTGGCTTATTCTACTTCCTGCATACTCACACACCTAAACACTCGCCCTCATCACTTGTGACACCTTCGGGTTGTAAATAATTCATGACGCCAACTCACCAAAACCTCTCGATCCCGAATTCTTCGCGTCGGCTCACGAGCTCTTCACTTTCTTTTTGTTAGCAGCTCCAATCTGCATAAAATTTGCTTTCAAACTAGACCGCAAAGGAGAACGAGAAGAAAACATATCGTTCAGTAAAATCAGAAGGTATTGTATTCCTGTACCAAACCATCCCATGATGCCACGCAATGTCGGTACCTACCGCAGAGTACCTACCTATCGGTTGTCAGGGTCGTCATGTGTCCTACTCTTCGTTAAAACGAGGATATAATACCTGATTCAGAGGTTTGCGATGCTCCTAATGAAATTGTCTTTCTCTCAGTCAATAACAGTCTCACATGTAGTCGAGAAATTGACATTTTTCTACAAACTTTCCTCGTTTTTGCAAAGAAAAGAGACACTTTTGGGTTCTGGTCGACAGTGGATCTCAAAAGTAGGTACCTAAGTTTCTCTATTTCCAAGAAATTGGTTAAAGAACTTGGATACAAGGCTATTGGAACTGAACATACTGTCTACTAGTTGTCTGGAGGTGGTTCCACCAGTGTTCGACGAGTTTTGTGCCGACTAGTTCAACATCAAGCAGTAATTGCTTCCCACATTCCAACTGCAGTTTTACACGATGGAGTGAAATCTGAGCGGACAAGAAATGAATTCGCGTGTGCAGGGATGCTAGGGGCCTAATCGATTGCAAATTAATTTAAAGTTTATATTGTGAAACTTGTTTTGGTAATTTTAATTTACATTCAAATTGGTGGGAGCAGCGCGCTGTTGAATCTTCCTCCACGCTTGTGTCTACAGTTAGATGACAGCGTGGTTGTTGTTTTGTGTTCGAAGGGAAGAAGGACTTTAGTTTTTCTGCTGTTCGAGAGCGTGCCTCCTCATAATTTTATGCCTCAATTTTATTACTGTACATCCCGTGTTTCTTTTGTTGATGATCAAGTAATTACTGTTGAAATTTGTAGAGTCGTGTGATATTGTAGCATGTTTTGGTCGAAACGACTCAGGGTCCTCTTTCATCAAGAAATAGGCAAGACATGTTTTTTGCTTCCGAGTCTACCAAGGTAGCGGAAGCTTTGTTTTCACTTTTCAAGGACGAAAAAAAAGTTCTCCAAAATCAAAATTTTCACTCGCGTTTTAGACCTTTCTGAACAATTTTGGTTTCGTGTCTGTCTGTCTGTGTGTCTGTCATGAATTCCTTGTAACGCGCATAACTATACGAAGTTATTGTCCGATTTCTATGAAAATATCAGGGATTGTGCGGGATGGTGAGTAGACGGTCCCCTATGAAAATCATCATCCCCGGACTGATAGAAGCGACTGCGCATGCGCAAACGTGAATTCCTTGTAACGGCCATAACTTCTACATTTTCCATCCGATTTCGACGAAATTTTCAGGGATGTTACAGATTAGTATTAAGATGGTCCCCTATGAAAATCATCACCTTTGGACTGATAGTAGCCACTGCGCATGCGCAAACGTAAAATCCTTGTAACAGCCATAACATTTACATTTTTCATCCGAATTTGTTGAAATTTTCTAGGATTGTCCAGATTAGCGTGTGGATGGTCCCCTATGAGAGTAGTGAAAGGTACTTAGAGATTGGTGTTTTGAGAATAACTACTATGCATCAGATCATCTATATAATCGGGTTATGGATACGAGGAAGCTATGTGCCACACTCACTTGGCAGACGTTTTTCCCTCCATTTATATCAGCAGCGGTCTCGCTGGTTTAGCTTTCCAGCGTCTTCAGGCTCTTTCATAAAAAATCTCCTCCCTGGTTCTCCTTTCCTCTCCCAAGTCATAAAATAAAGCATGAAAACACCATAAAAAGCATAAAATAACTAGAGAATAAATAAATACATACAGTATTTATCCCAGGAATAGCTGAGTCTCATGGAAAACAATTTTTTCTCGTTATTTTATGCTTTTTATGATATTTTTAAGCGTTATTTTATGACTTGGGAGAGGAAAGGAGAACCAGGGAGGAGATTTTGGTTTATTATTTTCAATAATAAGCCTTTGGAATCGAGCAAGAAAAAAAATTATAACCCCCCCTCAAAATTTGATGTTTTACGTTTCAAGGTACGTAGAATACGAAAATCGAATAAAAAAATTTCCGTCCGTACGCCGTACGCGGCACTTTTCTTAGCAACACTGGACCGATTTGCTTCAAATTTGGTATATGGGCTCCATTTGGGGTCTAGTTGTGCCGCTAAGCTTTTGGTTGATGTAGGTCACTTCTAAGGGGTGAAAATTAAGGGTTGAAATTTTCAAGAGTGCCCTAGCTCGAAAACTCTCGAAATAAAGGTATCGTTTTTTCACCAATTTTAAATAGTTGTATGTGTAAGTAGGTACCAGCTATAAGAGGTCCCTAAGCCTGGGAGGTCTTAGGTGCTAAAATCCTATTATATGGTGAAAAGTATAAGGGTATAATCAAATACTCTTCTTCTTTCCAAACCTACTTAACCTACTTACACATACAAATATTATACTTACCCAGCTTTTAAAAATATCATTTTGAATTTTAAATAGTATTGAATTTTAAAAAATTTTTGAGACCACCCGGAGCTCTGTAGGACAAACCGTTCGGTCCCTACGAGTACTTGAAGGTTTTCCTTCGATAAAACAGAATCATGAGTGTGAATAGCAAAAGAGGTCTAATCGCCGTTCAAATTTTATCTGACTAAAATGCGATCGCTGTTCATTTCTTCGATTTGTATACAGTTTTGCTTCCTGCGTAACCAGCAATCAAATTTCTATATGAAGCTTTCTATTTTTCGAATCGAGTGTGAAGCGTTTAGTTCTTTCTAATAAACTTGATTGTGAAGGTGTGAAGCCAGTATGGTGTGGTAGGTAGTACCTAGCTGGTAGGTAAAAAAAAGTTGGTAGGTAAAAAAAATGATGGTAGGTAAAAAACGCTGCAAATCATTGCCCAAAGGTTTATTATTTTCTGTATAGATCACTGGTTCTCCATCAATAGCACCTACCGCCATCTGTATTCTCCCTTGACCTTCCCTCTCAAATTTCAGCTTCCTGCGTTCAATAGGATTGAAAATGGCTTCGGAGCTCACTCAGCTGATCAGTGATCTGAATAGTGAAGAAGATCTCCTCGAATGCTGGAGACGCCTGGAAGAGCACTGATCAGCTGAGTGAGCTCCGAAGCCATTTTCAATCCTATTGAACGCAGGAAGCTGAAATTTGAGAGAGAAGGTCAAGGGAGAATACAGATGGCGGTAGGTGCTATTGATGGAGAACCAGTGATCTATACAGAAGGGTGATCTATACAGAAAATAATAAACCTTTGAGCAATGATTTGCAGCGTTTTTTTATGAAAGAGCCTGAAGATGCTGGAAAGCTAAACCAGCGAAACCGTTACTAATATAAATGGAGGCATGGAAGGAAAAAACCATGTCTTGCCTTTTTCTTGATGAAATAGGACCCTGAGCCGTTTCGACCAAAATATGATTAAGTAATTCTTCCCCACACCGCGTCCAACCGGTGGTGATTCAACTTTCTACCCAAAATGAATTTACAGGTACTCTTAGCTTATTCCGGTCGGATTTAGCTTATTCGGAATCGGATTTTATTTGTTATAATTTTACTCCAGACGTCGCAATATATCATGTAGATATATAAAATATACATATAGAAGTAGTAACTAATTCGGTTTAATGACTCTTTTATTATGAGTGCTCCTTCTAGAATGACAAGTGGAGGAAGATACACAGATTCACCATTACGGTTTATTGTTAAAGTTTGAATTACAAAATCCAACACCATTATTTGATGAACTCGAATAAGAAAGTGAAATAAACTGGTGCAAGATATTAAATTTGAAAGCATCCAATTACGTCGTTTGATTTCTTTGTGATGATTTTAATGTCTCTTCGCAAACTATATAATGGGAACCTCGACATTCAACATTCAGTCTCATTGTAGTTCATCAGAAGTTCCCCTCGAAAATCCTGTATAAGATGTGGATTACATAGTACTTACGTGAGCTGTAATGTCACTTAACTTCTGATGAACTACAATGAGACAGAATGTTGAATGTCGAGGTTCCCATTGTATTGTTTGCGAAGAGATTTCCGATTCCGGTCTTCTACAGGGTGTAACGGTTAAGGTCGTACAACCGGCCAGGGTTCAATTCTACTACTAATTTGTGACTTTTTTTGTCTCATGATTTTTTTTTCTTAACCCCCTTAAAATCAGACTTTTTTCACTTTTAAGATTTTTTTCGTATTTTCGACCTTACGCCATTAAAACAGCCATAACTCCCTTGTTTTTCAGTCAAAATTCAAAATTGAAGTTTTTTTTCAAGATCACCTTCACTCCAGTTTTTGGTAAGCTTGTCCACAGTACTAGTTACTTGCTACAGTAATGTACATTCAGTAACCTAATATTTCTATTCTCTATAGGAACAGTCCCGATATACGATAAATTGTACGAAACGAAACTGACCGATTATCAAGAACCTACAAATAAATTAGTAATGTACAATCAAGAATTCCAACGATTTAGCTTTTCCTTCATTCATTGATTTGGTTGAGTTTTGAGAGAGTTCTGTTCAGTGTATTTCGTTCCAATTTTATGTAGTCTACCGCTCGTATCAAATTCAGTTCTGATTTCTCTTGTGATTCAGAGAAATAGGTGGTACCTTTCCCCACGAGAAAACATATTGTTTAGTAATGCATGCATTCCAGGGGACGTCCCATTGGATAAGCATTAGATCAGTTTAACCAGTTGTTAAGTGATAAAACTGTTTCACTCGATATAATTTATTTATTACTTTAGGCAAGAAATACTACCCCCCCCCCATCATTATCCACCTTAACATTTCTAGCGGCACGGGAGCCTCGAATCTGAAGAGCATTTTAAAATCCATGATCTACGATACCCAACATGCGAATTCGAGTTCACCCCCCCCCCCCCACCACCATCAATGGTGCCAGTCTGGCACCAAAGCGGAAATACGTCGTAACATTGAACTTTCATCTGTTAGTTTTGGTAGGCAGTCCGTCGAAGTTCACATCCGTATTCAAGGTGAAACACAAAAAAAAAAAAAAAAAAAAAAAAAAAACACGAAATAAGCGGTTTATGGCATCATGGCACCATATCCTGGCACCATGGTGGTACAGAGAATAATTAATGAAAATTCGGAGGTATAATGAGAATTTTTCCTCAATTTCAAAGCTTGGGTACAATTAGTAAGCAGTAAAGGAAACAAAATATTGAAAAATCGGATGTTTTGTGAATATTATCCCCCACTCACCCCCTCCCTTGCGAATTTTGGTACTCTGGTAAAATCATGTACAACTCGGATGTTATTTGAGTCAAACAAAAAAAGAAACACGCAAATCGGTTGGAAATTGAGGCCTGGGCAGAGTTTACAAGATTATGCACGCAACGCACGTTTTTTAAGCATTAACCCCCCCTTTCCCCCTCTTAAAAAGCAAAATCCTAAATTCCGGCGCCGTAGTGCACAACTAGATAGTATTTCGCGTCAAACGAAAAAAGAACCACGAAAATCGTTTGAGAACTAAGGCCTGGGCAGAGTACACAAGATTATGCCCAAAAACGCACGTTTTTCGAGCATTAACCCCCCCCTTTCCCCCCCTTAAAAGGCAAAATTCGAAATTCCGGCGACGTAGTGCACAACTAGATAGTTTTCCGCGACGAACAAAAAAAGAACCAGGAAAATCGGTTGAGAACTAAGGCCTGTGCAGAGTACACAAGATTTTGTTACACACACACACACACACATACACACACACACACAGACATACACCTATGGTTTTTTTCGCGGATTTGGATTCAGAATGGTCTAAAACGGATTACTGTGTGGTTATATTTTTTTTCTGTTGAGTGTTGTCCAACTTCACCCCAGATCGATCGCATAAGGACGCCCAAGTCTTACTGTGGGACGTCCTAAAAATTTGATAACTAGGTACATTTCTGATGTCTCGTATTTTCAAGACAATAATATACTCCAGAATATTTCGTCCCTATACCTGGTAAACCATGTAAGTCGGTATTTTTTCGAAAATAAGGTTTTGAGCTTTTCGGGTAAATTAGAGTCTCTTGATACATTTAATGAAGCCGTTTTCCAATCTGAAGAATAGTTTTTTATCCAGAAAGCATTAAAAAAACGCGTAAGTCGGTTACCTCTTTTTTCGCCGGAAAACCATGTAAGTCATAATAGTGAGCAGCTCACGCCGGTGGCAAGTTTCCATCAAAGATTGTCAGTTTTTCTTTTTTTTCATGTAAAAGTTTACAAAATTCATAAATGGAGTTCGGAGAAAGTGATCATAAATAGAAACCTTTTTATAAGGCTCAATTTCAGCAATAAATTCCACTCCTTGTGTTCTGCAGACACGTGATTTTCCATACTGTGGCCAACCTTAAGAGCACGACCTACCTACGTGTTTTTTTACTTACCTACCTAAAATCACGTGCTTTTCCGCATTGCTTCTAAATTATTTTTACATTATTTAGGAGGATATTTTAGATGAATTGATTGATTTTGTTGGCTGTTTGACCTAGCTGTAATGCTGATGTTAGAAAGAACAATAAGAGATTAGTAGTGTGCTATTGGTCTGCTTATGTTTTACAGGAAACTCTGTAAAATTAATGATACAAGAGATAATAATGAGATAATAATTAAGGAAATCCAGCTCTGACCTATCCCTAACCCATCCTCTAGTCCATCTATAACCCATCCCCAGCTCATCCCTAACCCAGCCTTGACCTATCCCAACCCCTAACCCATACCCAACCCATCCCTAGTCCATCTCCAACCTATTCCTAACACATCCCATTCCTAACCCATCCCTAGTCCATTTCTAACCCAACCCAGCCCTGACCTATCCCAACCCCTAACTTATACCCAGCCCACCCCTAACCCGTCCCTAGCTTATCTCCAACCAATCCCTAACCCCTATCCCATCCCTAACCCATCCTCAACCTATATCCAGTTCATCTCTAACCCATACCTAAATCATCCCTTGTTTTAATGAAACAAAAGTACCTAGTTGCCTAACACTTCACATTAAATGCATACCTACCTAGTTACGGTTGTGATAGGTAAAGTGTTCCTATAAGTAATGGTTGTAATTTAAGAAATGGTAATTGAGGAATTGGTAGTATATTGAATAATTTATTGCTCAACTCTAGTAATATCTTAAACTGAAGACTATCGTTCTGACTCTAGGAGCATATTCTCTAGGAAATATTTTCCTTTTGCATCGATTTGGGTACCTATTTTGTGTAACCTTGAAACCTGGAGAAAAAAAATTGAATAATATTCCTAATAATAAAATAACCCAAGCTGGGTATATTTTCATAAAAATCAAATTGAAAACCATGGAAGTCGGGTGTCAAAGGCTGGGTAAAAGCATGTAAGTCCATTTTTTCGTTCGCTGAAGTAAATTTTGATGAAATTAGTCTCAGGCTCTTTGAAATACTACTGTTACCACCAGTTTTAAGGAATGGAACGAAAAAAACTTATTGCATATGGAATGAAAACTGAATTATTTAGTTTTTAGTGTCCCCTCTAAAATTTGATAAACTCGACTTACATAGTTTACCAGGTATAGGGACGATTTATAATTTAAAAAAAAATTAATTAACCGTTGGTTGACGTTCTGAAGATCCTCTAATGGGCTACACTGGTTTTGCACTTATTTTATGTGATTCAAATACTAGCAGGTGCGTACTGCGTGACTAAATTGTAGGTTCTCAACATTCAATTTGTTGGCCGACTTCAAGCACCTAGTAGTTATAATCTTACAATAATAGAAAAGGTAGCCATTCAGTATCAGTCTATTTTCTAAAAGAAGAGTCTATTAGTAAAAGAAACCACCTGTTTACAACGATTGCGAATAATATGCTCTTCAATGACCTCTAAAACGGATTTTCTTGTGAAAAAGCCAGCTCAACCCGATATGCCACAGCATTGTGAAGATTTGTAGCATCAGGAGTCCAATCGCTTCTGAGCGGGTGAAGGTGTGACCAACGATGTGCTCAGTGATCCGACGAACGACTTCGATGGAGACTCTGAAGAGGGCGTACAAAAAAGCTCGAAGTCTCAAAGGGCTTTCAACCCAGAAGAAGTGGGTGTAGCCGACGGAAGTGATGCCCAGAGCCGCTCCGTACATGGCGTAGGTGGTTTGCTGTTTGGCATCCGGCGGTTTTGGTTCTGGCGGAGCTTTGGTCGTCGATAACTTTGGTGCAGAAGTGGTCGTCCCCTCAGGTTCTGGCTGGGGTTCTTCAGAGGTAGTGGTAGTGGTCGTTGTTACAGTTTTATTTGAAGTAACCGTACTTTCCTCTGTCACAGTAACAGTCGTCTTGTTTGGAGTGTCCGATGTGGATTCTGTCACTGTTACAGTAGTCTTGATGGATGTAGTAGAACTTGACTCCGTCACCGTTGTAGTCTTTTTTGTAGATGAACTGGACTCTGTCACTGTTACAGTCGTCTTATTTGAAGTAGCTGAACTTGTTTCTGTGATTGTCGTGTTCATAGGTGGAGTCGTAGTTATCGGCTTTTGATCCCTCACCAAAACAACATACAAAAACGCTCTCGTTTTATTACGGAGTACAAACGCCAAATACACGGCTCCTTTCACGGATGGATCGACCGTGAATGCCAAAGAATGTCTCGTCAATACCTTAGCGAGATGCTCGTTCGCCCCCCTATAACTGAAAGTGAGGAATAAACTGTCTCCAGAGGGTATTCCAAAATCTGTGTGACGACCACAATCCGAAAGTGGAATAACTTGTTGCGCTCCGCGATCACTTACTACTCCGAAGACGGTGTCCGATGGAACGAATTCGATGCCGTCAATCTCATGGTTGCAGATCGAGCTCAACATAATTAGTTGCGGATAATCAAGAGGTTGGATTTTGTCAATGTTGAAAATTTCTTTGCAATCAATATGAGATGAATTGTCTGATGAGATGATAAAGACATAATGTTTCTTCTCCTTTATGGTAACGGTTTGGTAATTTGACGGTGGATTGTCTGATCCTGGTAGATCCAACGTATACGTGAACTTGAACGTCATCTCTGTCGCACCATCTGGTAAGTGGAATTCTCCAAATGTATACGAACTAACAACCAATCTTTGAGGCACGGAATCAAATAAAGCTGGTGGCTCGGTGTTCAACGTACAACTTACCGAGGTCATCACGAAGTACGTAACGAATCCCGGACCTGGTTCGGGTAACGAACACTCATCAGGATCCAAGCACAAGAAATTCCTCCGTCCACCTCCATCCCTCTGTGCGTCTGATTCTGTCGATTCTGATGACGTAATGGAGTCCAACCGAATGATGAACAAAGAAATGGCAAATATATTGACGAAATGTGCCACTCCCAGAACCAGAATTTCACTCGTTGTGTCTTTGAAAGGTATTACCGCAATGGCTAATTCTGTCAAAGGTATCACAAGTACCTGATTGGAGTACTTGATATGTTTGAGGGTAGAGCTCTGAGCTTTGGCTTCTTCGTCAGAATCGGCGTTAGTGAGTGCTGCGTCTAAACTTGTGACTGAAAGTACAGGAAGAAGTAGCAAGATGAATATTACTATTTCGATAGCGCTTTTTCCCTTCCTTCTAGGAGGTTGTATTCTTATATCATCGCGAAGGCCGAGGAAAATTCGTTTTATCCCTTTTTCATTGATGAAGTTTCCAGTCACGTCTTTCTTAATTTTCAGAGCAGACATTATGAAATAAAGGAGAACGGGTATGACCATTACCCACACTAAACAAATAAATAGAACCACGTTACGACCGGTTCTCGGATGACTTGGTATGCAAATGAAAGCCAAATATTTGCCAAGGAGGCTCACAACGCACTGAAAAAACGATACAATGAAGCGAACTTCCCTCCTCGAAGGGTTCAGGTTTTGGTTGAAAATGAGACTGTATGTCGAAGGACAGACGACAAACAAAGCAGCAATCGTCGAGAATATAATCGTGATTGTAGGTCTCAGCCTCGACGAGCAAGTGATCAGAGCCCAGACGGGAGTGGTGCAGCACAGGCACAAGCCGACGAGGCTGACGAGGTACCTGTGGTCGTTGCTGTCCACCACCAAAGCGACGACGAGGGTGCTCACCAACGCCACAACGAATATCCACAGATCGAGCTGCTTGAATAACAGTGGTGCGAACTCTTCGTCGGGAAAGACGACCAAAAACGTGTATATCGACAAATTCACTAGCCAGTGCTCGACCAGTTCATACGCCCATAGAATGGAGATGACTTTCAAGTCATTTTGTTTAAAATTCACGTTTTTCGGTTGCTGTTTTTCATCCTGCATCTGCGGATTCAACGTTTGGTCTTCGCACTTCCGTTCAGTTATTTACCTACGTACACCAACATTAGAAAATCATCTTTAAATAAAAACTTCGTTTTAAACCTATTTAGCAGCTCGCTTTTGTTTAATCATCACCTCAGATCTGTTACTGTGACACAAGTTAGTTGACTGATTATGGTTGACTGATGTTGGTAGGTACATTTAGCTAAGGAAATTGAGGTAAAAGTACTTATGAACTTAGTAAACGAATCAAGTCTTGTGAATAATCAAGAAAGGGCTTCATGGGGACTCCTTTACTTACTTTCTTTCCTATTTGAGCCGAAAGACTCATAAAAGAGGAAAGTATTGCGATTGGTAAAGGAAACAGCTACCTGCTGCTCTGCATTTGGAAACAAAGATAATTTCTTCGACCCCCCCCCCCCCCCCATTAAGTTGGACACGCTCTTTTCGAAAGTGGTCCCAATTTCAAAGTTTGATGTTGAAGTAGGGGTAATTACAACCCAATTTCACAAATAAACCTATGGTTTTTAAGGGAAAATGCCTTTATTTTTACTTTATTTTTTTAAAGTTAAAACGCCTTCATTTTGGGCTCAAGCCGCCTCAAAGGTTTTACCTTCATATTGTTGCAAATTTTTGGCTTCAGCTCAATGATGAGGTATACATCGGGAAATCGTGAGGAGTTTCTCTTGAAATATTCACACAGCTAGTCGGGTTGTCAGGTGTTTTCTAGTGTTTCAGCAGCTGATTTTTTATACCTATATTATTGAATTATTTGAGGTGTTTAACCCTTAAAAACATCACCTTAAAAAACTTATTTTTGTTTTTGAAGGTAAAGCGTCTCACTGGTTAGTTGAGGCATTTCACCTTCAAAAACTTGGCAAAAAAATATTCTAATCCACCTTAACCATAATAGGGATGGGCGATAGTCTATAGTTCAGCACTATCGATAAGTTAATACTATCGATTAAAAACTATCGATACTATAGTTTTTGATAGTGTCTCTCCCTATTCAGTACCTACATGTCCGATGGAGAATTTAATGTAATTGAATTATCTATTACTTGCAGGATTCGGTATATTCATAAGATTAAACAAAGATTTCAAACAAAAACTACTTTATTTAAAATGTATAAAAATAATTTCTAGGTTAGCATTGCTCCTTGAGCCACATATTGCCAGTAGAAGGTAAGAGGTAAAGTCGATACTACGAATTTTGTGTCTGCACAAATGGTGAATGTGCGATTTAATAAATGAAATATAACATATGAATATGTAATAAATACTGACACGAGACTCAACTTCGAGAATATCAGTGAATTGAGGAGTTATTTCACATTGAATTGCCGGAGTTTGGAGGCTGCACCGCTCGTCTCAGTATTATCACAGCTCTCCAAATGCTGAGATTTTCAAATACAAATAAAAGTAAAAATCTATCGATAGTGGATGGCTATTGATAGCCAAGAACCATCGATACTTCGATAGTAACTATCGACTATCGTCCATCCCTAAACCTTAAGCATAATCGATTGAAAAATAGATAAGTTAGTGAGTACCTTCTATATTTTTGTGTGTAAATTTAATTATTTTTTATGTTTTAATGTACTTTTGGTACCTAAGTTTTATCGAAATAAATGTCGGCATATTATTTCCAAAAAATGAGGTACATAGCAAAAAGTGAAGGAGTGCTATATCAAGGGTTCGTATGAAAAACATTGAAACAAATTTCTGGTGTTTTTGTTGGAATTGTGTAATAGTGACACTCGATAAGACAACAAAAATGTGTTTTATTAAGTAATGTTGTTACCAAACAATGAACAAACATTCTTTTCACAAAAATATTATTCTCGCTAGAACTTTCGTTCGTGCATAATTGTGAATATAATTTGCCTTTGCTAATTATCTGCTTATTCAACTAGCTTCCACATATAAATTTCTGTAGGTTATGGGCCCAGCACGCTTCCACTGGCCGCTCTTACACAGGTTTCTGTTTCACCTTTGGAGGAGCATGCGTCAGTTGGGAGTCACGCAAACAGCGCACCATAGCACTCTCGACCCAAGAAGCCGAATACATGTCGTTGACTGAAGCCGCGAAAGAGGCTATGCATCTCCGACAGCTCTTGACTGATATGGGGAGCCCTCAAGGACCTATTGAAATCTCGAATGACAATTTAGCGGCACAAGATCTCATCAAAAATGCTATAATAAGCTCAAAATCGAAACATATAAACATCAAAGAGCATTTTATTCGAGAGAAGGTAAAAAACGTCTGCCAAGTGGGTGTGGCACATTGCTTCCTCGTATCCATAACCTGATTGTATAGATGATCCGATACACAGTACCTAGTTAATCTCTAAACATCAAAACAAGTTAATCTGTAACATCCTTGAAAATTTCATTGAAATCGGATGGAAAATGTAGAAGTTATGGCCGTTACAAGGAATTCACGTTTGCGCATGCGCAGTCGCTTCTATCAGTCCGAGGATGATGATTTTCATAGGGGACCGTCTACACACCAACCCGCACAATCCCTGAAAATTTCATCGAAATCGGATAATAACTTCGTATAGTTATGCGCGTTACAAGGAATTCATAACAGACGGACAGACACACAGACAGACAGACACACAGACACGGAACCAAAATTGTTCAGAAAGGTCTAAAACGCAAAACGCGAGTGAAAATTTTGATTTTGGAGAACTTTTTTTTTTTCGTCCTTGAAAAGTGAAAACAAAGCTTCCGCTACCTTGGTAGACTCGGAAGCAAAATGGTGAAATTGTTGTGTCCTACAAACCTTCTGCATCCATGGAGGCTGACATATTCACCAAAGGTCTACCCAGCCCTCGGCACGACGAACTCACTAAAGCAATAGGGCTCGTCAATGGTGACTCAATGAGTCAGGTCTATCGAGCGAAGGGGAGTGTTGGAATTGTGTAATAGTGACACTCGATAAGACAACAAAAATGTGTTTTATTAAGTAATGTTGTTACCAAACAATGAACAAACATTCTCTTCACAAAAAATATTATTCTCGCTAGAACTTTCGTTTGTGCATAATTGTGAATATAATTTGCCTTTGCTAATTATCTGCTTATTCAACTAGCTTCCACATATAAATTTCTGTAGTTTTGATTAGTGAGTTTGTACTCAAACTTACCTGGAGCTACAGGGATATCAGCTTAACGCCAGGAATGCCAGTTGGACGAAAATTCAACCTGAAATTGTTGCTTACTTTGCTTTACTGTAGGTATATCAGCAGATGTACTGTGTAGAGTCACCACCAGCTTATCGCTCGACAATTGGGTACTTCATTTTGCTTCCGACTCTACCAAGGTAGCGGAAGCTTTGTTTTCACTTTCCAAGGTTGAAAAAAAACTCTCCAAAATCGAAATTTCCACTCGCGTTTTACGTTTCAGACCGTTCTGAACAATTTTGGTTCCGTGTCTGTCATGAAATCCTTGTAGCCGGCATAACTATACGAAGTTATTGTCCGATTTCGATGAAATTTTCAGGGATTGTGCAGGTTGGCGTGTAGACGGTCCCCTATGAAAATCATCACCCCCGAACTGATAGTTCTGCATGCGCAGAACGATAATAGGCCGAAATTGAATGAATACGTGCCACCATACTGCGAACTAACTTAATTCATATTAATTACTGACAGAGGCGAGGCAGGTCCGCGAATCCACTACATCTCGCCTGTGACCTCGAGAACCTTAAAAACATTTCTTTTTCTTCACCAAATACCATCACGTTATCTGAAACAATTATATTGGAGTTTCTGAGATAAATAATGAGAAATATGCGTACCGCCAGACCGCAAAAAGTTGTTCACAACGTACGAATCGGGCGAATGATTTTTTACGAGCAGAGTCAGTAAGCGTGGAGACTACATTAACACACCTGAGTGTTCAATCACTCAACTTTGAAGGTCGAGATTAACATCAATTAAAAACGTCTTCATTATTATTCAAGAGGTCCTTAAAAAAATAAATAAAAAGGGTACATAATTTATGTGAAAAATCCAGGATTTTCGAAATTATCTTTATTTTTGTTTGAATAATTTATTTTGCGTTACGCACCGAACGCTGCTCATTACATTTGCGAGTAAAATTAAAAAGAGAAAATCAATCTTACAAAATATCACAATATCATCCATTGTCGAGTCTCTCTAAATACCTGTAACATTCACTATCTGCTTGACGCATGGAAATGTGATAGGAAAATAATTTATTATTATGTAGGTACAAGTAATAGGAAGGTAAAGAGAATGTACCTAATATTTATTCGTACTTCGAAATAAGTTTTTAAAAAAACGTTAAAAAATAAAAGTTCATACCTAGTATTTAAGTACTATACAACACTTAAGAATTGCCAACCTTTGTAGGACACGATTCAAAAATTATTAGATTAATTATATCCATACTCAATTACTTACCTCTGTTTAATGGAATCTTCAATTGGAACGAATCCGCAAATGAAGTACATTTCTAGATAGGAAATATGTAGGATACACTCTTGAAATAGTAAAACTTCTTTCCAATTGTATACGAGGGGGGATCCAAAAGTAACAGGAATCGCGCTGGAGGCGAAAGACAGGTGTGATTGGCTGGTTGGCAGGTGGGGGGTTTGAAAGGGACACATCTCACGATTCAGTGCCCGAAGTAGGGATGCTGTGAGTTTAACGGTTCGTCATTGAGATTTTTTTCTTTGAAACAAGTTTTTCCGTTTTGGCGAAAACGTGTGATGGTAGACAGCGTGGAGCAACGCGTGGCCGTGAAATTTTGTTTTCTGTTGGGAAAATCGCCGGCTAAAACTCTCGTAATGCTTAACCCCAATTGGACCATGGTTTCATTAGTGACACCAAAAACATCTTATGAATTCCACAGCTGTCCCATAGTGTCAACAGATTAACTAGATTTAAATTGAAATTTAAAAATTAATGGATAGAGCTGATTTTTTTAAAACCGTTTTTTGGAGGTCACTAGAATTCAAAAAATGATGTTATAACAAAAATTAGAAACATTTTTTCATTGATTTTTTTTTTGGGAAATTTTTGTCATAACTATTTTGAGACTTCCGATAGCCCACAAAAAATTCTGCTGTCCATTAAATTTAAAATCGCAATTTAGTTTTGGTTACTCCGATTACACCTTGGGACAGCTGTGGAGTTCTTGAGATATTTCGGTGACACTATTCATTCCAGATACTTTGGTCCAATTAGGGTTGAAACTGCTTAAGGGGATGCTGTATTAAGCAAGACACGTGTCTACGAGGGGTTTCAACGTTTTAAAAATTGGCAAATGAGGATTGAAGACCAATCTCGTTCTGGCCGCCCTTCAACGTCAAGAACTGACGACAACGTTGATAAAATCAACATCATGATTCGCGAAGACCGTTGTCGAACGGTTGATCAATTGGTTGAGATGTCTTGGAGTTTAATCCAGAGAATTTTATCGGAGGATTTGTGGAGAAGGGTTGCAGCCAAATTTGTCCCACGCCTTCTCACAGACGAGCAAAGCCCCCGCACTCATTGCCCTGTCTGTGAAGCAGTTTCCTACGAAAAATGGCATGACACCCCCCCATTGTTCACCCCCCCACCCTAATCACCTGATCTCGCCCCCCCCCCCCCGCAACTTTTTTTTTGTTCCCCCGACTCAAAAGGGAAATGAAAGGAAAACGGTTTTCGGCTGTGGAACATGTGAAACAAAAATCGCTGGATGGCCTCAACCTCATTTCTTTAAATGAATTCCAAAAATGTTTTGAACAATAAAAGGCGCGATTGGAAAAGTGTGTTGCAGTCAGTGGTAATTACTTTGAAGGTGATCAAAATTTGGTGTAAAAATATTAAAAATTGAGAATTTATGACGAAGTTCCGGTTACTTTTGGTTCCCCCTCGTACACTGGTTAAAATTTATTTGGGACTATGGTCAGAGGTTCACTCCTCCGCTATCAGTCAATATATCGCCTTCATCAGGGCTCAAGAATGGAAGTACTGTGTGAAATCCACACCGACGTCTACAACAACATTTTGATTGGCCATCAAGAAGCAATGGAGCTTATTATTTAGAACCAGAAAACTATTGAAATTGCATACGAGTCTGCAACATATTGTGACATTTTATGTTTTTTAAATATAATTTATGAATAAGTTTAGGGCTTTCCGACGAATGGTGAACGATTTTTCTACGATCACGAATGACGAAGATGAAGTTTCGTAGCAGCGACTTGGTTGTAAGTGGAAATCATTAAAAAACTGACTGTAACGCTTTTTCGTGACCGATTTTGTGACCAATTTTGTGACACTTTCATGTGCCAAAGTAAGGACTCAATAAAATTGACAAAAAAATAAAATAAAATAAAATAAAAACAACTCGAGAAAAAAAAAGAAATGCTCTACGTTTTGGACAACGTAAGGTGTCCTGGTGTCCACAGGATTTAGATACTGATTTAAGCTCAGTTCAGCTTAACGGGTAATAACGAGAAATTTTACTAATGTTGGAAGTATTTTGGTTGAGATTGAATTTTATCAGTAGTATTGTACCAGCTGCTCAACTGTGTTCCATTGTTTACTGATGATTTTAATGTAGAAGTTAGTCTGTACAAGTGGAAATCATTAAAAAACCAACTGTAATGCTTTTTCAAAACCGATTTGGTTACCAAATTTGTGACGCTTTTTCGTAACTTTTTTTCGTTCATGTGCCACAGTAAAGACATAAAATGTCAAAAACTAACTGTAACGCTTTTTCGTGACCAATTTTGTGACGTTTTTTTCGTTTTTGTAACGTTTTTTCTTTCATGTGCCAAAGTAAAGACATAAAATACGAAAGGCAACATTTAAATTGGAATGTAAAACCCAAAATTTATTATGAATTATGAAATTGGTTGAAAATTGGAAAAGGAATGTGAAGAAACCATGAAATTTCTCCCTTAGAGGGGAAAAAATAGATCATGGATATGTCCATTGTTTCTATGAACAATGACAAAGCCGTGTTTTTTGCAGACGAGTGATCTATATAGAAAAATAATAAACCTTTGTGTGATAATTTGCAGCGTTTTTGCTCTTAGTTCCCTTCACCAATGGCATATTCAATGATAGTTTCTCAATAGTTGTCTGGTTCTAAATGATAGGCTCCAAAATTTTGTTGTAGACGTCGGTGAGGATTTGACACAGTTGTTTCATCCTTGAGCCCTGATTTCCTGATGAACATAATTTATAGACCAAAAGTTTGGTAAAAGACTAGTGAGTCTCAGACCTTAGTCCCGATCAATTTTGACCATAAGTTTGGTGGGTCGATCTATGTAGTTTCTAAATATCGATACCTTAAAGCACAAAGGCGCTATGTCCATCCATCTTCTACATTTTTCTTTTTCTTTTAATTTCAGAAAAACTCAAATTTAACAAAACTATTATTGACCTTCTTGACCTTTATAGCTTTAAAATGTGTTGAAGAAATTAAAGTATTTAGTGTAACAAGCCATTATTGTGGGAATTGTGCACTGGTGATACTTTATTTTTCATTTTTCTCAAAACTCCGTTGTTGGACATAGCGCTTTTGTGCTTTAAGGTATCGATATGTACTCTGGTATAGTTTATAAAAACATTTTGTTTTATACAATTTTTTAGTTGAATATTCGATTTAATATCAAAATTCGGACTTGCTATTTATCCAACAGCCGGTTGATAGCGATTTCGTCTCAATAAGTGCTTTAATGTCTTTTGGTTAAACTTCCAACCAACACAGGTTAGTGTTTAAGGTGTTAAACCAACACAATGAGATGTGTATTTATACGCTAAAATATTCAATTCACCTCACTGAACGAATAAATGTTGAAATTCAGATTGACATTTATCCAAGTTTCCCTGAAAATGACCTTGTTGCGGCGGTTATGAGAAAATATCGTTCGCTCAGTCGTTCGATTTGAGCCAGGCGGTGAAAGAGGCCAAGTGAGTGTTTCCAGGGTTGTACTTGGCGAAGACTTTGGCGAAGTCGTTGGGTCTCTTCTCTTTCAGCTTCCGGAAGGCGATCCTCGTCTGGCTTTTCTGCTCTTTCGAGCATTTGGCGCAGTTAGTCCGAAAAATCTCGCCCAGGTACTCTGTAAAAAAAAATATATATATATCAACTGTACTTCAAGGAATTACTTCTGTAGGGAACCATTAGTAAAGTTGAGGTATGAACAACTTAATTTGAACTCGAAACTCGGAAAACAAGAGGCTAAATGTTCATTATGTAACTTGGGTCAGGAAGAAGATACTTTTCATTTCTTATGCAGTTGTCCAGTTATGTCTGAATTTAGAATTTCATATTTTGGTAAAAGTTATTTTGAGGGAGAGGAAGTGGTTGAGGTTTTAAACAGTTCCAACCACGTGGAATTAATGAAATTGTATAAATGTGTTAGGGACGCATTAAAATATAGGCAGTTTCTGGTAGAGCAGTTTAATTTTTAAAAGAGTTTTTATTTATTGTATATATACTCCTGCTCAAAATTAGTGCACCACCATCTATTTCTTCGTTTGCCCCCTTATTTTTTCCTTTATCAAGTTTTTATCTATATGCACACATTGTTTGCAAACTCAGAAAAACAAATGTAACCAAAAAAGGCACAAATTCGAGAAAAAAATATGTTTTTAATGAATTATAGAAAAATGTACTTCTTGTGGTAAAATTATAAAAATGGAAAAAAAGGTTTGAATTATGCCAGTTTAGCTTTTCAATACTTGGTATTACCTCCTCTAGCTAGGATGAGGGCTTGGAGCCTTCGAAACATGCCTCTAATCAAGTTTTGGATACCTTCCTGTGGGATATATCTCCACTCCTCTTTCGCTGCTGTTTCCAGCTGCTGAAGATTGTCTGATGGTGGATCTCTGGCTCGAATTCTTCTTTTCACCATCTCCCAAACATGCTCTATCGGATTCATGTTTAGGCTCCTTGGTGGCCAGTCCAGGATACAAAATTTATAGGGGAAGAAGGAAAGAGACAAACGAAAAAATGGATGGTGTGCGCTAATTTTGAGCAGGAGTGTATATTAAAAAAAAAAAAGAAATTGTTTAAAAAAAGGGGGAAAATAACCCTAACGATTGTATTAGAATATTCAATAATTTCTGATTACTTAAAATGGTTTTTTTAAAAGTTAATTTCAAGTGTTTCATTTTTTTTTTAAGTATCTATGTCAATGGAATAATTTTAAAATATATTTTTAGTTTATTTATTTATTTTATTTTTTATTTTATTTTTATGGCTCTTAGGCACTCTATTTTGTTTTTTTTTTTCAATCTAACGGTAGACTCGGATTGACGGCAATATGCCAAATCCTTATTCATGTTATTTTAGATTTTCCAGTGGTTTTTTTTTTCTTTTCTATAAGAAACATGCTTTTCTTCTTCTTTCTTCTTCTTCTTCTGTAGGGAACCTTCAAATGCATATGATATCATTATTATTAATAGGTAAAGGCACACCAGGCTAGGGGAATCCTCGAATAACAGGGTCAACTACCCCTTTTTACCTCCTGTACCGGGATGGGTTGAAGAGGTAAACAGTTTCTACTTCCCCCTTGAAACTCCTATTTTCGAGAAAGAAAAGCAATTGCGATAGGTCCAAAACTGTAGGCAATGTTTGATCATTCTTTCCCGCGGAAATCCCCTGTCTGTCATTACAAAAACGACTTCCGAAGCTAAGAAAACCAAAATAAATGTCAAAAACGCTGCAAATTATTACACAAATGAGTATTATTTTTCTTTACAAATCGCTTTCTTTACAGAGCAAAGATCACAGCTTTGCCATTGGCACTACCTAACAACCGTCTTTTACCTTCACAATCAAGTTCATTTTAAAGAAACAAATGCTTCACTCTCAATGTGAAGAAATAGAGAGTTCCGGGTGCCTTTATTAGGAAATTTGAACACTAGTTGCTAAGGACACAAAACTGAGTACAACTCAAAGAAACGAACAACGATCGCATTTTGATCAGATAAAATTTGAACGGAGATTTGGCCTCTTAGCGATTCACACTCGTGTTTCTGATTTATCGTCATAGCAACCCTTAAGTTCTCATAGGGAGCGAACGGTTGGTCCTACAGAGCTCTGGGTGGTCTCATTGGATTCTAAAAATTCACTATTATTTTAAATTGAAGAATACACAATACCTTAATATCAATTTTTTTTGAGCTATGGCGTTTTGAAAATTGCAACTCTTGTTTTTCGAACCTTACAAGTGACCAAAAGCTTCGGGGCACAACTAGACCCCAAATGGAGCTCATAGCCAAATTTCATCAAAATGGGTCCTAAGGAAAGTGCCGTGCACGGTGGACGGACGGCCAATTTTTTATTCGATTTTCGGATTCTACGTACCTTGAAACGTAAACCAACAAATTTTGAGGGCGAGTTAAAATTTTTTTCTCTTGGTCGATTCCAAAGGTTCATTATTGACAATAATAAACCAAAAGAACTAGTAATGAACCGATAAAGTAAGTAGGTAGGTCAGAATTTTGAAGGATGCTAGAGGCCTAATATAAATTGGGATCAAAAGTCTGATTTTGAATTGATGTTGAGTCGAATACGATTCTGAAGTTGGAATAAGCAAACTCAGACCCAGCTTACTTTCAAAAATATTAGCAAAATCGGATCATTTGTTTTTTTTTCACAAACAATTCCGTTTCACCAACCAAAAAACAATGACTGTACTGTAGTAATGAAATCAGGTGAAACTGATTTGCCCGGCACGAAGGAAGTTTAAATGAAAGGGCTATTTGAGAACGTTGGATGGTGGTTTTCGCTCAAGATGAGCACACCCTCGAGCCGAGTGACGACTTTGCGGAAGTTTTGCTGAGGACGGCTGTTAAGCGGAAAGTAGGAGACGAGATTTCAAAAAAAAAAAAAAAACACCAAATTTTTAACCACACCTCCACAAACCTAGTGGAGACAGTCCTAAGTCTGTAAAAGTGGGAAGGGAAATTAAGGTGTTCAAATGGACGCAGGTGCCCTAGGTAACGGGGGCCTAAAGTAACAGTCTACTTCTATTTCAGCTGGGTGTCCACCGTAACTTGGGTGCCGAAAGTAAAACTCGATTTTGAATTTTGGTTACCGAGAGAATCGCTTTTTAGGGCCCACGTGCTGAACGTAGTACTCCCGAAGTGACGAATTTCTTTCTTTTAATTCTGGATTGTAGATAGTTCGTGGAACTTTTCAAGAAAATGGAACACGAGAGCAAAGAAAATACGAAAATTTTGACTCACAAACCTCGCTCAAATCATACTTTAAAATGCTCGAATCTTGGCATAATGAAGAAACTCTTCATCTCTAAAATAATGAAGAAACTCTAATTTGGGATTAATAACCTAAAAAAGCACGCTTTCTGATCGCTTCCTTCGCCATTTTTGGATTGGCTAGTAAGACAATTTCTTGAAGATTTCTATTTGGTTTGCAGCATTCTCTCTATTTTTAATATCTCTAGGAGCATCAGTCATTGAAATTGAAATGTCTAACTTGAATAAAATTAGAAATTTTTAATTTTACCGATGTCATTAGGTAATAGGTAATTAATACCCCTAGAGAATCGATGAACAATATCAAAATCCGCTGAAAATTCATTGAGAAAGATTCGAAAAATTGATTACCTCATAGAAGGTGGGATCTAGAAGATAAGTTGGAGTCTAACCCAATTATTGCTGTACCGTAGAAACTTCTATTTTCGAGAAAAAACGCGATTGCGATAGGTCCAAAACTATAGTCAATGTTTAATAATTTTTTCCGTGGTCTGTCAATACAAAAACGATTTCTGAAGCTGAGAAATCCATACTAATTTTCAAAAAAGAACTAGTAATGAATAGATAATGTTATGTCTGCGTGTTGTCGATTGAAGGAGATGACCTTCTCGATGCGGTGTTTGTGTTTTCTTTAACCCCTACTCAATGAAGAGAGAAAAGTCCCTATTCTAGCGACTGCACTTTCGCACCGGCGGCTTTCAGCCCGACCGACGTGCGGAGTGCAGGGAGATCAGGCTAGCCCGGCAACCCCGGCGTTTCATAAGAAACCGACCAACGGGAGGCGGGAGATTTACCTAGTGAGCCTAGTACTTCGAGGAGATCCCTTATCGGAGGAGAAGGTAGAGAGCAAAATGGGTAAGACGATTGACTGGACTAGATTGCATACTGGAGCATCCCTGAGTGAGCTTATATACCCAGAGAGATTAGTTGAGGGAGAGAGAGGTGGAAGGGTGACGTCATGCTGACGTGTTCTCCCCATACCTCGTCCCTCCCTTGTGGGTGGTGGCTCACTCAGGGATCCTCTTGTACTTCTTTATTCAAGAACTATTTGAATGTTGAAATGTGGGTCATAACAGATAAAGTAGGTGGGTCAGGAATAAAAAACTAATAATGTTGTGGAAAACCATTTTAATAAAAACGGTGTTGAGTAGAAGTTGTCTATTTCCACGAAAATAATGAGTTACAAGTTATTGTTTGTTACTGACGATGACCGAACCGTCGAAATTGATTTAACTTGTAACTCTTTATTTTCGTGGAAATAGACAACATTCTTCTCAACTCCGTTTTTATTAGGTCGGTCAGAATTTTGATGAATGCTAAAGGCCTAAAATAAATCGGGGTCAAAAGTCTGATTTTTTTGCCAATCTAATCGGGTTTTAGAGCTGAAAAGTGGGAATGTTGAAGTGTTGTTTAGTCGAATACGATTCTGAAGTTGGAATAGCAAACTCAGACCCAACTTACTTCCAAATTTGAGCAAAATCGGATCGTTAGCCGGTGGAGAAAAGGAGTACCAAGAAACCCTTTTGCGCGTGAACACTTGCCATTGGTGTGATGATCATGAAATTCATAAAAGACTTATTGTGGATAACCCACGCAAATCCCAAAAACATCTGGGAAAAAAACAAAATTGGACCCTGATTTTGTACAGTTTTGTTGTACCAACATTGATCCGTGAAAGGTTAGAATATTTTAACTAACCGCGAAGTTTTAGAGTAAGTTACACCAAAAAAGATTTCTTTCCTTTTGGTGTATTATTTTCAATAATGAAAATGAACCTTTGGAATCGACCAAGAAAAATTTTTTTTTTTAACACCCCCTCAAAGTTTGATGGTTTACGTTTCAAGGTACGTAGAATCCAAAAATCGAATAAAAATTTGGCCGTCCGTACGCCGTACGCGGCACTTTCCCCACTTAGCTTTGACCGATTTTGATGAAATTTGGTATGTAGGCTCCATTAGTTGTGCCCCGAAGATTTTGGTTGATGTAGGTCACTTCTAAGGGTTCAAAAATAAATTTTGAAATTTTTATAACGCCCTAACTCGAAAAATTTTGATATAAAGGTATTGTTTTTCCTTCAATTTAAGATTCTATAGAATTTTTAGAATTTTTTGAGACCACCAGGAGCTCTGTAGGACAAACCGTTCGCTCACTACGAGAATTTAGGGTTTGGACGTACGATAAATCAGAAACACGAGTGTGAATCGCAAAAGAGGCCTAACTCCGTTCAAGTTTTAGCTGACCGAAATGCGATTGACGTTTTTCTTCATGTTGGATGATTGGTGGCTTTGCAGACGAGGGATCTATAGAAAAATTCTATAGAAAAATAATAAACCATTGTGTAATAATTTGCAGCGTTTTCTTTTGATGTTATTATTCTGCACCATTCATTGTGATATTACTTGGGAACTAACTGCACTCCGACTAACTAAAATAAATATGATCATCAACACGATGTCTTCGTTTTGAATGGGACAATAGGAAGACGTGACAATGCGGTTTACAACTTGTCCACAATAGAGCCCGTTGACTTGATAGGTTTTTTCGGGCTTTTGTTCGGAGAAGGATGTGAAATCATTGCTGAATTAATGGATACTTCGCGATTTATCGTCCCATCATTACGGTACCGAAGGAAGAGGAATTTTGAGGTCACCGGTCGAAGCTCGTGTAAACTTGGTTCAACGTCAACTAGTCATAAACACCAGTAATGAGACGGAATTTATTGTGAATCGGATGGTAGGCTTCCTATTGTTGTACTTCGTTATCTGAGAACCGAATTTCTGGTTCCATGATTATTGAGTACGTCTGAGCACCGATTAATTTTCACGGAGACATCGTCAGTAGGAGCCACGGCACACATGAAAAACGCTGCAAATCATTATACAACGGTTTATTTTTTCCTGAGAAGATCACCCGTCAGCGATGAACACGGCTTCTATCAACCCTTCATAGGAACACGGGTAGGTGTGGGGAAGATTGTGTGGGTCTCGTGGGCACAAAGGGATTCTAACACGCGGGAGTTGTATTCTGATAGATTTCACAATATTTGCTCATTTAACAATAGTTGATTGTCTTGGTCATTCGTTTCTAAAAATTAAACACTATCTTGGATGAAAAAAACTCATGAGCATTAATTAATATTGAATAATTAAATATCCTCATTAGCGAACGGTTGGGCCTACAGAGTTCTAGGTAGTGTCTTTTGACTCTAAAAATTCTTGAAAATTTCAAACTAATGAAAAAACGCAGCAAATGATTACACAAAAATGTATTATTTCTATCGGCCAGCCAAAATTTGAACGGAGATTAGGCCTCTTTCGCGATTCATACTCGTGTTTCTGATTTATCGTAAGTCCAACCCTTAAATTCTCGTAGTGAGCGAACGGTTTGTCCTACAGGGCTCCGCGTGGTCTCAAAAAAAATCTAAAAATTCTATACTATCTTTAATTGATGGAAAAACAATACCTTTATATCAACATTTTTTGAGTTAGGGAGTTTTCAAAATTTCAAAATTCATTTTTCAACCCTCAGAAGTGACTTACATCAACCAAAATCTTCGGGGCACAACTAGACCCCAAATGGAGCCTACATACCAAATTTCATCAAAATCGGTCCTAAGGAAAGTGCCATGTAAGGCGAGCCAAATTTTTATTAGATTTTCGGATTTTACGTACATTGAAACGTAAACCAACAAATTTTGAGCGGATTAAACTTTTATTTTTTTGGTCGATTCCAAAGGTTCATTATTGAAAATAATAAACCAAAATAGAAGTTATGGTTGTTACAAGGATTTCACATTTGCGTATGCGCACAAAATACTTTAAATTTGGGGGTCATGATTTTCATAGGGGACCATCTCCACCCCTACTCGCATAAATCCTGATAATTTCATCGTAATCAGAAGGGAAATATAGAATTTATGGCCGTGGCAAGGAAATACACGTTTGCGCATGCGCAGCGGCTACTATCAGTCCGGGGGTAATGATTTTCATATGGGACCATCTACACGCCAACCACAATCCTTGAAAATGTCATCGAAATCAGATGAGAAACATAGAAGTGGCAAGACAGACACACACGGAACCAAGATTGTTCAGGAAGGTCTAAAACGTAAAACGTGAGTGGAAATTTTGATTTTGAGGAACATTTTTTTTTTTCAACTTTGAAAAGTGAAAACAAATCTTCCTTTGGTAGACTCGGAAGCAACAACACATGAATGTCAAAAGTTTTCGAGTTCGGGCGTTTTGAAAATGTTTTCTCCCACTTTTTACCACTTGGAAGTGGCTTTCAATAACCAAACAATGTTTTGACATACCTGGACCCCAAATGGAGGTGATACACCAAATTTCATCAAAATCGGTCTACAGAAATTGAGAAAAATACGGCGGACGGCCGGGAGATTTTTCATTCGATTTTCGGATTCTATACATACTTTGAAACGTAAACCATTAAATTTTTCCTTCCTCGATTCTAAAGGTTTATTATTTAAAATATTAAACCAAACAGGAATTCGAACGAGCAGGCTTGTATAGCGCTGTCAACAATGGAGGCTGAATTCGTGGCAATATCGGCTTGTAGTATGGAATTGGTTTGGATGAAGCATCTCTTGGACGAAGTGAATTACCCAATAAAAAGAGAGCCGATGATCTTAAGTGACAATCAAGCTGCGGTCCATTTCGCCAAAGGGACTAGTGTGAGCTCGCATTCAAGACATATAGACATTCGGTAAGTACTTTTATGTTCGAGAACTTTGGAAAAAGGGGAAACTGAGTATAGACCATACACCTACTTCAGAGAACGATACGGACATTCTCACCAAGCCATTGACAGGAATCAAGAACCGCAATATCCTGAAGAGGCTTGGTTTAATTTGACAGCTGAAATCCAAATCCTGAATAGAAGGGGGAGTTTGTTGGTGGGCTACTTCATAGGATTTGGTATTCGATCTCCATACAACCACATGTTGTTTAGGTACTTTATTGAAAAATCTTTATTACTTTATGTTTACTTTATTACTTTATGTTGTTTACTTTATTACTTTATGTTGTTTACTTTATTGAAAAATCCTTATTACTTTATTACTTTATTGAAAAAGAAGAAGAAGAAGAAGAAAAATCACTTTTGATGTTTTATTGGATGTGAAAACAATATAATTTTGTATTAAAGAATTGTGACTTCTGCTTGTCTCTATAACACTCATCATCATCTTTATTGAACATTTCCTTTGTGGATACTTTAGAACGTGCCAAATTTATACTACTTGAAACCAATAATTTCTCGAGTCTATGATACCCAATCCATATCTGTAAGCTACACTGCCCACTCAAATTGACGTTCCAGATACACAAGTAATTTTTCCTCCTAATTCATCATATGACTGAACAGGTTACAATAGCAACTAAGAAAATATCCAGCCCCATGTGTGTAACGAAATAGTTTTCCCCGTTGCTTCCTAGAATCGTTCATTATAATTACTATTGATTTCATCCGGAATTTTTCAAAACTAGTTAATCGAGGATCTGCTCAACCTCAGAGTGACATTTAACGTTTCTTTCTTTCGAAAATGCCCCAACCTCTTGACATCCCGTACGATTTCAAAAATATCCTCCAAGACTTCACGATTCAGTATTTGATCGATCGACCGGCAGACATCGTCCACTTCGGAGTGACTTATTTCAACGATCTGCGCCAGAACAGGCAATCGGTTATCGAGAAGGACTTTGGCCAGACGAAGGAAACCTCATCTTTGGGACAAACGAGCGGTGAGGTTCTTGAAAACAGAAAAGTTCCTGAGAAACCGTTCGATCTAAAAACTGATTAGAATTCTGAGAAACTAATCAAAGCATACCTCATAAAATTTTTAAATTAAGATAATAATGAAAATGTAGGCTACCGTGGAAGACAGTTAAAAGAAAACGACAAACTTAAGTATAAAAAATATACGAATGATGAAAAATCCAGAGAAAAACGGAAATTAACTTCATCAATCGAAAGTGGAGCCATCTAACGAGAAAAAGTTTTTGTGTTGGGGATCTCAGTCGGTCGCTGTTCGTCCCTCGTTCCGGGTTAGTATTTCCATAAATTGCTGCGGCTCAAACTTTAAAAGTTGTACCTAAATTTGAAATGTTCAAGGATTTTCGAAATTGATTAGTGCATCAGTGTACGGAATTGGAAAACTAAAAGATTACCGCTGGAGTCATCACAATCGACCAATAATTTCCAGAAAAAGATGGGAAAAACCGTTTATTCAGTTAGGTTTTCTCATTTTTATTGTTTGATTTTGATGATTCCAACGGCAATCTTTTAGTTTTTCAATTCCCTAGACTGCTGTACTAAGTAATGAATTCCGAAAATCCTTGAAAGTTTCAAATTTAGGCACAATTTACGGAAATACTAACCCGGAACGAGGAACGAACGACTACCGACTGAGTCCCCCTTAATGAGGTTTATTTATCAGTTTATTTCACAGTTTTAACTTTCTTAAACATTTTCAATTCAGTCAGTCTGTGAAAATTCAAGTCAGGGAACATAAAAATTTGTTTTGCAGGGAACGTTCTGATCTCCTCTCAACAATCTATCAATTAATCATAATTTTGCTTCCGAGTCTACCAAGGTAGCGGAAGCTTTGTTTTCAATTTTCAAGGACGAAAAAAAAAGTTCTCCAAAATCAAAATTTCCACTCGCGTTTTGCGTTTTAGACCTTTCTGAACAATTTTGGTTCCGTGTCTGTCTGTCTGTCTGTGTGTCTGTCATGAATTCCTTGTAACGCGCATAACTATACGAAGTTATTGTCCGATTTCTACGAAATTTTCAGGGATTGTGTGGGTCGGTGTGTAGACGGTCCCCTATGAAAATCATCATCCCCGGACTGATAGAAGCGACTGCGCATGCGCAAACGTGAATTCCTTGTAACGGCCATAACTTCTACGTTTTCCATCCGATTTCAATGAAATTTTCAGGGATGTTACAGACTAGTATTTAGATGGTCCCCTATGAAAATCATCACCTTCGGACTGATAGTAGCCACTGCGCATGCGCAAACGTGAATTTCCTTGTAACGGCCATAACTTCCACATTTTCTACCCGATTTCGATGAAATTTTCAGGGATTATGTGGATTAGGTTGTAGATAGTCCCCTATGAAAATCATCATCCCCGGACGGATAGAAGCGACTGCGCATGCGCAAACGTGAATTTCTTTGTAACTGCCTAACTTCAACTGTCCCCCAGGGGTCGCGGGTTCGAATCCCAGCCGAGGCTAAGTATTTTTTTGATACAATCACATACATCTACTCACTTAATTTTTCATCCGAATTTGATGAAATTTTCTAGGATTGTCCAGATTAGCGTGTAGATGGTCCCCTATGAGGGTAGTGAAAGGTACTTAGAGATTGATGTTTTGAGATTAACAACTATGCATCTGATCATCTATATAATCGGGTTATGGATACGAGGAAGCTATGTGCCACACCCACTTGGCAGACGTTTTTAGGACGTCCCACAGTAAGACTTGGGCGTCCTTATGCGATCGATCTGGGGTAAAGTTGGACAACACACAACAGAAAAAAAAAATAACCACACAGTAATCCGTTTTAGACCATTCTGAATCCAAATCCGCGAAAAAAACCATAGGTGTATGTCTGTGTGTGTGTGTGTGTGTGTGTGTGTGTGTGTGTATGTGTGTGTGTGTGTAACAAAATCTTGTGTACTCTGCACAGGCCTTAGTTCTCAACCGATTTTCCTGGTTCTTTTTTTGTTCGTCGCGGAAAACTATCTAGTTGTGCACTATGTCGCCGGAATTTCGAATTTTGCCTTTTAAGGGGAGGAAAGGGGGGGTTAATGCTCGAAAAACGTGCGTTTTTGGGCATAATCTTGTGTACTCTGCCCAGGCCTTAGTTCTCAAACGATTTTCGTGGTTCTTTCTTCGTTTGACGCGGAATACTATCTAGTTGTGCACTACGGCGCCGGAATTTCGGATTTTGCTTTTTAAGAGGGGGAAAGGGGGGTTAATGCTTAAAAAACGTGCGTTTGCGTGCGTAATCTTGTAAACTCTGCCCAGGCCTCAATTTCCAACCGATTTGCGTGTTTCTTTTTTTGTTTGACTCAAATAACTTCCGAGTTGTACATGATTTTACCAGAGCACCAAAATTCGCAAGGGGAGGGGGTGAGTGGGGGGATAATATTCACAAAATATCCGATTTTTCAATATTTCGGTTCCTTTACTGCTTACTAATTGTATCCAAGCTTTGAAATTGTGGAAAAATTCTCATTATACCTCCGGACTTTCATGAATTATTCTCTGTACCACCATGGTGCCAGGACATGGTGCCATGATGCCATAAACCGCTTATTTCGTGTCTTTTTTTTTTTTTGTGTTTCACCTAGAATACGGATGTGAACTTCGACGGACTGCCTACCAAAACTAACAGATGAAAGTTCAATGTTACGACGTATTTCCGCTTGGTGCCAGACTGGCACCATTGTTGGCGTTGGCGGTGGGGGGGGGGGGGGGGGGTGAACTCGAATTCGCATGTTGGGTATCGTAGATCATGGATTTTAAAATGCTCTTCAGATTCGAGGCTCCCATGCCGCTAGAAATGTTATGGTGGATAAGAGTGAGAGGGGGGGGGGAGTCAGTATTCCTTGCCTAAAGTAATAAATAAATTACATCGAGTGAAACAGTTTTATCACTTAACAACTGGTTAAACTGATCTAATGCTTATCCAATGGGACGTCCCCTGGAATGCATGCATTACTAAACAATATGTTTTGTTACTTTTTTCGAAAAGATCAAGTTTTTGGGGGTCTCAGTCGGTCGCCGTTCGTTTTTAGTATTTCACGAAATTGAAGACGCAACACTTAAAAAGTTGTAGCTACCTAAATTTGAAATTGTAAAGGATTTTAGAAATTCATTAGTGCACGGGCCTAGGGAATTGAAAATCTGAAATATTGCCTCCGGAATCATCAAAATCGAACAAAAATTGCCGAAGAAAAATGGGAAGAACGACTGAATAAACGGTTTTTGCAGGGTTTTTCCATATTTCTCTGGCAATTATTGTTCGATTTTGATGATTCCTGCGGTTATCTTTCAGTTTTTCAATTCCCAAGGCCCGTGCACTTATGAATTTCTAAAATCCTTGAAAATTTCAAGTTTAGCTACATTTTATGGGAAAAAATAACTGAATAAACAGTTTTTTCCCATTTTTCTCCGGCAATAATTATTATTGATCGATTTTGATGATTCCAGCGGCAATATTTTAGTTTTTTAATTCCCTAGGGCCGCGCACTAATAAATTTCTAAAATCCTTTAAAATGTCAAATGTAGGTACAACTTGTTAAGTTTTTGCGCCTTCAATTTCGTGAAATACTAACCCGGAACGAGGAACTGAGACCCCCTTAAGTAAAATTTAATACAACAATATTTAGTTGATCATTTCAAGAATTGTTTTTTCTCAAGAATACTTTAGTGGTTCATTGTAGACTGTTTCATCGTAGTTCAATCGCTCTTGAGTTTGGAACTCTTAGTTTTCGGACTGGTTCTACAACTGCCTTACGTTTTGCTCTTCTAGAAATTTCCGTATGTTGCTTAATTTACTTAGCTTATCTGGTCGTATGATTTTCTGATTTTACGGTAGATCAAAAATGTAGGACGAAGTAACCCAGATCCAAAATGGAGAGATGAAGGGAGTGAGTCAGAAATGCAGGACCTATCTAAAATCCGGGGCAGAGTAAAGTAAAGTAAAGAAACCAATTTAAGTTAAATTTTCGAACGACATCGGCTGTCTTCCGAAGGGTAATGCAATGGTTACTTGATACCTCACGTGTTGCAGGTTGGGAAATGAACCAGGTTTTTCATTGCTGTGTGTTTTTTCGAAAACAGCTAGTTTCATCTTGGAAGCTTTGATATGGGAATGTAAATCAGAAATCAGGCTGTTCATTTCTTGACGTTTCAAGTTCAAGTCATTCAGCATCTTAGTAACATAGAAAAGCTAATTTCCATAACCAAGGAGAATCTGACAGTTCTGGAGCAGTTTGATTGTTTTTTACTGTCAAGAAAATGTTTATTTCAACGCGGTATTCACAGTGGTTCCCTCCTCAACCTCCCACCCTCCCATTCGCAGAAAGACTGTTGATGAGATGAACTTCAAAGGTGAAAATTCTCGGCGGGCCAGTTCAGAAAGCTTGGCGGGCCCCTGGGTTAGACCAAGACGGACAACAATTCCTTTCAATTCAATTTTTTCCTTAAAAAAAAAGTCTGTCAATTGGGTCTGGCACATAGCTTTATCGTGTTCACAACCCGCTTGTACAGATGATTCGATGCATAGTAGTCTCCAAACATCAATCTCTAAGTAGGTACCTTCCAGTACCCTCATAGGGGACCATCTACACACCAATCTGAACAATCATGAGAAATTTCGTCGAAATCGGATGGAAAATGTAGAAGTTATGGATGTTACAAGAAATTCACGTTTGCGCATGCGCAGCAACTACTATACGTCTGGGAGAGATGATTTTCTTAGGGGACCATCTACACGCCAATCTGAACAATCCTAGAAAATTTCACCAAATTCGAATGAAAAATGTAAGTGTTATGGCAGTTAGAAAGATTTTACGTTTGTGCTTGCGCAGAGACTATTGTCAATTTTAAGGTCTTGATTTTCATTGAGGACCATCTACAACCTAATCCGCATAATCCCTGAAAATTTCATTGGAATCGGACAATAACTTCGTTCAGTTATGCCTGTTACAAGGATTTCATCACAGGCACACAGACAGAAAAACACGGAACCAAAATTGTTCAGAAAGATCTGAATCGTAAAACGCGAGTGGAAATTTCGATTTTGGAGAACTTTTTTTTGAACCTCGGTAGACTCGGAAGCAAAGTAGAATACGTATTTAGGTTGTTATCTTGTTGCAGATGATTTACATTCGAAGAGCGGGGACGCGGTCCAGAGAATCGATTTGGAGCGGCTAAGGAGTAGATCAAAAAGCGAGTTTCGTGAAATTGTGAAGTTTCCGTCGTAGATTGGACTTGAAAATGAACGGGAAGGACGAAAAGCCGACGAAAGTGACGTAGGTAGGATCCCAACGTAAAAACTCCGCCTTCAAAGGTGGAGGCATCAATAGTGTAGCAAGACCCTCAGTTGAATAAAGTACTTCAGCCAGTAGATTTGTGTTGATTCAATAGTGTCGCACGAGTTCGTCTAATAATATTGGAGCGGCCACCAGACACACACACACACACACACACACACACATTGGACATTTAATACACAAAGGTTTATTATTTTTCTGTATAGATCACTCGCCAGATATATAGATAGCTTTGCCACTACCTACCTAATACCTTCGTCAATAGGTACAGTACATTCAAGTTAGTTTATTTGGAAGAAATAATCGCTTCACACTTAATTCGAAGAAATAGGGGGTTTAGGTAGCCCTAATTATTAGAAAATGTGATTACTGGTTGATAAAGACGCAAAACTCGAAGAAATGCAAAGTACAACTCGAAGAAACGACGATCGCACTTTGGTCAGCTAAAATTTGGACGTAGATTAGCGATCCTACAGAGCTGTGGTGGCTGGGTGCTCTCATTCGATTCTAAAAATTCGTTAGTATTTAAAGTTGATGAAAAAACAGTACTAGAACTACCTTAGAAGTGACTGACATCAAAAGCTTCGGGGCACAACTAGACCCCAAATGGAGCCTACATATTGAATTACATCAAAATCGGTCAATGCTAAGTGAGGAAAGTGCCTGACGGCCGGAAAAATTTTTATTCAATTTTAGGATTCTACGTACCTTGAAACGTAAACCTGTAAATTTTGAGGAAAGGGGGGGATGGAGGTTGAACTTTTTTTCATTTGTGTGAGACGAAAGAACGAAAAGATGGCTGCCTAACTCATTTTAGGGCAAAAATGTCTTTCGCGAAAAACGTCGATTTTTACTGGAAGATCCACGGTTTTTGGCACGGGAACGAGGATTTTACACCATTAGTCCACTGTAAACAATTTTATGACCATACCGTTGGAAAGCTGAGATTTTGGGTCAACTTTTGGAGTCACAGTGAGAACTTAACCGGCAGTTTCAGTTAGTGTTACAAACGTTTGAAAAAACGAAAAATTTCCGAGATTTTCCTATTTGGGCTCATTTTTCAACATCTTAGTCTTCTTTCATTTAACACTAGGAAGATAGAAAATTTAACGCTCTTTCCAACAGTATAATTACATTTGAATTTTGACTGAAAAACATGGGAGTTATGGCTGGTTTAATGGCGTAAGGTCGAAAATACGAAAAAAATCTTAAAAGTGGAAAAAGTTCGATTTTAAGGGGGTTAAGAAAAAAAAGTCAGGAGACAAAAAAAGTCACAAATTAGTTGTAGAATCGAACCCTGGCCGGTTGTACGACCTTAACCAATACACCCTGTATAAGGACAACTCGATGCAGCAACAGTAACCCAAGCTAGTACGAATTTCATTTATGATAACTTCATTCCACACCTCTACCTTCCACGATCATTTAATTTAAGGGTCATTGACTGGGTGATCTATCTATTCTATGAGTACCTACAAAACCCTCAACATTAAGCGGTTTCAGGCCGGTTAGCTCTACCATCTCCCTCACCTACGTCTTGATAATAGTTCACGACGGTTCATTACGGAGTTCATAACGGGTCAGCCATCACTCTTAATCAAACTCTCTTATTCCTCTTTTCTCCGTCCGAGTTAATTTGAAAAGCGAGCTTGTAGTGTTTAATTAGTCTGCATGCCTAATTCTTTCAGCTTTTCCTTCAGCCTTACTTTGGGTAGGAGAGTTGTTGAACGAATTTCTGTCTATTACCGGCAGTAACCTGCAAACACGTTTTAGACCTTCCCGAACAATTTTGGTTCCGTATCTGTCTGTCATAAAATCCTTGTAATGGGCATAACTGGAAGAAGATAATATCCGTACAATATTATTGTACGGATTGGTGTGGAGATGGTCTCCTATGAAAATCAAAGCTCCCGGATCGACAGTAGCTGCTGCGCATGAGCAAACGTAAACACCTTGTAGCAACTTCTTCATTTTCCACCCGAATGGTAGTAGTACTTGGAGATTAATGTTTTTAGATTTGCTACTATGCATCGGATCATCTAACATTCGAATTATGGGTACGAAGAAGCTATTTGCCACACCCACTTCGCAGACGACCCCTTTCTATATTTTAACATAGGACATGTTATAGTTACCCTAGGGTAACTATCCGGCCACGCGCATTTTCCATCACTCCCAACGTAGGCCTTTTTCATCGCTCCGGTGTTCGAGGGGCGAAACGCCGAGTTTCGAACCACCACGGTCCTCATTGATAGTGCAAACTGCCGATCCAGAGCCTGAAACCTTCCTGTTGCTTCGTCCACAATCCTTCTCGTTGTAGGTATGGCTCAGCATTCCTTCTCTGTGTTGTTGTAATCATAAACCTTCTCTGTTGCCAAGTTCATTTTGGTTTATTAATTTCAATAATGAACCTTTGGAATCGACCAAGAAAAGAAAATTTTTAACACCCCCTCAAAATTTGTTGGTTTACGTTTCAAGATACGTAGAATCCAAAAATCGAATAAAAATTTGGCCGTCCGTCCGCCGTACGCGGGACACTTTTGCCACTTAGCATTGACCGATTTTGATGAATTTGGTATGTGGGCTCCATTTGGGGTCTAGTTGTGCCCCGAGGATTTTGGTTGATGTAGGTCACTTCTAAGGGTTCAAAAATGAATTTTGAAATTTTGAAAACACCCTAACTCAAAAATTTTGATATGAAGGTATTGTTTTTCCATCAATTTAAGATAGTATAGAATTTTTAGATTTTTTGAGACCACGCGGAGCTCTGTAGGACAAACCGATCGTTCCCTACGAGAATTTAAGGGTTGGAAGTACGATAAATCAGAAACACGAGTGTGAATCTCAAAAGGCCTAATCTCCGTTCAAATTTTAGCTGACCGAAATGCAATCGATGTTTTTCTTCATGTTGGATGGTTGGTGGCTTTGCAGACGAGTGATCTATATAGAAAAATAATTAACCATTGTGTAATCATTTTCAGCGTTTTCTGTCGCAGTTATGTCACCTATATGGGAGGTAAGAACCAACTTCGATTTAGCGGACTTTTATATATGTAGGCTGGCATCGTTTTTACCAAAAAGTTATCAAAGGTTCTTGAAAACCTTGGCTTTTAGTTGCGATGTGTTCTTCGACCTTTTAGATGTTTTCGATTTCTTAATAAACAATACTTTTGGGACATGAATAGGTGAATGAAATGACGAACAATTTGAAAAGCGGCCCCATAAAGAGCTGAATTAAAACAACAGACAACAAATTTCTAGTAAAAGGAAACATCAAGCAAGCAAAACATGTTCCATGTTTTTTGAATTTTGGCCGAAGGCTCTAAGCAATAACCAGGCGAGGCCCGAAGGGCCGAGTTATTCCTCATAATAATTAAGTTGTTCTGAGCAGCTAATTAAGTGGTTAATATTATAATATTTATTTTCTATTAGTTGCTTAGATATCACTGCAGATTGATGAGGTTCCTTTACTGTTTAATTACTCTTCATTAACCCTTCTTGAGCAGGAGAGTTGTTGAAAAATGCCCTGTTGTTGTTCAAAAATTCAAATAATTATAAAATGATGTTGTAGGTATATTATGAAATTTAACCCTGTACTTTGCAATGTCTAATATACCATACTTGTTTTCTGTTCAAATTTTAACATTGTAGAAACTTTTTCATTTTTATTAGGACGTCCCACAGTAAGACTTGGGCGTCCTTATGCGATCGATCTGGGGTGAAGTTGGACAACACTCAACAGAAAAAAAAAAATAACCACACAGTAATCCGTTTTAGACCATTCTGAATCCAAATCCGTGAAAAAAACCATAGGTGTATGTCTGTGTGTGTGTGTGTATGTGTGTGTGTGTGTGTGTGTGTGTGTGTGTGACAAAATCTTGTGTCGTCTGCACAGCCCTTAGTTCTCAACCGATTTTCCTGGTTCTTTTTTTGTTCGACGCGGAAAACTATCTAGTTGTGCACTACGTCGCCGGAATTTCGAATTTTGCCTTTTAAGGGGGGGAAAGGGGGGGTTAATGCTCAAAAAACGTGCGTTTTTGGGCATAATCTTGTGTCGTCTGCACGTGCCTTAGTTCTCAACCGATTTTTGTGGTTCTTTTTTTCATCGACGCGGAAAACTATCTAGTTGTGCACTACGGCGCCGGAATTTTGAATTTTGCCTTTTAAGGGGGGGAAAGGGGGGTTAATGCTTAAAAAACGTGCGTTTGCGGGCATAATCTTGTAAACTCTGCCCAGGCCTCAATTTCCAACCGATTTGTGTGTTTCTTTTTTTGTTTGACTTGAATAACTTCCGAGTTGTACATAATTTCACCCAAGTACCAAAATTCGCAAGGGGAGGGGGTGAGTGGGGGGATAATATTCACAAAATATCCGATTTTTCAATATTTCGGTTCCTTTACTGCTTACTAATTGTACCCAACCTTTGAAATTGAGGAAAAATTGTCATTATACCTTCGGATTTTCATGAATTATTCTCTGTACCATCATAGAACTAATAGTGGTGCCACCATGGTGCCAGGACATGGTGCCATGATGCCATAAACCGCATATTTCGTGTTTTTTTTTGTGTTTCACCTCGAATACGGATGTGAACCTCGACGGACCGCCTACTAAAATAATAGATGAAAGTTCAATGTTACCACGTATTTCCGCTTTGGGGCCAGACTGGCACCATTGTTGGCGTTGGCGGTGGGGGGGGGGGGGTGAACTCGAATTCGCATGTTGGGTATCGTAGATCATGGATTTTAAAAAGCTCTTCAGATTCAAGGCTCCCATGCCGCTAGAAATGTTTTGGTAGATAATGGTGAGGGGGGGGGGGTCACTATTTCTTGCCTAAAGTAATAAACCAAATTACATCGAGGGAAACAGTTTTATCGCTTACCAACTGGTTAAACTGATCTAATGCTTATCCAATGGGACGTCCCCTGGAATGCAAGTTAAGTTGGGAGATTCGAAGAAATAGTTTTTAAAAAATGATTTTAATGTTTTAATCACGATTAACTGTGAAATAATACGTGACGGAACTGCGGTAACGAAGGACGAACTGAAAAACTGACTCGAGCGCGGGATCGCCGCTTGCTTTTATGGGCTCGGTCAGCTAGCTCAGCGAAAAAAGAGATTGTCAGCATATTAGGCGATATAACACCTTCCTCCCTAAGAAAGAAAACCGTACTTAAGGGAAGGTTTTCGTTTGATGGTATACCTCATGTTCAGTCACGTACAATTACAAAATGAAATTACAAAGTTTTTACAAAAGTACAAAAAGTTACAAGTTACAAAAAATTTTCAATTACTTACATCAAATTACACATGATAAATCAAAGTGTACGCAACAAAAATTACACATGATACATAGTACAAAATTATCAATGGTACAAAACAACAACAAAAATGTACGAAAAGTACGAAAAATATAAGAGGCATAGAAATGCGTTAAAAGACACAGCGTGTCGAGGTAAAATTGCGCAACCGTAACAAGGTACATTACGCAAGATTACAAATTGTCATTACGGAAATAGTGGGCATGGCGGGAACGATGGAATCGCACTTTGTCCACTTTTAGACTATTGACGTAACATTATTGCAACGAATATTAAGCCGAATGGGGTACACTGCGAGTGCGATAATAATTGAAGAAAGTGTACCCACACAATGAAACTAACGAGATGTACAGAATTAGGGTCCATATACTGGGTGATAGTGAAGGGTACCATGTAAGCGTTTCTGAATCAGAGCCGATTGGGTTCAAGTTAAGGTGAAGGTTGTCCAATTGTTTTTAAATTGATGTCGTCGAATTTTAATGACATGTACGAAAAGTTTAAAGATGAAAAATCTGGGGTTGATGAGCTCAATAAGAGAGGTTTACCATTACCCGTGAGTCGGGTTGAAATGATATCACCTCGATAGTAAATAGTGTCTGCTTGGGGTTTTATTAATTGAATTCCTTTAAGGGAGACCGTTTCTGAATGACTATGGCTTTTTACTAGAATTTGATCTTCTGTAGGGAATACGACTAGTAGGTAGTGAGTATCGGGGATTATCGAGACGTAGTTATTCGTAACCTGTAATTTGGTAAATGAACAATTAGATGTGGATCCCTTAGTTAAGATATCATATTCACAGGCTGCGTTTGCATATGATAGTAGTTCGGTGTTACAATAAAACTCGTCATTGTAGACACAACGATCGGTTAATTGGAAAACTTCGTGGTGGCCTTCCTGCTTTAACAAGTATCTATGTTTAGGGATTACAGTGATGAAATTATTGTCCACTTTCCAAGGCACTGAGTACAGATAGTAAAGATGGTAATTGACAGGTTTGTAAACAGGTAGTGTTAAGAAATAAACTATTGTATCGGAACGAATATTACATTGGAGTTTTATTAAAGATTCATATGTAAGGATATCTGTGATATTGACATCGATCTTCAAAAGTTCTAATTCTAAGACATGAGTACTGATTATGCTAGGATGAAGAACACCTAACTTGCAAAATGTGATGGAAGCCTCAATTTCAGAAAGTACGTGGAAGATTAGATTGATAGCTGATTGGAGGTGATGGAGGACTTCTTTATAAAGTATTAATTGGCCATCGAAATGGTTGATGATTTTTTCAATTTCTACAAATTTAGCTTTTATTTGATCGTTATTAAATTGGATCGTCTGGATGGTAGTGTTATAATTAGCGATTAACTGGTTGATCACAGAATATTGCCTAGTAAGGTTCGTCTGGCTGTTACGGTTTCGTTTGTCCAAGTCCTCCAGGATTCTGTCGTATTTTTCTCTATCGTCGTTGTCTAGGTTGCCGGTAATTGCCTTAATAACTGTTCCTAGTCCGTTGATCAGTCCCCGTCTATGTCTAGTAAGTCCGTGGTGTTTGATGTTGGAAATTTTTAAATTAACCAGATCTTGGACGTGTTCATAAAACGAACACATATCATGAAGTTGGTCGAAGAGTCTACGTGATGAATTAATCTTGTTAGTAAGTACAGAATAATTAGAGTTCAGGTTGTTCACTTCGGTGAATAGTTCAGTTAGTTCGTAGTAGTATGTTAGAACGTGTTCTGTGGCTTCCAGTTTAGCGCTTCCCAGGTTGATAGGGACAATCCCTCCACTGCGGTCGAGATTTTTTATTTCTGCACACGAGACGATTACTACCAGCAGGTATCTGTAAGGAAATTTGAATTGTAATAATTTAGGTTATTATTTTCTGGGCCATCCTTCCGGCCAATTATCTTCTTCCGAGTCAGTAGATTCTATAGCTTCTGGTGTTTTTGATTTTCGGGGCCTCTTTACGTTTGACAAGTGGATTTTCTCCTTGGTGTTGTGATGGCGGGGCACGATCTTTCCGGTTTTTTCTATTGGGGTCTATTTCTTGTAGTTGTTCTTTATTAAAAAGGTTTTTGGTTTTACTCATTTTCTGTTTATTCTTGACATAGATAGTTGCTGGAATTTCGGGAATACTTTCCCTATTTTCGTTTCGTTTGTTAATTAATTTTTCTTTAGATTGAGAGGACGAATTATGTAGCTGGGAATAAATTGCTGCCATCTTTTCCCTATGTTTGGTGGAGTAATCGTTAATTAGAATTTTTTCTATATCTAAATTTACCATCATGTCTTGATTTATGTGGCCGTAAAGTACCTCAAAAGGGGTTAGATCGGTTGACGAATGAATAGAGTTGTTATAGGCAACGAGAGCATATTTCACTTTGGTTACCATAGAATCACATGAGAATTCTTTTCTATTTTTTAAGATTCTGATGTGTTCTATGAGCGTCGAATGAAATCTCTCTAAGAGCCCATTGCTATTAGGATTCTGACTACAAATGAAATGAATATTTATTTTATGGGATGCCAGAAATTCCTTAACTAGTGAAGAATCAAATTCGGCTCCGTTATCGGATATAATTGTTTTTGGGACTCCGTGGTGAGTAAAGAAGGTCAAGAGGTTCTTTACAACTTCGAGGCTATTGTTGGAAGTTAAATAGTAAGCTTGTGCATACTTAGAAAAAGAATCAATTATTGTCAAAAATTTCGCTCCATCTAAGGTTAATTTATCTATATGGATCGTGTCTAGTGGTTTGAGAGGTGTAGGAGTAATATTAAATTTAGGTTTGATCGGGTCACGATCGTACTTAGTGGTTAGGCAGGGTTCGCACTGATTGATAAAATGTTGAATAGTTGTTAATTGGTTAGGCCAAAAATAGGTTCGTTTTAATTTTTTGTATGTTTCAGTGATTCCACGGTGATTGTTTTTCCTATGTGGTAATTGGAGATTATTTCTCTAACTTGATCTGCGGTTTCTACATCTTGTACGAATTCGGTATATTTGGTCATTTTAATTGTGGATTCTCTGAAAACAGTCATCATAACATTAGTGAACTTTTGTAAATATCTCCTTGTTCGTCGTTTTTGAAGTAAATGGAGTACCCTATATTAGGTTGAACGAATTCTTTCACAAAATTGACAACATCTCTCTCGAAGTTTTCTCGCGAAAATTCTACGATTAGTCGGGTTTTGGAATTAAATGGTTTTGTGATTTTAACAGGTTTAGGAGTGCTATTGGTTTCTTTAATTATGATTTGGTTTTGGCCATGATTTACTACTCCTTCCCTTATGGGGACAGTTAAGACCGTGTTCCCTTCAGCATTGGAGTGGACGGTGCTTTCGAGTGAGTCGGTATTACGAGATGTGGGGTTGGCTATCAAAGATTGATTGGCAGTATTTTCTAGTAGATCCATTAGCTGACGGATTTCGGGATCACTAGCGTTGATGTTCGGAAGGGGTTCACTTCCCGTTATGGTATCAAGAATTTCAAGTATATCGGGACTGGTTAAATCGGGAGAGTTTGAACCATGGTTGAATGTAGGGTTAATGTTGGCAGGACCGGGACTACTAGAATCATTATTATTTAGTTCGATACGAGAAAGGGCATCCGCGACGTGATTAGAAGAACCAGGTTTGTATTTTATGGTAAAGTCGTAATCTGCAAGTTTCATTTTCCATCGAAATAATTTTGAAGAACAGTCTTTTATACCAAACAACCATTGTAATGGGCGATGATCAGTGTATAATGTGAACTTCGTCCATAAACGTAGGGGCGGAAATTTTTAAGGGCAAACAAATGGCTAGAAGTTCTTTTTCTATGGTGGCTAACCTTCGTTCGGTATCGTTCAAAGTACGGCTCGCATAGGCGATAGGAAGATCGGATCCGTTAGTGAGTTGGCTTAACACGGCGCCTAGCGCTACATCGCTAGCGTCACACGTGATGATAAATTCTTTATTGAAGTCGGGATATTGTAATATCGGATTATTCATAAGTAGAGTTTTGCAATTTTCGAAACAATCTACGTATTCCGGGTTGTTGGGGTCTATTACTGTGTTCTTTTTCAATCGGAAGTAATGGTTTAGTTAAATTTGCAAAATTGTTAATGAACTTCCTATAGTAGCCCAAAAGTCCTAGAAATTGTTTGATTTCCTTACGGGTCTTTGGAATAGGGAAATTAGAGATAGCTTTGATTTTTGAAGGATTAGGTTTCACACCTTCTGGAGTGACTACGTGGCCTAGGAACTCAATCTCCTTCCGAAGGAATTCTGTTTTATCCATTTGTATTTTCAAATTGGAGTTCCGTAGCCTCTTGAAGATTTGTCTCAATCTAACGCAGTGTTCCTCAAGACTTGAACTGTAAATTAGAATATCATCGAGATAGACTAAACAAATCTCGTTTTGTAGCCCTCTGAGCACGTTACTCATAAGCCTCATGAAGACAGGAGGAGCATTTTTAAGGCCAAATGGTGTTCTAAGGAATTCATAATGACCAGTCTCCGTGGAGAAGGCTGTTTTTGGAATTGATGGTTCATCGAGTTCTATCTGATGGAATCCTGAAGCTAAGTCTATCGTGGAAAAATATTGGCACCTTCCTAATTTGTCGAGTAGGTCAGTTATATTAGGTAGAGGAAATTTATCGGGGATCGTTTTTTCGTTTAGTTTTCTATAATCCAAAACTAGCCTGAACCGTTGTTTACCTGAAGCATCTAACTTTTTGGGGACTACCCATAAAGGGGCATTGTACGGGGAATTTGATGGTCTTATGATTTTTTGATCAATCATTTCATCGACTTGTCGTTTGACTTCTTCCCGGAAGATACTAGGGTATCTGTATGGCTTAACATACACGGGAATTTCGTCTGAAGTCCTAATATGATGTTTGACCTCGTTTGTGAATGTCAAAGGCTTGTCATCTGCTTGAAAGAGGTCAGCGAATTCCATCACTACCTTCATAATTTCCTTCCTTTCCCATTGATTCAGGTGATCTAATCTGAGTCTGGAAAAATCAATATTTGTTTTAGGGATTTTCCTATTTTTAGGTACTTGATCGTCTGAAAATAGACTACAGTCCCAAATAGGTTCGCCAATTATGGGATGGTCAATTGTTACTGTTAAGGGGTTTTCTGAGATGTTTGTGGCATGTACGAAGGCATGAGAATCGTGAACATTTACTAGACAGCAAGGTATTTCGACACTACCTAATTTGGTATATGGAAGTATGGCTTCACCATTTTCTATATTTGAAATTTTTATTTTGATCTGTTCAATAGATCTAGCGTCAATGTGGAAGGACTCTGAGATTTTACCCGGGGATGATGATCTTGAGTTTGTAAATTGTAGTTGTATAGCGAAATGCGGGAATTTTAGAGTATTTTCGTTTCAAATCTACGTTAGCTTTTAGAAATTTTAAGTTGTCTAGGCCGAGTAGAAGATCAAAATGGTCGTGAAATTTAAAAATGCTAAACGGAAGGTTAAGTTTAGGAATTCTGAAGAATTCTCCGCATGGTATCACAGCTTTTTGGTTTACCTCTGAAATGCCGTGTGCCGTGCGAATAAAACCTGAGTCGGGCTGGATTTTGAAGGGAAACAATTCGTAAGCTACTTCCGGGTTGATGAAGCTTCGAGAACTACCTGTGTCTATTAATATTTTTAATTTTAATTTTGGCATGGTTATGAACGGGAGTGAATTTTTATTATTGAGGAGGTTCATCAGGTCGATGAATTCGGGGGGTCGGTTACCCCTAAAAAATCACCGTCTGTCTGGTTTGAGGGTTCTATGGCTATCTGTCCAAAATTATCGGCGAATTGGTCCATTTCAGTACTGTATCCGTAAGTTTCGTCAGTAAAGTCGAAATATTGGGCATTCATGGGTTCCAAATACTGAGGCTCTTCGAAATTCTGGGGTTCGAAGTATTGGGGGTACGACTCCTGCTGAGTTGAATCAGTTGGGGTTATCAAGTTAAAATTGGTGTTTCTCGTTGAAATTGACATGGGTTCTTCCTTCAACTTAGATGCGTTCGATCTGGTGATTTGTTGGTTCCAATTTTGAGTTCTTTGTTGAGATGAATTTTGGGGTCTTTGTTGGAAAGGTGGTCTTTGAAAGGTGGTGTTTTGAAAGTTTTGTGGATTTCTCCAGCCAAAATTTGTGTTTCCTTGATACTGGGGTCTCTGGAGTTAGAAAAAGATGGTCTCTGGAAGTTGGAAAAGATGGTCTCTGGAAGTTGGAAAAAGATCTCGGGATGAATGCGAGGTGACCTGCCTCGGGATTTGCTTGAACAAACGTTTGCTGAGGACGTACGTGCCCTTGACCTGGCCTTATCTGAGGAGCCCTATCCGGTGGCTTATCTCGCGGTTTCATATTGAAGTCGTTAACGAGCATCGCAAGCGCGACTCCAAGATTGGTAGGTTGCTTTTGTCCTCAATAAACTTCCTAACGGGTCGGTAGTCCGTGTAGGAACACCCGAAGGGCCAACGTCTGCATATACTGACTCAATATGGGGCATTGTCGCCCATATGAATCTGGAGATATGCCGTTTGGGCGGTTAATAATTGGGTGACTCTATCGTGAAATGCGAAGCAGTCCTCATTGGTAGATTGCTTCAATTTGCTCATTTCAAGAGTGAGAGTATAGGTGTCTCTCTTGTCGCCGTAAGTTTCTAACAGGGTTTGCCTGAGTTGAGGATAGGTATCTATCGAATTTAGTAATACTTTTTCTGAAATCGAGGGTCCCAGTTTTGAGGTGAAGGCCCCCTGATAACTTCATTTTGGAAGTTATTAGGGTCATTTTCATCGTGAAACCTTAAATAGACCTTATCGCACTGTTTTACAAATTTACTTAGACCTAAGGGGTCACCATTGAATATGGGTATAAGGTTTTCAAATTCCTTTCGGAACTCTGGTAGCTGTTGATTTTGTTCTGGAATTGGTGGTAAATTCCCTGGGTTGGGGCCTGGACCGGGGTTGCCGCTTCCTCCTGGTCCTGGTGGTAGTGGGATGTCGCCTGGGTTCATTGTTCGATGAAGTGTCCTTAATTTTTGCCAATCCCAAAAGTAACTTTGGGTTTTCTGTGACTTTGCTTTCGGAATTTTAATTGATTGTTGTTTTGTTTATTGATAGTTGTTTCTTATTGATGTTCTTATTAATTTTCTCTTCTTAATTAATTGTTCTCTTAATTGTTAATCTTCTTAATTAATTGTTTCTTATTGTGTTTAATTGATAGTTGTTTTCCTCTACGAATCCAAGGTGGGGATTCTCTAATTTTAATTCGAATCCAAGGTGGGGATTCTCTATATTAACTCGAATCCAAGGTGGGGATTCTCTATATTAACTCGAAGCTCGAATGGGGCGGCTGCGTAAAATATTCCTTTTTACTTACAGACCGCACAGGGTTTCCATTTTCGCAGCGAGGAGTTCAGTCGTCGTTCGTTTACGAAGATCTTATTCGCAGATTTTTCGTAATCCTTTCGCGGAGCACCACCGTCGTTCGTTTACGAAGATCTTATTCACAGATTTTACGTAATCCTTTCGCGGGGGCACCACACGAAGTTCTATCACGTTCCACTGTCCACTGTTCTACTTCCTAAATCCGAGAAGGAAAGTTCGCGAGTTCACTTTTTCACAGGAATCCGCGAACTGGAAGTGTCCTGCGAGACTGCGCCAGTTAAGTTGGAGATTCGAAGAAATAGTTTTTAAAAAATGATTTTAATGTTTTAATCACGATTAACTGTGAAATAATACGTGACGGAACTGCGGTAACGAAGGACGAACTGAAACTGACTCGAGCGCGGGATCGCCGCTTGCTTTTATGGGCTCGGTCAGCTAGCTCAGCGAAAAAAGAGATTGTCAGCATATTAGGCGATATAACATATAA